>OY292382.1:0-600000 GCA_958496195.1 Timandra comae | reverse complement strand
GCATACATACTCCCAAACCACCATTAAATGTATTAAACCATAAAAAAACCACGCATTAAAGAGTATACATATCATTTTGCCATAAGTAAATGCAACCCACAGCATTATTTTGCCAAAGTAGATCAAACTCCCACTAAGCATATCCAATTGAATTTGTTAGTAAATTTTATAAATAACGCAACATACCCAATCCGCCACCATGCACGCTTACCGCGGGACTCCACCGGCCCTTTGCGTTGAATCGCATACCACCGGGAGCCGAGAACGAGAGGTGACTCCCAGGTGGTTATGTGGGGCTCTCCCCGCCTGAAGGGCGAGGCATACCCACTAAAAACCCAACGACGTCCGTCCGCGTCTTAAAGTGGGTGCCGTAGGATCTCGAGGAATTCGACTACAGGCAGTGACATAGCCCACCGAACGTTGCCCAGGACGCACCACGAGGAGGTAGTCAGCATAGCGCCCCGGGACTCCACCGGCCCTAGCAGCGGTGCCGTGTCTTCTCTGTTGAATCAAAAGTATTTTGTTTTTTTTATGTTGTTATCACATTGAAGCTTATTTGAGCAAAAAATAAAGTAGAAGGTATTGTAATTAATACTGAAATACCTAAAAACAAGACAAAAAAAAATGAAAAAATGATTATGCATGTACTTATAATTGGTCAAGTCTTGCAACCGGCAGAAACGGGTCACCATTACCAACCAGATTTTTCTGTTTGCCATCATTCAAACAAATCTTAACAACAACAGTTTATTTTGGTCTTCTTAAGTGCACCTACTCTTTCAAATTTTAATAAAAGTTTACATACATAAAGACACTTACTCCATCCTCCAACAAGAGTGCCCGCGCAACCACCATGGCACGGGGCTTCCAGCTGGAGTCTCCCTACACAATGTTAGTGGTTCAGTTAGATTACTGGACTCGAAGTTAATAGTTAGTAGTTTTAAAATAATACAGTACTTGTTAATTTAGGTAATAATTCCTTATTTAATCATTCACTACATCATCCCATTATAGTAACTGACCCCTAACTAAGCATGGAGCTTGTTTCTAGGGTATCAGAAACTACGCGCGCACTCATTTACACACACACCCAGACCGAGACAAACATTTGTGGTTCACACAAATATTCACCCCGCACGGGAATCGAACCCGCAACCTAACGGATGGCAGTCCGGCATGGTGACCTCTCTGCCATCGAGGTCGTCAAATTTGATTTTTATTATGGGAATTCGAAAGTATTCCTATCCATATAGATGCATGTATTTAGAGGTTGATGCAATGAAGACAAGTTACGAAGCAATATCGAGTTTAACTTCGCGTTTTACACCACTTTCATACCAAAAACCAACTCCCACACAATAAGCCCTCAAATTTGCAAAAGCTTTAGTTTTATTTAACCTTGTTTGTTAGAACATAGAATCCGCCACGTGTTTGTCGAATATAATAGTCGATGCATGTAACTAACTTACCTGTTCAATATCTCCATTCTGAAACTACAATAAAAAACATATACTTTGTAATTAAAGTTATTTTCTTGCAAAAAAATAATATTCTTAGATTTTAAACTTACCTCGTGGACGCACTATAATTAACAATCACTACTTCCTTCACACAAAAGACTATGATTGCGACGACCGATCGATAAAATCAATAAAGTTCACTCACTCATTCTAATACATTCGATCCATGCCACAACATTACCAATAAAAATCCATATTTTGTTATGCTTATTTATTATATAAAAAAAAGATTAAAAATAATAGGAATAAGCTTAAATTATAATTTGAAATAAAATGTGACGGCAAATTTGCCAAAAATCACCGTTATCTATTTAAATATAAATATAATGAGACTGCGGCCGAGACTCTGATGTCATTGTTTAGAAACAATGTATTGTTTTATTTTAAAAAATATTAACAAATTTAATAAAAATACAAAATTAGTTGTTGTAATAAGCCGGTATCTTTCTGGACAATAGTTTTTTTTATGACAGAGTCGGGCAACAAATTTCTTTGAAATCTTTGACAATAAAAGAAATTGGGCTCAAATATAAAGGAATGGGGTACTTTACCGCCCATCCCCACCATCCCCGTCAGTTTATATTTTTAAATTACAATTAGTCTGCTGCAAATTTTTGTAGTAGACGTCCGTGCTTTTTGTGCTCTCGGTGTTTCCTTGCGATTTCTGTTTCTACCTCCTTGACCCGGCCTGTTGTACTGTTTACCGATGCTGTGCTTTTCTGACTACCACGGCTTGCTACACGGACTCCGTTAGCGTTCGATTTGGTAAAAGTTGACTCAGTGACAGACATAATATATCCCGAAAAGGAACTAACAATTAACGAAGCTATGGTGCTATTTAGAGGACGACTTTTTATTATTATTTATTTATTATTATTTTATCCGTGAGAACTTTTAATTGGCTATCTGTTTCGTATATCGTTGGCTTCACACATTGTGACAATCCGGTGGCTGAGATGTGACGCCAAATTATCTCCTATTAGTATTTTTGGTCCATTCTTGTCTTTAGCCCAAGGCAAAACCACTGTTGAATACCAATCTTCAAAGATGGTACTGTCAAACCAGCCTGATCTGGATCGGTCATACCTTGCTCCTTTCGGTCCATTGATTCGCCATTGCTCATATAAATGCTCGGCTTTGTACACAATATACGGCGGCAAGCATTCACCTCCAGCCGTAATTGCAAACATCACAGAAATAGCGCCTTTTGTAAAGTTTAAAACCCTTTCAGGGTATTTCACTCCTCTCCGAAATAAGCATTTTTGGGAACCGGGATTATCGCTTAAATTGGTCTCATCGTAATTGAGAATATTTTCTTTGGGTATGCCATCTAGAGACTTTTTTAAATTCTCAAAATAGTGGATCATCTCGTCAGAAGATTTTTCCGCTCTACTTCTTTTTATATTTTGTGTTGTTCGTTGAGAAAGTTCATTTTTGTAACGTTTTATGAAAGAATATGACCACTTTTTTCCTGGTAATTTGTCATTGAAAATTGCCGTTTTTCCGTTCATTTGCAAGTATTTATACACGACCATTCTTAAATCAAGTAAAGTAAGTGGACTGCCATATTCACCAGCAGCAATGAGCACTTTAACTATATTTTTTTCTTCCTCAGGGGTAAGTCGTGTGGGACAACCTGGACTTCTTGGATGTTTACTATGCAATTTGTCTAAAAGAGTTCTTCGTGGTATACCAAACGTTTTTTCTGCTTGATAAGACGATATTTTCTTCTCTTTTAACAAAGCTATAGCAGCATCAATGCTTTCTTGGCTATATTTAGATGTATAACTTCTTTTCTTCATTATTGTATTCTTCTTCTTATCTTTCTTAGATTGGTAATTTTTCGGTTTTCCCATTATCACTACAACAAAAGTAAAACGAATTAAATTTACCAAAAACTATACTGCTTCTAAAAATCGTCACTATGATGATTCAAATAACATATAAAAACTATGTCCATGTGTCCTACGTCCTACTGCAAAAAATATGATGGTGATTTATGATGAAAAATTAAATAGATGTATTCTGAGTTAGACGACGACAACAAACGGATTACCGGTATAATCAGAATAAACACAGTTACATAAATCGCCGTATAAAAAAAGTCGTTACAAAAATTAACAATAGGAACACCGCACTTTTGGAGTGACAACCCTAACGGTAGGCGAAGATTGGCAACAACATGGCCGCACCGTTACCTTAGCTAACACTTCTTACGATTATTTTATAACTACACAAATTATTAAAATACAAATTGGTTTATCTGAAAGAGGGATTAAAATAGATGATATTATAATTAAAATTAGAGGCTTACCTGCAGTCTGAAACACACACCAATCAAAGTTTCTTCTGAGTTGAAAAACAACCAACAGTTATAATGACAAACAAATGACAACTGTCACAAGTAACGTGAAATTAGCTACGGTTTGAATGCACGAGTGTTGCTAGGATAAAAAAATAAATTGTTTATGGTAGTTTTAGGCATAGATCCACATACAAAAATTTCGTAAAATTAAACTTTTTTTAAAACAGGCGAAGTTAGGGTTCACAGGCGAAGATTGGGGTCTTTACGGTAAAAAATAAATAAAATTTATTTAGATATGCCAACAGTACACATATTAAAACATTACATGATTTCTTAAGTATAGGGTGTCAATCTGATATGTATACAAATTACAGGCACATTCAACATTCACATAACAATTGAAACGATTTAGATAATGTTCCAGATAAATTAATAAACAAGCAATAAAAAATTACATTATATTAAAAATTACAGCCACTTTTACACACACAATTACTTTTGATAAGGCAATATATAATAATAAAAAAAAAACAAGTTTGGAGTAAAATTTTACGTGTTAGCTGACCCTAGTGGACTCGTATACAGAGTCCACATGTATAAAGGGTCAGCAGATAATGAGTTAAGTGGAAAAGGTCATACCGATAAAGTCCTCAAACTATTAAACGACTACCTCGATTCTGGTCACCACGTCTACATGGATAATTTTTACAATAGCATAAATTTAGCTGAAACATTGATAAATAAAAAAAACATACTGTACAGGGACATTATAAGCCAACAGAAAAAAGAACACCGACTGTGGTGACCAGTCACAAAATAAAAAAAGGTCAGTCGATCCACCGAAGCAACAGTAAGGGTGACAAATCTACATCGAGCTGTGCTGCGCTGGGTCGAGCTGTGCTATGTTTGGTCAACTCGCTCGCCTAATATGTATTTGAATGAGGATACAATCAATCGATGTAGATTTGTCACCCTAAGGGCGTATGCGTCATGAAATGGAAAGACAAAAGAGACGTCTTAACTCTTTCCACGGAGCATGCGCCCAATTTAATGGATGTCACAAATAGACGGGGTCGTGTCGTAAAAAAGCCAAAAATTATAGTAGAATATAATAAATTTATGAAAGGAGTAGATCGACACGACCAAATGTTAGCTTACTATCCATAAAGCGCTTCGGTGGTATAAAAAAATAGCTATCCATATTTTCCAATCTTTTTTTTTAAATGCCTACTTTTTGTATGTTAAAGGCACGACAAACAAATTTTCATTTATTTATTTATTTTAGGAACATCAACAACATGTATATTGAGCATTGATAGGTTACAGAGGATATAGTAGAGAAAGTTCTGATACACATGTAGATTATAGATGTTCACAACATTTGTAACAATAAAAAGACAACTACGTCATTAGAAACGTTCAGGGATAAAGTGTTAGAGGAGCTTCTTCTTCCTCCAGCATCACGAAACATTCCTCCGCAACTACCTACTCACATGCCTGAAGAAATAAAGAGGAACAATAACGGCGTTATAATGCGGAGGAAATGTTTTCGATGCTGGAACAAACTTAAAAAAAGAAAAGAAAGTGGAATCCACTGCCCGGATTGTGGGAAGACGTGTGTAACCATAATCGTAGCAAATTGTTTTCCTTGTGTTATCAATGTTATATTTTAAATATTGTTTTTATAACGTGTTTTTATTTTGTGTAAATAATTATAATAAATGTTAATAACTTTTATATTCTTTTATTTTTTGACATCCATATTTTCCTGAAACTATCTGTTGTGCTGTTGTCTATTCTGTTGTCCCAGATTGAAAAGTTCACTTCTCCGACTCACTAATCGTATCTATGCAAAAATATGCCTGTAGTATTCTAGTTAGAGCTCCAGTCTCAACTGGAGCTCTAAGTATATTTTCGCAAAATTAAAATAAATAAAATATAAAAAATATTTAACTAAAAAACACCAATCATTCGTTACCCTACTTTTTGGGGAAAGAAATTCATAATAGCAACATTATTATTGTGTTGACGCGTGGGTAAGTGAAATGAATACCTGCTTCGCACACTTAACTCCCGCGAATTTTGAACTTAGCTTCTGAGCGGACGATGTTAGAAAACCTATATTTTTTATGTAATGATTAAATGCCTAATGAAATGACGTAGGACTATATATCTAATATATAAAATTCTCGTGTCACAGTTTTCGTTGCCATACTCCTCCGAAACGGCTTGACCGATTCTCATGAAATTTTGTGAGCATATTCAGTAGGTCTGAGAATCGGCCAACATCTATTTTTCATCCCGAAATTCCTACGGGAACGGGAACTACGCGTGTGAAACCGCGTGGCGCAGCTAGTGGGTTTATAAAAACAGTGATTATTTATTTTACTTTTTTTTCCCATTCCCTTATCGCGTTTAGGCTTCGGCTGGTGCTCGCCGTCGTCGACGACATCGTCGTCAGAAGGACGCGGTCTCTTTTTTATAATGACCGTGTCCCTCGCTTCCTGCAGCAGTGTGTGAAGAGGGGCACTAGGTTCTTCAACCGGAGCTGCCGGGACCCACTCACTCGGCGACGTATTTTCTTCGTCACTCCTGTAAATCGAACGTTTCTAAGAACTACCTTCTCATGAATTACTTAACTTCTTTTTCGTAAAGTGGACAGTTCATAGTGGTTATACATCATGAATTGGTGCTTACATTAGTATATTTTGTACTTTTCAAACTTGTTGAATCGTCGCGGTCGTCGGCGAGCAAAAAAAAAATTAATAGTTGTATTTATGGCTTTTGCAAGCATTACGCCCTAGCACTGCCAAGAAACAGCAAGAATATTTTTTGTCAAACGGTTGTCAATGTCACAAAAAACCAAGGAGACTAATTTCTTTTAGCTAAATACGTGGTCAGGGGTTTCTACTGTTTTTATTTTGTTTTTTATGTAAAAGGTGCATTAATTTCGTATAATATAAATCCTTTTTTGTATTGGCATTGCCTAGCGGATCATATATTTTAATATTGCTCTCTGAGAAACTTAATATAACCATTGTGTAATGGCTTTGCAAGCAGATTGGGAATACTACGTCTCTGGAAATATCCATTGGGAATTGTTCATAAAAGGAATCGTCTACCGAATGGTTCCCTAATAAAAATGAAGACCTTTCCTCGGATATTAATTGGAAACGGTTGTTATAATTTAATAAAAATAAGCAGTGGTCGACAACAAAACTGCTGATATATTGCTTATCCTCCAATGTAGTGAAATCGTCGACTAACAGCATATCCACTACATTGGGAATATTGATGCGACTGACCACGTAACCCCGTTCATTTCGATAGTATCTGTAATAGTTGGATCTGCTACAAGACCATTGGGCAATATTTCCATGGACGTTGGTCTTGTATTTTTTTAGTTACTTGGCGGTACTTGATTGCTATCCACAGATATTTCGCAAACTCTGCATTTGAATTTTTTTTCGGTGGGTATATTAAGTGGAATACATTGGCGATGTACCCACTGATCACAGTGGTCCCACTGTACCCAATAAGTGACAGATTCTTTAAGTGATGCACCATGACCACAATAGGCGCATTGAGTGAGATTTTTTTCATTTTCGTTGTCATATTTTTTTTCTAGATATGTATCGGCTATCAAAATGACTAAAGTTGCGTTTGGGGCGTTTTTGCCACTTTTCTTCTATGTCGTCTTTTACGCTCGCCTGTTTCGTCAGCCGCCTTTTGGAAATTTTATTCAAACTTTCTTTTGAGAGGGCTATTACATCTAGTCTAATTTTTCTAAGAAATTGCGTGCACTTTAAATTTTTTTGCCCGTTTAAAGTAGATTTTTTTAAATGCCCAAAATATTTTTCGACCAGTGCATTACTTGTTATTTTTTTTTTCATTATGTTTGTCCACATTGGTGTTAGCCACATATATTTTTTTATAACAACTTCCCACAAAGAGGGACTATAAAATTCGTTTACCTTTGCACTATCATCGCCACAAAATGAAACACCATTACAAATATTTGTATACCTTTGGTAAAATTCAGTGTTTTGGTATTGTGCAGCTTTCTGCGTTCCATCAAGGTAAATATAATTTTCTTTTAAAGCAGATTGATTAAAACTTATCTAATTTATCTAATTCGGTCAAATTACTGCACATCGTTAACCTCGCCAGTATGTCCTTTAATTCCCCTTTTTTATTCAAACAATTTTTATCTACATCATTGCACACCATCTTAATGAAATGGGCACAGCATAAAAAAATCGGTGTTATATTATACGTAACGTAACTTACCCCGTCTCGAAGAAACACACACTCACTGATAGTAAATCGAAATAGGCAATAATACTGAATGGCATAAGTATGTATAATGTACTTAATTTCGATATTTCAAATTTTATGCAAACTCACTGCCACTGTCGTCAAGCGTCTTGCAAACACGACGACATGACCTCTAATGCCTCTTCAATGCACTCGCACCAACGTTCGTGCATTTTTTAAATAATGAAACAAAAATAAAATCAGCTTCGCCCAGAATCGAAACCCTAACTCCTTGGCGGCTTATATTTTTAAGGCGAGCGCTACAACCGCTTGACCAACCGGACTATACGTAACAAGCTCAAAATAATCGGTAGTTGTGTATTAACCCAAATGACAGTTACATTATAATTTAAACAAGTTTTGTCATTATTTGCTACGCTTAAATAACACTTACTTAGGTATTCTAACAAATGGCAACCGTTAAATGCTTTACATAAAACATGTATTGACGCCAGCGATAGACCGGTAACTACTCCACTGAACGAAGGCCATTGACCGGGCCACCGACATCACAATACCATTTAAAATCATTCAACAATTTAAATATACTATTGGTATCGTGTCTTTCCGATAACATGCTCAATACCGGAAAGATGCGTGTTCCCGCCGATGGTTGTGGCGAGGAACCGAGATGCTTGTACAACCCTATCTACAGCCTAGCCTTAGGGGTCTTACTTGTAAAATTATAGATAATTTGATAAAATAATATAAAGTTAATAATACAAGACAAATAAAAAAACGTCCGTTGCTGGCTCGGAATCGGTCGCATCTGCCATGCCAACCACGCGCCATCCGTTCGGCGCCGTTCGGGTGGGCTCGGCCGATGTCGCGGGCGCTCGTCGTCCGCCGCCGTCCGAAGATGCCCGATGTAACCCGACTCAAGCGGGAACAATGCGCTCTGATGGCAGCGCTATGACCCCCACATAGAACAAAATCCTTTTAGGTGAAGCCATTTTAAAAGGCTGGCAATGAAGAGGTCTGACCACACGCGGATGTGGATGTTTATTATTATGTAAACCATTATCATTTCAGCCTTTATTATGTAAATAAAGTCTATTAATGAAGAATTAAAACAATGATATCTTCATTATTAATATTTTTATTGTAATTAAATCAAACATTAGTATATATTAAACACCTATTGTTATATTAGTAATTAAAAATAAAAATAGGAGCATTATACTTAATGAACAGGAGTATTGCCGCCTTTTCTGGTTCAAGGCGATTACGCAGAGGTTTATAAATTACAACAATGTTTATTAATTTAATATGTATGTTAGTCAATAAGGTATATATGTAAATTATTATATATGTCGGCGCAATACCGTAATTATAAGTTTATTTTAAATCAAATCTGTTTTATTAATCATTTTATTTTGTTATTTTTGAAATTGTATTATCTAATGATTTATAGGGAATTCATTTTGAGATGGAAATTGAATTTGGTAAATCAATTTATTGATTAATATTAACATGCAAGCAACGATTATTCAAGCGACAACTTTTGTTATTTTAATTAGTTTAATTCTACTATTAACTATGGAAATTCGTTTTATAAATTGATCTCAGGTTTTTAAAGTAATATTTGGGTGGATAACTTGTTACAAAAACGTTGGAATATAATTTTAATAAGTTGTCGATTGGATAGTCGTTGAATGCAGAAACGGAATCAAATTACTTACGATTTTATTAGTTTAAATGTTTTAATTAAGAAGTTAAAATGATTTTACAATCATATTGAAATTAATTAATAATAAATTGTTACTTTGAATATGAATTAGAAGTCAATAATAAATGTTGTAAGTTTTTACAAAAGTTAATGTCGGTACCTACAGTGTTTTCGCATGTCACTTTTTCTCGAACCGTTGGAGCGAGTGGACGTGCACAGGATCTTGTGAGTGTATTAATTCATTATTATTTGTCTGTCTATTTTAAGTGTTCGTTTTAACTAGGTGTTAAAACTGTAAGAATTAGTGTATAGTAATATCTTGTGTATTTTTACCTAAAATAAAGGCGTGTTGATTTATTACTGGTGTTTTACATTTGCATCGATCATGAGTGATGAAAATAATGAAGGAGGTGATGTCGGTAATGCCGACGTCACTCTTTCCAAAAACTCAGTTGAGCATGGTTCGCCGTTATCAGAAGTGGGATATCTACCCACTTCTGCCGGACATTCTGTACAATCTTTAACAAACGCTTCTGTTAACGGTGTGCCAACTGAGTTTTTCGCTCAGATGATGCAAATGATGAAGCACATGTCGGACCGCATGACGTCATCTGATTCTAAAGTGAAAATCAATGATGTATTTCTGCCGTCATATGATCCCGACTCAAATATAGGGATACGTGAATGGTGTAATCATGTGACCACTGCCGTTGATACGTACAACCTGACTGATTATGATATACGGATGAAAGTAGGTAGTCTAATGAAAGGACGAGCCAGGTTGTACGTAGATAACTGGTTAGTATCCACAAATTCATGGCCGGAATTGCGTGATATTTTGATAACTACTTTTGAACCGGAAAATCGATACTCGCGTGATATAATTAGATTTAGAGAACATGTTTATGACAACAGTAAGAATATCGCGCAGTTTTTGTCTGAAGCTTGGGTACTCTGGAAACGTGTCACTAGAGATAAGTTGTCTAATGACGACGCTGTTGAAGCCGTAATCGGTTGCATTAGTGATGAACGGTTACGAATAGAATTGTTAAACGCGCGTGCCAAGTCCGTCCCTGAACTGATATCCGTGGCGTCGTCGATACGTCCTATAAAACGTACACTCGCCTCGAATCAGAATATGGCTAAACGCCCTCGACTATCGGAAAAATCGGGTATGTTTTGTCAAGTTTGTAAAAGAACAAACCATGACACACGTGATTGTCGTTTTTCTAATAAAATTCAGCCTCCTCAGCCCCGTCATGATTCGAATAACACACTCCAAAATACTACTGGTAAACCTACCTGTACATTTTGCTCTAAGATTGGCCATACATTTGAAACGTGTTACAAACGCGAACGTGCGGTAGTTTCGAACGTCAATTGCGTAGGTACACCTAAACTGACTTCGATACCTATTACTATCGGTGATTTAAAATTGTACGCGATTTTTGACAGTGGAGCGGAAGTTTCTCTGATACGTGAATCTGTAGCGGCAAAGATTCCGGGTAAAAGAATTAGTGAGGTTAACTACCTCAAAGGTATTGGTCAGTTTACTGTGGTATCTTTAACAACTTTAGTAACCGTTTGTGTTATTGATGATGTACGTGTTGAATTAAAGTTTAATGTCATACCGGATTATGAAATATGTTCTGATATTTTGATAGGGATAAATCTCATCAATGGCACAAACCTTAGCGTACTTGTGACATCACAGGGTGTTAAATTATTGCGTCACTCGGTAGTCTACCACGTTCAATCACAAGATGAAAAGTTTGACAATTTAGATACAGATTTAACTAGCAATGACCAAATTTCTGAATTAAAAATACTGTTAAACAAATACACACATTTGTTCATTCGCGGGTATCCGCGTACACGAGTTAATACCGGAAAATTGGAGATACGTTTAAAAGACCCCAATAAATATGTAGAACGCAGACCTTACAAGTTGAGCCCAATAGAACGCGAAAAAGTAAGAAATATTATTCAGGAATTATTAGAACAAAATATTATTACAGAGAGTAAATCTGCATTTTCTAGTCCGATAACTTTAGTTAAAAAGAAAAATGGTAACGACCGCATGTGTGTAGACTACCGCGAATTGAATAAAAACACCTTGCGCGATCATTACCCTTTACCAATAATTTCTGATCAAATAGATCAATTGTCGGGGGGCCTTTTCTACTCTACTTTTGACATGGCAGCAGGTTTTCATCAAATTCCCGTCGCAGAGAGCTCTATAGAGAAAACCGCATTCGTGACACCCGATGGCTTATACGAATACTTGGCCATGCCATTCGGATTAAGTAATGCTTGTTCTGTTTACCAGAGATGCATTAATAGAGCTCTAGGGTCTCTACTTTACGAATCAGACCCTGTGTGTCAAGTGTACGTAGACGACGTACTTTCAAAATGTAGAGACTTTCCAGAGGGTCTGGTACGTATCGAGAGGGTACTCATAGCTCTACAAGAGGCCGGGTTTTCAATAAATATAGAAAAAACAGCTTTCTTTAAACGCTCTATTGAGTACTTAGGCAATATCATATCAGATGGGCAGGTGAGCCCAAGTCCAAGGAAAGTGGAGGCTTTGACCAAAGCTCCGACACCTACAACTGTAAAGCAAGTTAGACAATTTAATGGTCTAGCTGGCTACTTCAGGCGTTTCATTCCCAATTTTTCGCGAATTATGGTACCTTTATACGAATTAACTAAAAAGGACGCGAAATGGGAATGGAATGACCGACACGAAGAGGCTAGGAATTACATTATCCAACGATTGTCTACTGCGCCTACCCTTACCTTATTTCAGGAGAATGCACCTATTGAGCTCTACACAGATGCAAGCAGCATAGGCTACGGCGCGGTTCTAGTTCAAGTCCTCAATGGTCGTCAACATCCTGTGGCTTACATGAGTCTGCGCACTACTGAAGTTGAAAGTCGATACCACTCATATGAACTTGAAACTTTAGCAGTGGTGAGAGCTATCAAACATTTTCGTCAATACCTATACGGACGAAAATTCAAAGTCATAACAGACTGTAACGCTCTCAAGGCATCTAAATTCAAGAAGGATTTACTTCCGCGAATTCATCGCTGGTGGGCATTTTTGCAGAATTATGATTTTGAAATCGAATACAGGAAGGGTGATCGCCTTCAACATGCTGATTTCTTTAGTAGGAATCCCTCCGCAGAGAAGTCGGTCAATATAATGACTAGAGACACAGAGTAGATACAGATAGAGCAGCGGCGAGATGGCGATTTGCGTTTGTTGATAGATAGTATAGCAAACGGCAACCCGATCGATGACTACTCTCTGGATGATGGCGTTCTTAAGAAAAGAATTATTGATCCTATACTTGGTAGTCATGAAGTGATTGTAGTACCAAAGTCTTATCAGTGGAGTCTGATAAATTCTTACCACACTGCCTTGCAACACCCAGGGTGGGAGAAAACTATACAGAAGTTGAAAGAGTCTTACTGGTTTGACAAAATGACCACTGTTGTCAGAAAGTTCGTTGACAACTGTATCATATGTAGGACATCTAAGGGACCATCTGGTGCAGTTCAGGTGCAATTACATCCGATCCAAAAACCAACTGCGGCATTCCAAGTTATCCATATGGATATAACGGGTAAATTGGGTACAAGAAACCAAGAAGGTATGGATGAGTATGTGATTGTCACTATAGATGCGTTCACAAAGTATATTCTGCTAAACTATTCAAATGACAAGAGTCAGAGTAGTAGTTTAGCAGCGTTAAAACGCACTATACATCTATTTGGCACCCCCATCCAAGTGGTGGTAGATGGCGGAAGAGAGTTCCTCGGCGAATTCAAGACTTACTGTAATAGCTTCAACATTAATATTCACGCAATAGCTGCAGGAGTAAGCCGAGCGAATGGGCAGGTCGAACGCGTTATGGCAACATTAAAAAACGCTCTGACCATGATTAAAAACTACCAGACTGAAAACTGGCAGACTGCGTTAGAAACGTTACAATTAGCGTTCAATTGCACCCCACATCGTATAACTGGAGTCGCACCGCTTACATTACTAACGCGCAGACAGCATACCGTCCCTCCTCAACTTCTGCAATTAGTGAATATTGATGAAGGAACTGTTGACTTCGACATGCTTGACCAACAAGTTCAACAGAAAATGCAAGCAGCCTCCCAGTACGACAAACTAAGATTTGACAAGAATAAAGCTAAAGTACATCAATTTCAAAGAGGAGATTATGTCCTAATTAAAAATAACCCCCGCAATCAGACATCGCTTGATCTCAAATATAGCGAACCGTACGAGATACAACGTGTCGAGGATAACGACCGATACATCGTGAAGCGAGTAACCGGCAGGGGACGACCACGCAAGGTTGCTCATGACCAGTTACGACGCGCACCTCAACCAAGTGAACAGGCAACCGTGTCGGCGGATCATTTGGCTACTACGAGTGAACCGCAACTATCAACTCCCCAAGATACCACCAGCGAACCACAGCCATCGACTTCACGGGCTGTTAATACATTAGATGCCTAAACATGGTGAGTTCTTTCCATTAACGTAAAGTTTTTATATTTTGCATGAATTACTGATTACATCTAGGATGTAAACACATCTATAATAAAACGCATTTCAAATATCATTAGTAAGTTAAGTTTTATAAGCTTAACGAAATGTATGGCTAAAAACCTATCCCCTCTCCTACAATGTCATTTTCAGAGCCCCTGTGGACCACGGTCATATAAAAGGCCCAGACCACAGCATCGTCCTTCCTACATCCTTTAGGGCCCCTGTGGACCACGGCGTACGAGACCGCTCAGACCACAGCAACATTTCCCAGAGCTAATTATTTAAACAAAGTTTTAATAATAATTAATTAAATTTTTACAAATCAAAATATATAGTGTGGACCACGGCGTTCAGGACCGCTCATAACCACACTATAATAAAAACAAAGTAAATAATGATATTTTAGGACCTCTGTTGACCACGGCGTACATGACCGCCCAGACAACAGCATCGACCTAGTTCCCATATCCCTTAGAGCCCCTGTTGACCACGGCGAACAGGACCGCCCAGACAACAGCATCATCCGTCCACGAGTACCATACAAATGCAAGGATGCGTGGAGACATTTGCATTTAAAAATAAAAGTAACAAATAAATGTGTTCAAGTGCGTGGAGCACAGAAACACAGTCTACGAGAACAAATTTACAGCTCATTCCTTAATAAATCCTAATAATCCAAATAATTTCAAATTAATCATCAAATGTTTAACTACTAACCGCTGAGTATTTGCTTACTAGTGGTTATAAAAATAGAAATAGCTTTGAAGCTTAAATTTGCTATTGTGCCTGTGGAGCAGGTACATAGTTCAAAATATTATTTCTCACTAGCTGTGCCCCGCGGTTTCACCCGCGTAGTTCCCGATCCCGTGGGAATTTCGGGATAAAACATAGCCTATGTTCTTTCCCGGATCATAAGCTACCCCTGTACAAAATTTCAAGTCAATCGGTTCAGTAGTTTAGCCGTGAAAAGGTAACAGACAGACAGACAGACAGACAGACAGAGTTACTTTCGCATTTATAATATTAGTTAGGATTACAGAACCGAGGCAGGCACAGAGCACGTACCGCCCCGCAGAATGGCCGTGTCGGCGCAATACCGTAATTATAAGTTTATTTTAAATCAAATCTGTTTTATTAATCATTTTATTTTGTTATTTTTGAAATTGTATTATCTAATGATTTATAGGGAATTCATTTTGAGATGGAAATTGAATTTGGTAAATCAATTTATTGATTAATATTAACATGCAAGCAACGATTATTCAAGCGACAACTTTTGTTATTTTAATTAGTTTAATTCTACTATTAACTATGGAAATTCGTTTTATAAATTGATCTCAGGTTTTTAAAGTAATATTTGGGTGGATAACTTGTTACAAAAACGTTGGAATATAATTTTAATAAGTTGTCGATTGGATAGTCGTTGAATGCAGAAACGGAATCAAATTACTTACGATTTTATTAGTTTAAATGTTTTAATTAAGAAGTTAAAATGATTTTACAATCATATTGAAATTAATTAATAATAAATTGTTACTTTGAATATGAATTAGAAGTCAATAATAAATGTTGTAAGTTTTTACAAAAGTTAATGTCGGTACCTACAGTGTTTTCGCATGTCACTTTTTCTCGAACCGTTGGAGCGAGTGGACGTGCACAGGATCTTGTGAGTGTATTAATTCATTATTATTTGTCTGTCTATTTTAAGTGTTCGTTTTAACTAGGTGTTAAAACTGTAAGAATTAGTGTATAGTAATATCTTGTGTATTTTTACCTAAAATAAAGGCGTGTTGATTTATTACTGGTGTTTTACATTTGCATCGATCATGAGTGATGAAAATAATGAAGGAGGTGATGTCGGTAATGCCGACGTCACTCTTTCCAAAAACTCAGTTGAGCATGGTTCGCCGTTATATAGTATTTATGTGTTTGTTATGATATTTTATATGTGCGCGTAATTTGAGAGGCCTTACCTTACCGTAACACAGTTTCTAACTAGCACAGGAGGTAATGTCTCGATAATTGCGTCAAATGTGTGGTGACATATGTAATAAATATATGCGTAGGCATGTATGTGTGTACGGCAAGGTGCGGGGATAAGCAGTCGCCCGTGCACTGCCATGTGTAACGGTTGCATTATAAATATAGAGTACATAAAAACTAAAGACGGACTTTCATTTAAATATAGTAGTAGTATATCTCTACATTGGTGACCCCGACAATTATTATTAAAATCAGTGACTATTAGTGCCGAACAGTTAAGTGTAGTGGGGCGACTCAGCATGTACTCCAACGCGGCACCAGCACCGAACACAGCACCAGCACCGCCGGCACCACAACTCAGGGTGAAAGATGAGCAAGAGTCATCGAGCGTCTCATTGGCTGCTATCAGCGTGTCAACAAAACTACCGGACTTTTGGGTAGACATGCCACGTTTATGGTTTGCCCAATTTGAAGCCGTCATGGCTCCACAAAAGCAGGGTGACGACGCAAAATTCAATATGGTAATTTCGAAGCTAGGCAGAGACTCACTCCAGCAAGTCAGCGATTTGTTAACTTCGCCACCGGAAAACAACAAATACTCGGTACTTAAGGAGCGCTTACTACAGGTTTACGAAGAGAGCGCGGAGCGCCAGTTCCAGAAGTTAGTATCGGAACTCGAGCTGGGTGCACAAAAACCTACTCAGTTGCTACGAAGGATGAAGGACTTGGGGCGCACCACGCAAGTGTCAGATCAGACCCTAAAGAGTCTGTGGCTCTCGAGAATGCCATCTTCCGTGAGAGCAGTTATCGCCGTGTGTCAGGACCAATCATTAGAAAGTTTAGCGACCATAGCCGACAAAATTGTGGAAAACACCCGATCGTCGTTCGAGGTGGCCGAGGTATCGAACAAGGGCGCGGCGGCGGCGTCGCAGGCACCGCTAACCGAGTTGGTCACGCAACTTGGGAAGCTAGCATTGGAGGTCGCTTCACTACGCAGCGAGGTCCGCAGCCGGGAGCGTTCCAGAAGTAGGAGCCAGCAGCCCTACAGGGAGAGGTCTGGGTCAGCCAAAAGAAGAGCACCAGGGGACCCAGGATGGTTATGCCGGTTCCACTATCGGTATAAAAAGCGAGCGAGGTGTTGTGAACAACCCTGTGCTTGGAGGACGGAAAACAACGCGGAAAACTAGATACGGTATGTTCGGATTCGGTGGACGAATGTACGCGAGGGCAAATGACAAGAAATCACCGGTTATTAGTAAGGGATAGTTTATCTAGGCTTACCTTTTTAATAGATACGGGAGCTAACATATCCGTTATTCCAAAAAGGTGTGTTAGAGGCCGTAGATTAGAGCCCTGCGATTTTAAACTATATGCCGCTAATGATAGCGAGATAAAATCGTATGGAATTTGTTATTTAGAAATAAGTTTTAATTTAAGACGTGTATTTAAATGGCCATTTATTGTATGTGATGTCAAACAACCAATAATTGGGGCAGATTTTTTAAGAAATTTTAAGCTGTCAGTAGATTTATACAATAATAAGTTAGTAGATTTAATAACTAATATGCACGTTTGTGGATTAAAAAGTAATGATTTAGGCGGGACTATTAAATGCATTAATAGTAGTCACCCGTACGCGGATTTGTTAGAAACCTTTCAGGAAATCACATTGCCACCTAATTTCAAGGATATTCCCGAGCACTCCGTCTACCATCATATCGAGACCACGGGCCCCCCGGTTCACACGAGAGCAAGGAGGTTGCCGCCACACAGGTATAATAAAGTTAAAAAAGAATTCCAATTAATGCAGGAACTAGGGATATGTAGGCCGTCAAATAGTGCGTGGGCAAGTCCGCTACACGTAGTTTCAAAAAAAGATGGAGGTATTCGCCCGTGCGGCGATTATAGGATGCTCAATTCAATTACGAAACCCGACCGGTATCCAATACCTAGGGTACAGGATTTTACATTCGGTTTACATAATATGAAAGTTTTCACCAAAATCGATATTTGTCGAGCTTATCATTTTATTAAAATTTGGCCGGAAGACATACAAAAAACTGCTATAATTACGCCGTTTGGTCTTTACGAGTTCCCTAGGATGACGTTTGGATTACGTAATGCAGCCCAAACGTTCCAACGATTCATAAATAACACAATTTTATCAGGTATAGAGCGATTAAATTACAATACTTCTAATGAATTAAATAGAGATAGTTATAACAATAACATTACAGGCCAGTCAATTATGTTTGGGTACTTAGATGACGTCATAATAGGATCGGATAACGAAAAGGTACATAAGGCTCATTTGCATTTATTGTTCGAACGATTTAGTAAATATAATATATCAATTAATTTAGGAAAGTGTGTTTTTGGTCAATCAGAGATAGATTTTTTAGGTTACAAGGTCTCAGAAAAAGGTATTGGCCCTTTGACGGGTAAAGTCGAGGCAATTACAACATACCCTAAGCCAGAAACCGTCGAACAACTTCGTAGGTTTCTCGGGATGTTAAACTTTTATAGAAGTCATATTCCTAACGCGGCCAAAGACCAAGGTATATTAGATAGGTATTTACATGGAGCTAAGAAACGAGATAAACGTAAGGTAGAGTGGACGGACGAGGCAACTAGTGCATTCGAACAATGTAAAATAAATTTAGCGAATGCAGCCACCTTATCTTACCCGATTGCTGACGCAGAGCTTGCGCTAATGACAGACGCTTCCGATTTTAGTATTGGCGCGGTTTTACAACAAAAAGAAAATGACACATGGAAACCCCTTGGTTATTTTTCTAAAAGGCTCACGGATTCGCAAAAGAAGTACTCTACCTATGACAAGGAACTTTTGGCGATTTACGCTAGCATAGTTTATTTTAGAAATATGATAGAAGGTAGGAATTTTACAGTGTATACGGACCACAAGCCACTCACGTACGCCTTTACAAAATTAGGGTCAAATAAAGAATTACCTAGAAGGGAACGACAATTGTTGTATATTAGTGAGTTTACAAACGACATACAACATATTCAAGGTAGCGAGAATGCAGTTGCTGACGCATTATCGAGGATAGAAACAATAACATGTCCGAACTCGATACAATACCTAGAAGTTGCACAACAACAGTCGAACGATACTGAGTTAGCAAAATTATTGAATGCAGGTGTAGATAGCAACATACAATTGAAACGTATTAATTTAACTGACTTAAATAATACAATTTATTGCGAAACATCTACAGAAAATATTAGACCATATATTCCATTACAATGTAGAAAATCGGTTTTTGAAAATTTTCACAGTTTGGCTCACCCAGGCGTTAGAGCGTCACGAGCATTAATTTGTAAAAAAGTATTTTGGCCCGGTATGAATAGAGATATAGGTATATGGGTAAAATCATGTATCAGGTGTCAAAAAGTAAAATAGGCCGTCACACAGTATCTAGATTAAGTAATTTTGAGGAAAGTGATCGGTTCGCGCATTTACATGTAGATATAATAGGACCTTTGCCTGTGACGGAACAAGGTTATCGTTATTGTGTAACTATGATCGATAGACGTACGCGATGGCCAGAGGCCTATCCTATAGCTGATATGACCGCAGAAACAGTGGCTAAGGCAGTCTATGAGGGTTGGATATGTCGCTTTGGATGTCCAAATAAGATAACAACGGACCAAGGACGACAATTTGAGAGCGAACTATTCGTAGATTTAATGAAAATACTAGGAATTAATAAATCACGCTCAAGTCCGTACCACCCTCAGTGTAACGGAAAAATTGAAAGATGGAATAAGTCATTAAAAGTTGCACTAACTTCCCGTTTAAATAATAACATAACTTGGTTTGTAGAATTACCTACTGTCATGTTAGGGTTACGAGCTGCGTGCCAGGTAGATAGCGATTCCATAAGCGCAGCGGAATTTACGTTAGGACACTGTTTGCGTTTACCTGGAGAATTCTGTACGGAAACTAATATTAAAGTAGACAATCCACAACCGTACATAACTAGACTAAGGGATACTTTAAGTAAAATTAGACCTAAGGATAGAAAGCTAAATAATTGTAATAATATGTTTGTACATGCTGATTTAAGTTCCTGTTCTCATGTCTTTCTTAGAGTAGACGCAGTTCGGAAACCATTAACACCGCCGTATAGTGGACCTTATAAAGTAATACAGAGAAATTCCAAAAACTTTAAAATTTTAATTAATGATAAAATTTGTACCGTTTCAATAGATAGAGTGAAACCGGCGTACATGTTAGATGAAACGGCCAACATGTCGAATAGCAACTTGAATCAGCAGCCGTCGGATATTACTAATGTAACCGCACCCTTAAAAACGTCACGCAGCGGTAGAATAATAAATACACCAGTGAGGTTTCAAATTACTTAGCCATAAGATATGATAAGTCTAGAAATTATTGTAAGTAGAAATATAAGTAGCGTTATGCACCGTAAGTAGTTTAATTATTATAATAATAATTAATTCCTTAGTTTGAGTTTTAGGCAATTAGAAATATATAAATAGAGTTTATCGCATTTTCATTTACAGAACTTAGGAAAGTCTGAAACTGTACAGACAAATATAAATACTGTTTATTTTTAATATTGTCTAACATTTGTATCCAAATAAACTAAGATGGGAAAGACTTATTCAGTTGAAAGGAAAGAGGAAGAAATTGTTATCGCACAAAATGGGGCTAACCAGGCCTCCACCACGCACACTGAGTTTCGGCTAGAAGCTCTAAGCACAGCCGTCACGGTGATTGGCGTCATATTAGGAATAATGTTGTTAATCATAGTTTACAATAAATGTGTGAAAAAGGCTAGGCGGTCCCTCCGTAAGGAGTTAGGACTCGCAAACAGTGCAAGTGTTCAAAGTGTACAACCCAATGTAAACCATATGTAATTCACTTCAGTTTTTTTATTGTATGAACTTAGTTAAGTGTAATAGAAACTTTTGTATTTTCTTATACCTTTATTTTTTATTTTTTTTGTAGAAGGGGGTGTGTGTGGTGACATATGTAATAAATATATGCGTAGGCATGTATGTGTGTACGGCAAGGTGCGGGGATAAGCAGTCGCCCGTGCACTGCCATGTGTAACGGTTGCATTATAAATATAGAGTACATAAAAACTAAAGACGGACTTTCATTTAAATATAGTAGTAGTATATCTCTACAAATGTATTATTATTGTAACAAAAAGTTATATAAATAAATTTGATTTTGATTTGATTTTGACAACCCGCGCTACTAAATAATTGTTCGCTAATCACTGCCCGGTGGAGAGGATAAAAATCTTCGAACTATCGGCGATAATACCTTAAACTCCTTAAACACTTCACCAATTTAGAGGATTTTCATCCACATTAATTCTCTTTTTAGTACGGTAAGCGAGTAACTCCTTTTTGAAAGAAAGAAAGAAAGAAAACATTTATTCAGACACCAATACAGAGAAAAAAAAAATCGGAGAAAAAATAAAAAGGAAACAAAATAAAAGGTGTGCTGAAATGGTTCTGTCTCAGCTATAGCTCCATCGTGTTAAGTCACGATGGAGCGCTGGTCTTCCGAGAGAACCCTGGCAGCGACCCTTCTGACACCAAACACAGTGAGACAAGACAACATTAATTAAGCAACAATACATAATTTTTTACACATTATAATTATAGTTTTGAGTATCGCTTCAATGCTAATTGTTAGGCACGCGCCATCTCCCGGGCCCCGCTCAATTCATTCTTGTCGCTACATGCATGATATTCGCATCCGCATGAACATCCGCACTAATTAATGCGGATGTGGATGCAGATGTCCAAATCTTTGCGGAAGTTCCGCATTTGCGGTTGCGAATGTTCACAACATCCCTGGTCGCCACATTTTATAACCCGTCCGCTCCCAATCTTACTATGGACTCCGACACGGAATGTTTGCTCGCACTATTAGTAATACGCAGACGACGTAGACAAATCTCATCTCTTATACTGGGTGGCGCAAAAGTACGGGCACTAAAGAAAATACTTTTTTTTTTTTTATATGACATTTTCTGTCATTCTGTTGTTGAAAATTGTGTAGTGAACAAATGTAAAATACACTGAAAATAAACATGGACCGTTTTACTCCCCAAGAACGCGGAATAATTGTGTCAATGTTCTTACGGAATAATTCATCAGTGATAAGAACACAACGTGAATTTCGTCGACGATTTCCCCACCGTCCGGCACCGATTGGTCGCACAATTCGACGCTTTGCCACACGCCTTGAAGCAACTGGCTCAACATTGGATAGACCTAAGTCTGGGAGACCAAGAACAGGCCGTTCAGCTGAAAATATCGATGCTGTGCGCGAAGATGTGGAAGAGTGTCCAGAAACATCAACGAGACGACGTGCCACGCAATTGGGCATTTCCAGACGGACCCTGCAGCGTATTTTGGTGAAAGACTTAAAGATGTTCCCGTATAAAACTCAAATGACTCATCAGCTGCTGCCTGCTGACCACCGAGCTCGTCTAGATTACTGCCAGCGCGTCATAAACCTCAACCTTGAAGAGGATGATTTTCCTTCAAAATTGGTTATGAGTGACGAAGCGCATTTCCATCTCTCAGGGCATGTCAATAAGCAGAATACTCGGTTCTGGGGCACTGATAATCCGCGCATTATTCAAGAAACACCTCTACACCCACTAAAAGTTACTGTATGGTGTGGCATCTGTGTTGACAGAGTGATCGGACCCTATTTTTTCGAAGACGCTGGAGGCAATGCGATAACTGTCACTGGAGAACGCTACAGAACCATGTTACGTGAGTTTTTGATACCCAGTTTGGACGAATTGGGGCTGGAGCACATCTGGTTTCAACAAGACGGCGCTACGGCACACACAGCGCGCGACACTATGGACTTAGTGAGGGACGCTTTTCCAGGCCGAGTTATCTCTCGTTTTGGCGATTTGCCTTGGCCTGCAAGGTCACCCGATCTGACCAGTCCAGACTTCTTTCTTTGGGGTTTTTTGAAATCTCGGGTGTATGTGAACAAGCCACAGACTCTCGCAGCTCTAAAAGAAAACATTCGTCAAGAAATAACGAACATATCGCAGGAAGTGTTACGGCAAGTTATGCAAAATGTCATAAATAGGGCTCAAATGTGTATCAACTCTGGAGGTCACCATTTAAAAGACATCATCTTTAAATCCTAATGGTACGAAATTTAATGGCACAAATATACATTTAAAAAAACCTAAATCTAGTTTTCTAATTTAGAAAAAATGTTATAGCTGAACCAAATAGGGTCTTTACTTTTGCGCCACCCAGTATATAAAATTCTCGTGTCACAGTTTTCGTTGCCATACTCCTCCGAAACGGCTTGACCGATTCTCATGAAATTTTGTGAGCATATTCAGGTACTTCTTTGGATACGGAAAAAAATATTCTTATACTTCGATTTATAGAGCTTTTAACCACATATACAGGGTTATTGGTTAAGTCGACCTATTCCCGTCAAGGGCGTGTAGTTTACATCGTTTCCGACTAATTTCACCATGAAACACCCTACCCTAAACCTAACCGTTTAAGAGATATTTCAATTTATTTGTTTTTATAAAAATCACCGGATCTTCGGCTATAAGCTTGGATATTTTCAAATGCGCATGTCTTATTATTACTATTACTTAATTTTTACGTTTATAATAAGGTGCTTTGTGACCCCAATAACCAATATTGTACCTAAAATAAATAAATAAGTAGTTGTAGACGATTAAAACTTTTAAAAAATAATAATAATCGGAAAGTTTATTTTTCTTTCAAGGATATCTAGAAAAAAAGATATGGCACCTGTTTGGCAGATATGCCTAAAAATATCTACGTTTCATCGGCTATCCAACGAGCTATAACAACCTAGGGTTTTATCGAAATTTTGTACAAAACATGTAGTTTTATAGGCTACCGGGGAGGTTAAATAAAACAATAGGTCAGCATACAGAACAAGTTACTAAACTTATTAAACTTTTAAGTGCTACACACACCATTTTTGAGTCTAAATTTCATGTTTGACATATCGGCCCCTGCATTGCACACATCTTCGCATTATTTTACGAAGACCAGTTTTCACTACACCAGTAGTTAATTTTGTTCTTATTTCATTGGCCGCATTAATGATTCTGTCTCTCAGTACTTCAATTGATGAAATTGGGTTGGGCTCACTGTACACGAGACTCTTTATGTACCCCCACGCAAAAATCCATGAGGGTTAAGTCCAGACTTCTGGCTGACCAGGATATGGGCCCACTTCGTCCAATCGATTTGCCTGAATGTGTGGATGGGCATTATTTCCAATCATTCAATTGGGCCTTACTTTCTCCCCGACAATTTAAATGGGAAAAACTATGAAAATTTCCTGCGAGAAGACTTAAATGACCTATTTGATGATTTGCTACTCAATCTTATTCAAGACATGTGGTTTCAGCATGATGGCTGCCCTGCCCATTTCAGGAGAAGTTTTATCCAAACAAATGGATTGGACGAAGTGGGCCTATACCCTGGCCAGCCAGAAGTCCGGACTTAACCCCCATGGATTTTTATGAGTGGGGGTAAATAAAGAGTCTCATGTACAGTAAGCTCAACCCAATTACATCAATTGAAGTACTGAGAGACAGAATCATTAATGCGGCCAATGAAATAAGAATAAAATTAACTACTGGTGTAGTGAAAACTGGTCTTCGCAAAATAATGCGAAGATGTGTGCAGTGCAGGGGCCGATATGTCAAACATGAAATTTAGACTCAAAAATGGTGTGTGTAGCACTTAAAAGTTTAATAAGTTTAGTAACTTGTTCTGTATGCTGACCTATTGTTTTATTTAACCTCCCCGGTAGCCTATAAAACTACATGTTTTGTACAAAATTTCGATAAAACCCTAGGTTGTTATAGCTCGTTGGATAGCCGATGAAACGTAGATATTTTTAGGCATATCTGCCAAACAGGTGCCATATCTTTTTTTCTAGATATCCTTGAAAGAAAAATAAACTTTCCGATTATTATTATTTTTTATAAGTTTTAATCGTCTACAACTACTTATTTATTTATTTTAGGTACAATATTGGTTATTGGGGTCACAAAGCACCTTATTATAAACGTAAAAATCAAGTAATAGTAATAATAAGACATGCGCATTTGAAAATATCCAAGCTTATAGCCGAAGATCCGGTGATTTTTATAAAAACAAATAAATTGAAATATCTCTTAAACGGTTAGGTTTAGGGTAGGGTGTTTCATGGTGAAATTAGTCGGAAACGATGTAAACTACACGCCCTTGACGGGAATAGGTCGACTTAACCAATAACCCTGTATAATTATCTTAATTATTAATATTTTTATTGTAATTAAATCAAACATTAGTATATATTAAACAGCTATTGGTATATTAGTAATTAAAATTAAAAATAGGACCATTATACTTAATGAATAGGAGTATTGCGGCCTTTTCTGGTTCAAGGCGATTACGCAGAGGTTCATAAATTAAACCCGCGCTACTAAATAATTGTTCGCTAGGAACACTGCCCGGTGGAGAGGATAAAAATCTTCGAACTATCGGCGATAATACCTTAAACTCCTTAAACACTTCACCAATTTAGAGGATTTTCATCCACATTAATTATCTTTTTAGTACGGTAAGCGAGTAACTCCTTTTTGAAAGAAAGAAAACATTTATTCAGACACTAATACAGAGAAAAAAAAATCGGAGAAAAAATAAAAAGGAAACAAAATAAAAGGTGTGCTGAAATGGTTCTGTCTCAGCTATAGCTCCATCGTGTTAAGTCACGATGGAACGCTGGTCTTCCGACAGAACCCTGGCAGCGACCCTTCTGACACCAAACACAGTGAGACAAGACGACATTAATTAAGCAACAATACATAATTTTTTTACACATTATAATTATAGTTTTGAGTATCGCTTCAATGCTAATTGTTAGGCACGCGCCATCTGCCGGGCCCCGCTCATTTCTTGTCGCTACATGCACGATATTCGCATCCGCATGAACATCCGCACTGATTAATGCGGATGTGGATGCAGATGTCCAAATCTTTGCGGAAGTTCCGCATTTGCGGTTGCGAATGTTCACAACATCCCTGGTCGCCACATTTTATAACCCGTCCGCTCCCAATCTTACTATGGACTCCGACACGGAATGTTTGCTCGCACTATTGGTAATACGCAGACGACGTAGACAAATCTCATCTCTTATATATAAAATTCTCGTGTCACAGTTTTCGTTGCCATACTCCTCCGAAACGGCTTGACCGATTCTCATGAAATTTTGTGAGCATATTCAGGTACTTCTTTGGATACGGAAAAAAATATTCTTATACTTCGATTTATAGAGCTTTTAACCACATTTTTGGAATTTTAAAATTAAAAAAAACTTTTTAAAAATCTTTCATCAATTTTTTTTATAATCTTTCACATTTTTATCATGATTTTGGCACAGAAGTAGAACACCATTTTCACGCTACTTCTCATGGAAAAGGACCGTGCGATGGTCTTGGTGGCAATATAAAACGTTGAGCTACTAGAGCCAGCTTACAGTCAACTCCTGATAAAGCCATCACTACGGCTAACCGTTTATATGAATGGGCAAAAGCATCACTACCTCATACATCAAGTTATTGCTCCAGCAAGAGTGAAATAGACCAATACAGAATACGTCTTAAAACGCGTTTTAATTCAGCGATAACCATAAGTGGTACGAAAAAGTTCCATGCATTTATTCCAACTCCACAGGGTATCATTATGACACGAACAAGTAACAGCATTACTTACAAAACTGTGAAGATTCCTAATACATTTTAATATCATCCCAATTGTCGTATAAATTACCACTAATATGATAAACGATGAAAATAATTAAAAATGTACATAAAATCAGTTGATCTTCTAAATACGCCTGAAATACGATAATATTAAACTCTCTTAAAAACGTATTCAGCCAGTCCTAAGCCTGGAAAAGTATGAAGGGAAGATTAAATTGGTTATTTGTACATTTTTGGGACCTAGTGTAGGAAATTCAACTGTCAAATAGAGCATACAATTAAAATAACTAAAGAGACCGTCGTCGTTGCATTGTTTTAGTAGACGAGACCGCGCGCTTAGTCGATTAAACGTCTGCCGTTATTGCGTTAACTGGTCGACGAATTCAACTAGTTGATCGACTAGTCGACGGACGTTCATGGACGGTTTAATTTCTTTGACTAAAAATACGTCGACGACCCATGCCTACACTGAATGAATTCCACTAAAACCTACATTCAGCATTTATTTGATATTTTAACCGGAATTACACAATATATTTGACGACCTCGATGGCAGAGTGGTTACCATGCCGGACTGCCATCCGTAAGGTTGCAGGTTCGATTCCCGTGCGGGGTGAATATTTGTGTGAACCACAAATGTTTATCTCGGTCTGGGTGTGTGTGTGTATGAGTGTGTGCGTAGTTTGTGATACCCTAGATACAAGTTTCGAACTTAGTTAGAGGTCAGTTACTGTAATGAGATGATGTAGTGAATGATTATGTTATGTTATATTATATATCCCCTGTTTTTACCTGATTAGACACGAGCCATTTCATTAAAACGATTTATAATTTACTATGCTTTCAAGGAATCAACGTAGAAATATTATTTTTTTACATTCGGTGCATATCTGCTATTTGTAATATACTGGACATTTTATATAGTAAAATAAAAATCTCTAGGTATAAGCTCAACAGCCTTTTGATAAATAAAGAAGATAATTTCCCCCACAATCCCTATATGACATTGAATGCATTAAGAGTATGAGTCTTGTGGTTGAGCACGAAATTGATAACGATTTCTCTCCTTGGATGGATACGCAAATAAATTTTAGAAAATATAACGACGTTACTGATACACAAGATAATAACATAAAATTCAAAATTTTAAAAACCCCAACACAATTACTTTCAAACCCCCATAACTTTTACCGAACCGATTTTCCTCAAACTTGTCTAAGAACACTTGCACGTAAGTCCCCAAACTAAACTGAAATCGGTTCATCCGTTAGGGAGCTATGATGCCACAGACAGACACACACAGACACGTCAAACTTATAACACCCCTCTTTTTGCGTCAGGGGTTAATAAATACTATTTGCCGACACTGCGTAGGATACTATTTAAGCTACCATTGTGGTCTTCTTAGTGTCTCATTTTAAATCCGAAAATTTGACTCCGACATCTACTGGCGTGGAAATTGTTTTCAGAACAATCAAATATTTAATTTTTAAAACTAAAATCAATAAGGTCATCCGTAAGGTTGCGGGTTCGATTCCCGTGCGGGGTGAATATTTGTGTGAACCACAAATGTTCGTCTCGGTCTGGGTGTGTGGTTTGATTTTGGTGAAAATATCCTGACTTCTTCATAATCAACTAATCCCCGATTACATTAAATGTTTGGCAGAAGATACTACAGGTCACGATCCATATAAAATACGGGCAGCTATAGTTTTAAATCATTCCATAAAAAAACAGAATTAAATTTACATAATATCGTCCATCTAGATTGACAAAGTAACGTGGAGAATTATATAGAAACAGTTTTTTTTAATTATTTCTCTAGCGCTATATTTACAAACAGATGCGTAACTTTTTTACCACTAAAGGGGTTTGGGTAGAATTGGCGTCGTTTGTGAAATTAGCGGCCAGTGACGAAACTTGGATATTATTAATGAGCAGAAAAAAGTAAAAAATAGTGAGTTTAAAGTAATCATAGAAATTACAATCACTAAAAGAATTTCTTCGTGACTTCTTTAAGTCTTCTGGGTGACCTCAGACTCTGAAACGAATTAGTCAAAAAATAGCATGGAAAAAGGATTCTACAGTGTATTCTTCGTGAGCCAACTGTAAGTACCTTTGCGCACTATCCTTTAATCACTCAAAATTCCTATGCTACGTCCTGCTAAGTTTGTATATATTAAGGGTGGAATGACCGACCCTCTTTCTGTGAATAAGGGTAACAATATAAGCTTCATTTCAAAGAAATCAAGCGATCCTAAGGTCCCAAGTTTCATAAATACCATGGACCCAGTTAAATTGATAAACTTCGTACCTTCATACGAAGGAACCCTTCTAATTTATAATTATCTAAATTGTGCTAAACAATGGATGGCTATGGTAGGAGGAAATACACCCCAAAACGTAATGTTATTACTAAGTAAATTGTCAGGCAAAGCTGCCCTAGTCATTGCAATGATAGAGCACAATTTTAATTGGGAAATTATTGAAGCCTCTCTAAAAGCAGAATGCGGTGTTAACCGAGAATATAATACTTTACTAATTGAACTGTCGAATGTTAAAAAAAGGGTAGTTACGGAGACCTTATTTTAGAATTAAAACAAAAATTATTTTTTATTAAGAGTAAATTTTTTGAAGTGAAAACTTCTTTAGCGGCGCTGAACACTTTTTTCGTATGGGTAAAATCTTTCAAACTCGCGTCAGGGTCACGTGATGCTGATCGAAAAAGCGTAAGATCAGCATCACGTGACGTTTATGATAACTGAAGTAAGAAACAAACATTGTATTCTACCTCATAAATGATAGTACTTTTATACTTATAATTAAACACAACGTTAATATTGAAGTTTTCACTTCTGCCGGCACTCCCGGAGTGCTACCTTTTTTTTTATTATTTTGACATTGTAATTATTAATTTATTTGTAATTCGACATTGTAATTTAAAGTTAAATTGTAATATTGCATGCCTAGTGTGTAAGGCCGAATAGAGTGTTACTTATCACTGTATCCAAAACCACACTATGTACTACACCTTTATTCGCAATAATAAATGAATTGAAAATAAAATTAAGTGATAAGTATAAAACACCAGGTTATGTCGAAGAGATAATGGAGCCCTATATAAACACGGCCCAAAATGCGTTAAGAAACAGTCTGCCATACCATGACCAAATATTTGTTAGCAATTGTAGTTTTAACGACACTGCTCAAAAAATACTACAACTCGAAGCCGAAGGTAGATTCGAGAACATAAAACAACAATTCTCGCAAGTTTTACCCCAACAACGTTCCATAAATATTCGTTACAGACCTCAATTTGTATCATTTCCACCTATCATCATCATCAACAGCCTGCATTAGTCCACTGTTGGACATAGGCCTCTCCCAATTCGCGCCAATGTGCCCTGTCGGCGGCACGCCGCATCCACTCTCTCCCGGCTACCCTGCGCAGATCATCGCTCCACCTCCTCCATTTCCACCTATGCAAAGACAATATAATGGAAACAATGCACCATTACCATATCATACAGAACATAGACATACAAAGTCTAAACCTGAAAAACGCATATTAGCTATGTGTGCTGTATTGCCACTACTTCCAGCCGGACTTCTCTCTGAAGCCTGGCAATACATCAAAAGTGAGTCAAGTGCCCTTAACTTTTTGGTAATGAACAAATTTATAAAACACATAAATCCTTGCCAGCGAATAATTGTGTTTTTTTTAACTATCTTATTTTATATTTATAGTGTAGTAGTCCTTGCAGTTTTTGTGTAATATTACTAACAACATATGTAACGTTGCAAGTATGCGCACGTCGCAACAAGTTCGCGTCGTACGGAACGCGCCCGCGCAGATCGAACAAGGTTACGTCGCGCGCTCCTTACTACCGCGACTCGCCCGCGCAAGCAGTCGGCCGCCATTACTGTTATTATTACGTTTGTTCGGCGACAATATTGGAATTAACGCCGCGTATTACATAGATTCTACAAATAGTATAGTTTCCCGTGTGTACAAAGTTGTAAGGACATCGCTACAAATAAACTTTTCACGTGTATCACTGACTTTCATTACACATATTTTAATTATTATTTTCTTATTTGGTAAGTCTATTTAGACAGTTTATTTATTATAACCTAAAAATGGAAATATCCCCGATCCCCCAGACCTGCCTCAGCCCGGACAAAAACGTCGTCATTCTAACGAGGATGTGATTGCAAACCCTAAAAAGACAATAGCGAGTACAGAGATGGCCTCTGCGTCCATTCAATCAGTTTGGGTACACCCCATTCTGGTAATTGGCTTAAAATCCTATTCTTCCATCGATGAGGGTCCATTTACCGTAATTGTTACCAGAACTGAACAAGACCCATCAGCTGGAACTACGATTCGCCCTATGAAATTTGGCCAGTTATTATTTAAAAATAAGATCCAGAATGTTTGTCCGGATGGTATAAAGAAAATTGGCCGAAATAAAATTTCGGTTACATTTAAAACAGCGGAAGATGCCAACAATTTTCTTGACAGCCCCATTCTGCTGAGCAATAACTACCAAGCCCATATTCCTTCCTACAATATTTCCAGGATGGGTATAATACGAAATGTACCGGTTGATATGTACCTTGACGAATTTGTTGAAAATCTAACGATTCCAGCTGGCTTCGGTCAAATTTTAAAAGCCCGTAGATTAAATCGGAAAAATAAAGAAAATGATATAATTACGTGGATCCCTACCCAATCGGTGGTAGCTACGTTCCAAGGTCAGAAACTTCCTGCTCGAGTTTTTTCATTTTTCAACTCACTGCCGGTAGAAATCTTTCAATCAGGGTTCTTTTTAAAGAACCCTCAATAGCAGCTTCAAGAATTGCTTGGCTTTAGCCCGATACCATCAAAAATGGCTTTAGAGTTTGCGGTCTTCAACCGTGGAACGCTGAAGCATTGGATTACACCAAATGTTTGGGAGATTCAAAAGAAAAACAGATAGGCCAATCTCAGCCTCCAGGAAACGACATAAACAGTCAGAATAAATTGACCAAAGAGGATTTTTTTAATATTGTTGGTGAGGACACCATTAACAAACTTAATAATAAAGATCTAAACATGATACACGACCCTTCAAAACTTCTTCAGAGTCTTTGGTTTTTTTTTGGGGATTCGTCATTAAGGAATGAAAGCGAACAATTGGATATTGATAAAATGCCAGTAGTTTTGGCAGATGATCTAATCGAATATAATAATGAAACAACTATCATCGCAATTTCTCCTCAAATTGAAACTCCTAGTAGCTATGGACCTGACCTGCCCGTTATGCTGGAGATTCCACTACAGGAAACTGTTTCAGTGCCCCATCAACAAAAGAATATAGGAGAAATAGCCTGTGATCAAGATGAAAAGGTAACATCGGAAACAAAGGTTGTACCAAGTAAACCTTCGAGTCACCAAATATATAATATACAAGAGGTAGTAATGACAGATAATCACTCCGAACTTCAATCACACTTCAACTTCAAGGAAACTTCAGCTTCGAAAACTCCATGTAAGCTCAATAATTTTACGCGAGTTAACCTTAATGATATTCTTGTCCTGCCTAAGACACCAAAACAAAAAGGAACGAAAAATACAGAAAAAACTCCATTTGTCTTAACGTCAGAAGAATGGCAGCGAATAAATACAGAAAAGAAAAAGGCAAAAGAACTAAAAGAAGAAGGTATTAAAAAGAGGAGATTAGAACGAGAGCAAAAAAATAATTATGCAGAGAGACAAAAAACAACATCCAGGAAAAGGTAAAGGGAAGGGGAAAGGGAAGGGAGAAAACATACAGAATGTTAAGAATCACCTATTTACCGAGGAATTTTACTTGCCAGATCCTAAAGACATTCAAATAAATGAAAAAGATAACATAAAATCTCAAAATATTAAAAATACAGCGAGACTTGAAATAAATGAAGAACCTACTAATATGAAATGTGAGGATTATAATATTGCTGCTTCTACTTCAAGTGGGATGGTAACAAGGGGTTTTACAACAACTGAAATTTACAAAATGCTGGCAGATTCAGACACTGAAGACGGTTTTTAAGCTGATTAAAATGTCAGAATATGATTTATTTAAAATATTAAATAATAATAATATAATAAATGTTTATATTTTTTTTATAATTAGCATAATATATGCCAATAATTAAGATCATAGGTGCCAGTATTAGGCATTTCTCCAAAATGATGTAAAATTGTTTATTTTTTATCTAATCTTGGAACTCTACTCTTTTTTGCAAGCTTGTTTGAATAATAGATCTCTGAGCAATGTTAAACCATTATAAATACCGACATAGATAGTTTAGATATTGCTAGAAATCAATTTGCTTCTGAACATTGCCTTATGGTGCCAATAATTGGACCACTTACCCTACTTAGAATTATATACCCTAGGATTTATGAATATCAATTTGCTTTTATATAAAAATTAACGCTCAAAGGTTTACTCTCCTGGTACTTCAATCATTCTCCAAAGAAAGTTTTTTTTACATATCCAAGGTTAAACTTTTCGTTGGACCTCGGGTGAGAAAAATAAGACCCGTGGTACAACAAGTTCTACAAAAATTTTCGTTGTACAAAGGGTAAAATTTCTTCCCCGTAGTCCAACGCGTTGAACAAAGCTGTTGGACTACGGGTCAGTCGCCCTCACCGATGCGATTCAAACCCTGATTTGGCGTCGCAATCAGAGAATACCACTCAAAGGAAACGTAAACAACCCGAAAATGAGTTGACTGACGTATTTCTAAACTTCACCAAGGAAATCAAGTTTACCTTAACCGAGTGGGAAGCCGATACCGACAGTTTAACAAAGTCCCTTCACGATATAAGGTCTGAAATTAAAACACTGAGTCCCAGTCACAGCGCTTCAAGTCAAAGTCAAAATCAAAAATTCTTTATTCAGTTAAGACCTCAATGAGGCACTTATGAACGTCAGAATTGATTCTACCACCGATTCGGAATTACATCAGCCGAGAAGAATCGGCAAGAAACTCGGGCTGGTATTTTTTTTTAAATAAAATTAAATACAAATGTCACTTATAACTAATGTCAACAATAAAAAACATGTCAAAAGGTATATAAAAAAAAAATCTATAAATATAGAAGTAAAATAATGATATAGGTCAAAAACTAAAAATAGCATACTGAGGTTGCGTGTGCAGAAATTTAATGCCAAACCTCCCGGTCATTAATGTAGTCAGTAACCTTATAGTATGCTTTGCTTATAAGAATGTTTTTAACGTGTGATCGGAACCTTCCATCAGTGAGCCCAGTCACTTCCCGGGGGATTTTATTATAAAATTGAATACATCTATAGATGAAGGACTTTTTAGTCCTAGCTAACCTACATCCTGAGATGGCGATTTTATGCCTATTTCTAGTATTAAAATTATGAAAATCGCCATTAACTTTAAAATTAATACGATGTTTCCGGGCATACAATATATTTTCAAAAATGTACAAAGAAGGAACAGTAAGAATCTGAAATGTTATAAAACGTTCCCTTAATGACTCTTGCGACCCCAAATTATAAATAGCCCGAATTGCTCGTTTTTGTAATATAAATACTGAATCTAAATCCGCGGCACACCCCCATAGTAAAATGCCATAAGACAAAATACTGTGAAAGTAAGCAAAATAAACAATTCTTGCCGTTCCTACATCTGTTAGTTCCCTAATTTTACGAACAGCATACGCAGCAGAACTCAGCCTCCCTGAAAGACCGTCAATGTGGGATCCCCATTGTAACTTAGAATCTAACACTATTCCTAGAAACTTGGTACTACTTTCTATTTTAAGTTTCGTTCCTTCCAAAAAAACATTGGATTCAATGGCTCGGACATTGGGTAGCGAAAATTTAATACACTTAGCTTTACAAAACCAGCTTATAACCCTGAACAATCAGCAAACCAAAATGTGGGAGGAGCTGAGTTACGACGTCACCAGTGCTGGCCCATCGCTGACGCAGCTCAACTTTTGCATTGCATTGTATTCACTTACCAACAACAGTATTCTTTGTAACACATTTCATTCTTAGTCTATAAGCAACGACATATTAATATAATAAACACTATTAAAATGTAATAAAAATATCTTTTTTTAAATCTATTTCCCGGAGCGAGGAACATAACTGCTGTCATCACTACAAGTCTCTGGCCAATACCACTCAGATCAACAAGACAATCTTACGACCAGGATTACCAAATTGGAAACTTTGAACAAGAGCTCAGAACAACTCAATGAAAAAATCATACTTTTAGAAACAAAAATTGAATCGATGGAACAGCAAGCTCGCCAAGTATCACAAAATAAATTCAAATCCCTAATTTCAAAAACTATTCAAGAGATATTGTAACATTGAACCAAATAACTGTAACACACCAATTTTTTATCTGTAATCGCATGTATGTTCTCGTTATAACTATCACTTTAAATTAATTCGAGGAAGACGTAGTAGGTTATATGTTTGTTTATACTAAATATACTTGTAATTGAAGTTCATGTATGATTCTTCATTTAAAGTTTGTATTTACCGCGTAATTTAAAACGCGACAGAATAGTTTATTGAACGCACGCTTAGATGTCATTAGTGTCATGGATGTCAACATTATTTTTTCTAAGAACACGTTGTGACTAGAATTATTTAATTTTTAACAAACTAATTAATAAAAGTAGGAATAAGTAAATAGCTCTGAATGTTGTTTCTTTCACAGGTTTGTACCATTTGTGATAATTACTTTCGGAGCTAAGATGTCATGTATTTTAAAGTTGGTTTAATAAAACATTTCTTTCACAGAGAAACGCAATTAAGTTTTTATTTCTACACAACCATACGTGTTAGTGCACATTATATTCATTAAATGTTTGGCGGAAGATACTACAGGTCACGATCCATAAAAAATACGGGCAGCTATAGTTTTAAATCATTTCATAAAAAAACAGTAAATTTACATAATATCGTCCATCTAGATTGTCAAAGTAACGTGGCGAATTATATAGAAACAGTTTTTTTAATTATTTCTCTAGCGCTATATTTACAAAAAGATGTCCTTTTTTACCACTACAGGGGTTTGGGTAGAATTGGCGTCGTTTGTGAAATTAGCGGCCAGTTATGACACTTGGATATTATTAAAGAAAAAAACGATGAAAAACTATTATGGACACATTTCTCTAAACCATATCGGAGCCGAGATATTTGTATTTGAATATGTAACGAAGAGGAACCAACAAGCCGCGAGCAGCGTACAACGGAGCGACATTCAGCCATGAAGTTGAAGGTAAAAAATGGAGCCCACACTTGGAACAACAGCTTGAGTCAAATACCTACGTCTCTGTGGGCCAATCTCTCTTTTTAGTCAGACCTTCTCTTTCTAGAGGTTACCTTAGTTAGAAAGAGAGAGCCTGCCCACAGAGACGCGATAGTGATACATACATATAGATATACTTTAAGTAGGTTTTGTTCATCTTCATCAGGTATTCGAAGTGTCAACTCCTTCAACTTCATGCACTCAGCCAACCCCACTCCGTGCTACGCGCCGCCACCGCGCGCTCCGATCGTATAAATAGCCCTGTAGCCGCATGAATAGCCAGTCTGCGGCGGATTGCTTTCGGCGTAACACTTGCATCGACCTAGGTCGGTCTTGTAGGTTGTTAATCGCTTTTAAATATTTTGACTGGGACCCAGGTAAAAGTAAAAATTTGAAAAAGTGAGTTTAAAGTAATCATAGAAATTACAATCACTTAAAGAATTTCTTCGTGACTTCTTTAAGTCTTCTGGGTGACTTCAGAAACAAATTAGTCAATAAATAGAATGGACAAAGGATTCTACAGTGTATTCTTCGTGAGCCAACTGTAAGTACCTTTGCGCACTATCCTTTAATCACTCAAAATTCCTTATATTGTTAAGGGTGGAATGACCGACCCTCTTCCTGTGAATAAGAGTAACAATACAGATATAAGCTTCATTTCAAAGAAATCAAGCGATCCTAAGGTCCCAAGTTTCATAAATACCATGGACCCAGTTAAATTGATAAACTTCGTAGCCTCACACGAAGGAGATCCTCTTTTAATTTATAATTACTTGAACTGTGCCAAGCAATGGATGAATATGGTGGGTGGAAACGCAACACAAAATGTAATGTTATATTACTAAGTAAATTGTCAGGCAAATCTGCCCTAGTCATTGCAATGATAGAGCACAATTTTAATTGGGAAATTATTGAAGCCTCTCGAAAAGCAGAATGCGGTGATAACCGAGAATTTAATACTTTACGTATAGAACTGTCGAATGTTAAAAAAAGGGTAATTACAGAGACCTTATCCTAGAGTTAATACAAAAATTATTTTTTATTAAGAGTATTTTTTTTTTTATTATTTTGACATATTAATTTATTTGTAAATCGACATTGTAATTTAAAGTTAAATTGTAATATTGCATCCCTCGTGTGTAGGGCCGAGTAGAGTGTTACTTATCACTGTATCCACACTATGTACTACCTTTATTCGCAATAATAAATGAATTGAAAAAAAAATATTAAGTGATAAGTATAAAACACCAGGTTATGTCGAAGAGATAATGGAGCCCTATATAAACACGGCCCAAAATGCGTTAAGAAACAGTTTGCCATACCATGACCAAATATTCGTTAGCAATTGTAGTTTTAACGACACTGCTCAAAAAATACTACAACTCGAAGCCGAAGGTAGATTCGAGAACATAAAACAAAAATTCTCGCAAGTTTTACCACAACAACGTTCCATAGAAATTACAATCACTAAAAGAATTTCTTCGTGACTTCTTAAGTCTTAAACTCTGGGTGACCTCAGAAACAAATTAGTCAATAAATAGCATGGAAAAAGGATTCTACAGTGTATTCTTCGTGAGCCAACTGTAAGTACCTTTGCGCACTATCCTTTAATCACTCAAAATTCCTATCCTACGTCCTGCTAAGTTTGTATATGTTAAGAGTGGAATGACCGACCCTCTTCCTGTGAATTAGAGTAACAATACAGATAAAAGCTTCATTTCAAAGATCAAGCGATCCTAAGGTCCCAAGTTTCATAAATACCATGGACCCAGTTAAATTGATAAACTTCGTACCCTCATACGAACGAGATCCCCTTCTAATTTATAACTATCTAAATTGTGCTAAACAATGGATGGCTATGGTAGGAGGAAATACACCTCAAAACGTAATGTTATTACTACAGATCAAAACTCGAAATAGTAAATTCCGGTCCTTACGCCATGTCCACAAAAATATATAACAAAATTCCGGTAAATATAAAAAATATAGAAGATATAAAACAATTTAAGACCCAGTTAAATAAATATTTATCAGAAAAATGTTATTATTCATTGCAAGAGTTTTTCAACGATGATCCACTAATATGATCTCATACAATTTAAGGTTGATTATTAAATTTTAAAGTTTATATTATAGATTTATATGTAATTTTAAGAAGAATATTAAGTACTGATAGATTTTATTTGTAATTTTTTCTCTATTTTATTTTATTATATTCATGTGTCTTGTTTGTAGTGCCCTAACAGGGTCCTTAATGTCTATTTGTAAGTTGTTATTATGTATTGGATATTAAGGAACAAATAAAGAGAATTTTCTTATTATTATTATTACTAAGTAAATTGTCAGGCGAAGCTGCCTTAGTCATTGCAATGATAGAGCACAATTTTAACTGCGAAATTATTGAAGCCTCTCTTAAGGCAGAATGCGGTGATAACCGAGAATTTAAAACGTTACTAATAGAACTGTCGAATGTTAAAAAAGGGTAGTTACAGAGACCTTATTTTAGAATTAAAACAAAAAATTTTTTTTATTAAAGAGTAAATTTTTTTTTTATTATTTTGACATTGTAATTATTAATTTATTTGTAATTCGACATTGTGATTTAAGGTTACATTGTAATATTGCATGCCTCGTGTGTAAGTCCGAATAGAGTGTTATTTTTAAAAATTGACTGTATCCAAAACCACACTATACCACCTTTTATTCTCAATAATAAATGAATTGAAAAAATAAAATTAAGTGATAAGTATAAAACACCAGGTTATGTCGAAGAGATAATGGAGCCAAATAAACACGGCCCAAAATGCGTTAAGAAACAGTTTACCATACCATGACCAAATATTTGTTAGCAATTGTAGTTTTAACGACACTGCTCAAAAAATACTACAACTCGAAGCCGAAGGTAGATTCGAGAACATAAAACAAAAATTCTCGCAAGTTTTACCACAACAACGTTCCATAAATATTCGTTACAGACCTCAATTTGTACCATTTCCACCTATCATCATCATCAACAGCCTGCATTAGTCCACTGTTGGACATAGGCCTCTCCCAATTCGCGCCAATGTGCCCTGTCGGCGGCACGCCGCATCCACTCTCTCCCGGCTACCCTGCGCAGATCATCGCTCCACCTCCTCCATTTCCACCTATGCAAAGACAATATAATGGAAACAATGCACCATTACCATATCATAAAGAACATAGACATACAAAGTCTAAACCTGAAAAACGCATAGTAGCTATGTGTGCTGTATTGCCACTACTTCCAGCCGGATCTCTCACTGAAGCCTGGCAATACATCAAAAGGGAGTCAAGTGCCCTTAACTTTTTGGTAATGAACAAATTTATAAAACACATAAATCGCGTTTGGCTAAATAATAATTAAAAAAATTATATTGCCCCGTTGAGCCTTGCCAGCGAATAATTGTGTTTTTTTTAACTATCTTATTTTATATTTATAGTGTAGTAGTCCTTGCAGTTTTTGTGTAATATTACTAACAACATATGTAACGTTGCAAGTATGCGCACGTCGCAACAAGTTCGCGTCGTACGGAACGCGCCCGCGCAGATCGAACAAGGTTACGTCGCGCGCTCCTTACTACCGCGACTCGCCCGCGCAAGCAGTCGGCCGCCATTACTGTTATTATTACGTTTGTTCGGCGACAATATTGGAATTAACGCCGCGTATTACATAGATTCTACAAATAGTATAGTTTCCCGTGTGTACAAAGTTGTAAGGACATCGCTACAAATAAACTTTTCACGTGTATCACTGACTTTCATTACACATATTTTAATTATTATTTTCTTATTTGGTAAGTCTATTTAGACAGTTTATTTATTATAACCTAAAAATGGAAATATCCCCGATCCCCCAGACCTGCCTCAGCCCGGACAAAAACGTCGTCATTCTAACGAGGATGTGATTGCAAACCCTAAAAAGACAATAGCGAGTACAGAGATGGCCTCTGCGTCCATTCAATCAGTTTGGGTACACCCCATTCTGGTAATTGGCTTAAAATCCTATTCTTCCATCGATGAGGGTCCATTTACCGTAATTGTTACCAGAACTGAACAAGACCCATCAGCTGGAACTACGATTCGCCCTATGAAATTTGGCCAGTTATTATTTAAAAATAAGATCCAGAATGTTTGTCCGGATGGTATAAAGAAAATTGGCCGAAATAAAATTTCGGTTACATTTAAAACAGCGGAAGATGCCAACAATTTTCTTGACAGCCCCATTCTGCTGAGCAATAACTACCAAGCCCATATTCCTTCCTACAATATTTCCAGGATGGGTATAATACGAAATGTACCGGTTGATATGTACCTTGACGAATTTGTTGAAAATCTAACGATTCCAGCTGGCTTCGGTCAAATTTTAAAAGCCCGTAGATTAAATCGGAAAAATAAAGAAAATGATATAATTACGTGGATCCCTACCCAATCGGTGGTAGCTACGTTCCAAGGTCAGAAACTTCCTGCTCGAGTTTTTTCATTTTTCAACTCACTGCCGGTAGAAATCTTTCAATCAGGGTTCTTTTTAAAGAACCCTCAATAGCAGCTTCAAGAATTGCTTGGCTTTAGCCCGATACCATCAAAAATGGCTTTAGAGTTTGCGGTCTTCAACCGTGGAACGCTGAAGCATTGGATTACACCAAATGTTTGGGAGATTCAAAAGAAAAACAGATAGGCCAATCTCAGCCTCCAGGAAACGACATAAACAGTCAGAATAAATTGACCAAAGAGGATTTTTTTAATATTGTTGGTGAGGACACCATTAACAAACTTAATAATAAAGATCTAAACATGATACACGACCCTTCAAAACTTCTTCAGAGTCTTTGGTTTTTTTTTGGGGATTCGTCATTAAGGAATGAAAGCGAACAATTGGATATTGATAAAATGCCAGTAGTTTTGGCAGATGATCTAATCGAATATAATAATGAAACAACTATCATCGCAATTTCTCCTCAAATTGAAACTCCTAGTAGCTATGGACCTGACCTGCCCGTTATGCTGGAGATTCCACTACAGGAAACTGTTTCAGTGCCCCATCAACAAAAGAATATAGGAGAAATAGCCTGTGATCAAGATGAAAAGGTAACATCGGAAACAAAGGTTGTACCAAGTAAACCTTCGAGTCACCAAATATATAATATACAAGAGGTAGTAATGACAGATAATCACTCCGAACTTCAATCACACTTCAACTTCAAGGAAACTTCAGCTTCGAAAACTCCATGTAAGCTCAATAATTTTACGCGAGTTAACCTTAATGATATTCTTGTCCTGCCTAAGACACCAAAACAAAAAGGAACGAAAAATACAGAAAAAACTCCATTTGTCTTAACGTCAGAAGAATGGCAGCGAATAAATACAGAAAAGAAAAAGGCAAAAGAACTAAAAGAAGAAGGTATTAAAAAGAGGAGATTAGAACGAGAGCAAAAAAATAATTATGCAGAGAGACAAAAAACAACATCCAGGAAAAGGTAAAGGGAAGGGGAAAGGGAAGGGAGAAAACATACAGAATGTTAAGAATCACCTATTTACCGAGGAATTTTACTTGCCAGATCCTAAAGACATTCAAATAAATGAAAAAGATAACATAAAATCTCAAAATATTAAAAATACAGCGAGACTTGAAATAAATGAAGAACCTACTAATATGAAATGTGAGGATTATAATATTGCTGCTTCTACTTCAAGTGGGATGGTAACAAGGGGTTTTACAACAACTGAAATTTACAAAATGCTGGCAGATTCAGACACTGAAGACGGTTTTTAAGCTGATTAAAATGTCAGAATATGATTTATTTAAAATATTAAATAATAATAATATAATAAATGTTTATATTTTTTTTATAATTAGCATAATATATGCCAATAATTAAGATCATAGGTGCCAGTATTAGGCATTTCTCCAAAATGATGTAAAATTGTTTATTTTTTATCTAATCTTGGAACTCTACTCTTTTTTGCAAGCTTGTTTGAATAATAGATCTCTGAGCAATGTTAAACCATTATAAATACCGACATAGATAGTTTAGATATTGCTAGAAATCAATTTGCTTCTGAACATTGCCTTATGGTGCCAATAATTGGACCACTTACCCTACTTAGAATTATATACCCTAGGATTTATGAATATCAATTTGCTTTTATATAAAAATTAACGCTCAAAGGTTTACTCTCCTGGTACTTCAATCATTCTCCAAAGAAAGTTTTTTTTACATATCCAAGGTTAAACTTTTCGTTGGACCTCGGGTGAGAAAAATAAGACCCGTGGTACAACAAGTTCTACAAAAATTTTCGTTGTACAAAGGGTAAAATTTCTTCCCCGTAGTCCAACGCGTTGAACAAAGCTGTTGGACTACGGGTCAGTCGCCCTCACCGATGCGATTCAAACCCTGATTTGGCGTCGCAATCAGAGAATACCACTCAAAGGAAACGTAAACAACCCGAAAATGAGTTGACTGACGTATTTCTAAACTTCACCAAGGAAATCAAGTTTACCTTAACCGAGTGGGAAGCCGATACCGACAGTTTAACAAAGTCCCTTCACGATATAAGGTCTGAAATTAAAACACTGAGTCCCAGTCACAGCGCTTCAAGTCAAAGTCAAAATCAAAAATTCTTTATTCAGTTAAGACCTCAATGAGGCACTTATGAACGTCAGAATTGATTCTACCACCGATTCGGAATTACATCAGCCGAGAAGAATCGGCAAGAAACTCGGGCTGGTATTTTTTTTTAAATAAAATTAAATACAAATGTCACTTATAACTAATGTCAACAATAAAAAACATGTCAAAAGGTATATAAAAAAAAAATCTATAAATATAGAAGTAAAATAATGATATAGGTCAAAAACTAAAAATAGCATACTGAGGTTGCGTGTGCAGAAATTTAATGCCAAACCTCCCGGTCATTAATGTAGTCAGTAACCTTATAGTATGCTTTGCTTATAAGAATGTTTTTAACGTGTGATCGGAACCTTCCATCAGTGAGCCCAGTCACTTCCCGGGGGATTTTATTATAAAATTGAATACATCTATAGATGAAGGACTTTTTAGTCCTAGCTAACCTACATCCTGAGATGGCGATTTTATGCCTATTTCTAGTATTAAAATTATGAAAATCGCCATTAACTTTAAAATTAATACGATGTTTCCGGGCATACAATATATTTTCAAAAATGTACAAAGAAGGAACAGTAAGAATCTGAAATGTTATAAAACGTTCCCTTAATGACTCTTGCGACCCCAAATTATAAATAGCCCGAATTGCTCGTTTTTGTAATATAAATACTGAATCTAAATCCGCGGCACACCCCCATAGTAAAATGCCATAAGACAAAATACTGTGAAAGTAAGCAAAATAAACAATTCTTGCCGTTCCTACATCTGTTAGTTCCCTAATTTTACGAACAGCATACGCAGCAGAACTCAGCCTCCCTGAAAGACCGTCAATGTGGGATCCCCATTGTAACTTAGAATCTAACACTATTCCTAGAAACTTGGTACTACTTTCTATTTTAAGTTTCGTTCCTTCCAAAAAAACATTGGATTCAATGGCTCGGACATTGGGTAGCGAAAATTTAATACACTTAGCTTTACAAAACCAGCTTATAACCCTGAACAATCAGCAAACCAAAATGTGGGAGGAGCTGAGTTACGACGTCACCAGTGCTGGCCCATCGCTGACGCAGCTCAACTTTTGCATTGCATTGTATTCACTTACCAACAACAGTATTCTTTGTAACACATTTCATTCTTAGTCTATAAGCAACGACATATTAATATAATAAACACTATTAAAATGTAATAAAAATATCTTTTTTTAAATCTATTTCCCGGAGCGAGGAACATAACTGCTGTCATCACTACAAGTCTCTGACCAATACCACTCAGATCAACAAGACAATCTTACGACCAGGATTACCAAATTGGAAACTTTGAACAAGAGCTCAGAACAACTCAATGAAAAAATCATACTTTTAGAAACAAAAATTGAATCGATGGAACAGCAAGCTCGCCAAGTATCACAAAATAAATTCAAATCCCTAATTTCAAAAACTATTCAAGAGATATTGTAACATTGAACCAAATAACTGTAACACACCAATTTTTTATCTGTAATCGCATGTATGTTCTCGTTATAACTATCACTTTAAATTAATTCGAGGAAGACGTAGTAGGTTATATGTTTGTTTATACTAAATATACTTGTAATTGAAGTTCATGTATGATTCTTCATTTAAAGTTTGTATTTACCGCGTAATTTAAAACGCGACAGAATAGTTTATTGAACGCACGCTTAGATGTCATTAGTGTCATGGATGTCAACATTATTTTTTCTAAGAACACGTTGTGACTAGAATTATTTAATTTTTAACAAACTAATTAATAAAAGTAGGAATAAGTAAATAGCTCTGAATGTTGTTTCTTTCACAGGTTTGTACCATTTGTGATAATTACTTTCGGAGCTAAGATGTCATGTATTTTAAAGTTGGTTTAATAAAACATTTCTTTCACAGAGAAACGCAATTAAGTTTTTATTTCTACACAACCATACGTGTTAGTGCACATTATATTCATTAAATGTTTGGCGGAAGATACTACAGGTCACGATCCATAAAAAATACGGGCAGCTATAGTTTTAAATCATTTCATAAAAAAACAGTAAATTTACATAATATCGTCCATCTAGATTGTCAAAGTAACGTGGCGAATTATATAGAAACAGTTTTTTTAATTATTTCTCTAGCGCTATATTTACAAAAAGATGTCCTTTTTTACCACTACAGGGGTTTGGGTAGAATTGGCGTCGTTTGTGAAATTAGCGGCCAGTTATGACACTTGGATATTATTAAAGAAAAAAACGATGAAAAACTATTATGGACACATTTCTCTAAACCATATCGGAGCCGAGATATTTGTATTTGAATATGTAACGAAGAGGAACCAACAAGCCGCGAGCAGCGTACAACGGAGCGACATTCAGCCATGAAGTTGAAGGTAAAAAATGGAGCCCACACTTGGAACAACAGCTTGAGTCAAATACCTACGTCTCTGTGGGCCAATCTCTCTTTTTAGTCAGACCTTCTCTTTCTAGAGGTTACCTTAGTTAGAAAGAGAGAGCCTGCCCACAGAGACGCGATAGTGATACATACATATAGATATACTTTAAGTAGGTTTTGTTCATCTTCATCAGGTATTCGAAGTGTCAACTCCTTCAACTTCATGCACTCAGCCAACCCCACTCCGTGCTACGCGCCGCCACCGCGCGCTCCGATCGTATAAATAGCCCTGTAGCCGCATGAATAGCCAGTCTGCGGCGGATTGCTTTCGGCGTAACACTTGCATCGACCTAGGTCGGTCTTGTAGGTTGTTAATCGCTTTTAAATATTTTGACTGGGACCCAGGTAAAAGTAAAAATTTGAAAAAGTGAGTTTAAAGTAATCATAGAAATTACAATCACTTAAAGAATTTCTTCGTGACTTCTTTAAGTCTTCTGGGTGACTTCAGAAACAAATTAGTCAATAAATAGAATGGACAAAGGATTCTACAGTGTATTCTTCGTGAGCCAACTGTAAGTACCTTTGCGCACTATCCTTTAATCACTCAAAATTCCTTATATTGTTAAGGGTGGAATGACCGACCCTCTTCCTGTGAATAAGAGTAACAATACAGATATAAGCTTCATTTCAAAGAAATCAAGCGATCCTAAGGTCCCAAGTTTCATAAATACCATGGACCCAGTTAAATTGATAAACTTCGTAGCCTCACACGAAGGAGATCCTCTTTTAATTTATAATTACTTGAACTGTGCCAAGCAATGGATGAATATGGTGGGTGGAAACGCAACACAAAATGTAATGTTATATTACTAAGTAAATTGTCAGGCAAATCTGCCCTAGTCATTGCAATGATAGAGCACAATTTTAATTGGGAAATTATTGAAGCCTCTCGAAAAGCAGAATGCGGTGATAACCGAGAATTTAATACTTTACGTATAGAACTGTCGAATGTTAAAAAAAGGGTAATTACAGAGACCTTATCCTAGAGTTAATACAAAAATTATTTTTTATTAAGAGTAATTTTTTTTTTATTATTTTGACATATTAATTTATTTGTAAATCGACATTGTAATTTAAAGTTAAATTGTAATATTGCATCCCTCGTGTGTAGGGCCGAGTAGAGTGTTACTTATCACTGTATCCACACTATGTACTACCTTTATTCGCAATAATAAATGAATTGAAAAAAAAATATTAAGTGATAAGTATAAAACACCAGGTTATGTCGAAGAGATAATGGAGCCCTATATAAACACGGCCCAAAATGCGTTAAGAAACAGTTTGCCATACCATGACCAAATATTCGTTAGCAATTGTAGTTTTAACGACACTGCTCAAAAAATACTACAACTCGAAGCCGAAGGTAGATTCGAGAACATAAAACAAAAATTCTCGCAAGTTGTACCACAACAACGTTCCATAGAAATTACAATCACTAAAAGAATTTCTTCGTGACTTCTTAAGTCTTAAACTCTGGGTGACCTCAGAAACAAATTAGTCAATAAATAGCATGGAAAAAGGATTCTACAGTGTATTCTTCGTGAGCCAACTGTAAGTACCTTTGCGCACTATCCTTTAATCACTCAAAATTCCTATCCTACGTCCTGCTAAGTTTGTATATGTTAAGAGTGGAATGACCGACCCTCTTCCTGTGAATTAGAGTAACAATACAGATAAAAGCTTCATTTCAAAGATCAAGCGATCCTAAGGTCCCAAGTTTCATAAATACCATGGACCCAGTTAAATTGATAAACTTCGTACCCTCATACGAACGAGATCCCCTTCTAATTTATAACTATCTAAATTGTGCTAAACAATGGATGGCTATGGTAGGAGGAAATACACCTCAAAACGTAATGTTATTACTACAGATCAAAACTCGAAATAGTAAATTCCGGTCCTTACGCCATGTCCACAAAAATATATAACAAAATTCCGGTAAATATAAAAAATATAGAAGATATAAAACAATTTAAGACCCAGTTAAATAAATATTTATCAGAAAAATGTTATTATTCATTGCAAGAGTTTTTCAACGATGATCCACTAATATGATCTCATACAATTTAAGCTTGATTATAAGATTTTTAAAGTTTATATTATAGATTTATATGTAATTTTAAGAAGAATATTAAGTACTGATAGATTTTATTTGTAATTTTTTCTCTATTTTATTTTATTATATTCATGTGTCTTGTTTGTAGTGCCCTAACAGGGTCCTTAATGTCTATTTGTAAGTTGTTATTATGTATTGGATATTAAGGAACAAATAAAGAGAATTTTCTTATTATTATTATTACTAAGTAAATTGTCAGGCGAAGCTGCCTTAGTCATTGCAATGATAGAGCACAATTTTAACTGCGAAATTATTGAAGCCTCTCTTAAGGCAGAATGCGGTGATAACCGAGAATTTAAAACGTTACTAATAGAACTGTCGAATGTTAAAAAAGGGTAGTTACAGAGACCTTATTTTAGAATTAAAACAAAAAATTTTTTTTATTAAAGAGTAAATTTTTTTTTTATTATTTTGACATTGTAATTATAAATTTATTTGTAATTCGACATTGTAATTTAAAGTTACATTGTAATATTGCATGCCTCGTGTGTAAGGCCGAATAGAGTGTTACTTATCACTGTATCCAAAACCACACTATGTACTGCCTTTATTCGCAATAATAAATGAATTGAAAAATAAAAAAGTGATAAGTATAAAACACCAGGTTATGTCGAAGAGATAATGGAGCCCTATATAAACACGGCTCAAAATGCGTTAAGAAACAGTTTACCATACCATGACCAAATATTTGTTAGCAATTGTAGTTTTAACGACACTGCTCCAAAAATACTACAACTCGAAGCCGAAGGTAGATTCGAGAACATAAAACAACAATTCTCGCAAGTTTTACCCCAACAACGTTCCATAAATATTCGTTACAGACCTCAATTTGTATCATTTCCACCTATCATCATCATCAACAGCCTGCTAGTCCACTGTTGGACATAGGCCTCTCCCAATTCGCGCCAATGTGCCCTGTCGGCGGCACGCCGCATCCACTCTCTCCCGGCTACCCTGCGCAGATCATCGCTCCACCTCCTCCATTTCCACCTATGCAAAGACAATATAATGGAAACAATGCACCATTACCATATCATACAAAACAGACATACAAAGTCTAAACCTGAAAAACGCATAGTAGCTATGTGTGCTGTATTGCCACTACTTCCCGCCGGACTTCTCTCTGAAGCCTGGCAATACATCAAAAGTGAGTCAAGTGCCCTTAACTTTTTGGAAATGATCAAATTTATAAAATACATAAATCGCGTTTGGCTAAATAATAATTTAAAAAATTATAAACGTCTTCGGAGAACGCCATAGGACAAATAACGTGGCAGAAAGTTTCAATGGCGATCTGAATAAATCTGTTAACAAAAATAATGTAAATTTAATAAGATTACTAAACGTTTTACGCGAAAAGGGAAATTTAACTAAGGGATCCGCGCGGAAAAGGCCGGATATTGGAAGGAAAAGAAGATCACAATTTTAAACTGATGAGTACATAAAATATGTACAATTACAGTTAATTAATGGACATATAACTATTGGCCATGCTATCGACAAATTAAGATAATAGGTAGTACATAAAATATTGTGTGTTCACGCACATATCTTACTCTATGTATTGCCAGGCATGGGTAGGGGTTTTTTTTAGAATCTTGATTGATGTTATTTCCGCACTTTTATGTTGATTTACGCGTAGCATGGTAATTGATTTTTAAGTTTATATTATTTTATTTGAGCAATAATAACGGGGTGCCAATAAATGGTTGTAAAATAAGTCAATGTCCTAATATTGGCGCACTTGTGCCAATAATTGGTCTTTTTAGAAGTAAAAAAAATAATTAATTTTATTATTCCATGACAGTTTACCTACATTATGATTACATTAAGTCTATGGAAGTGGCATAAATACTTTAGTTTTTCCAATAATTGGCACGGTGCCAATAAGTCTAGAACCAATTATAGTCACCAGTGCCAACAATTGGGTGAGTGATGTGCTAATATATGGATTTATGCAGGAAAGAAGAATATAGATCAAGATGAAGACCAAAAAGAAAGAGAAACCAACAGAAAAGAGAATGAAGTATAGCAGCGAAAACCTGAAGAAAGCCTTGGATGCTGTTAATAGCGGAATGAGTAAAAAACACGCGGCTAAACAGTTCCAGGTACCTAGGTCAACCATACAATTTCGGCTAAACAATCCTGATAAAATAAATCCTCGTCCTTCCACAGTTCTGACGGCTGAGGAAGAAAACAGTCTTGTCTTGTCTTGTTGGATTGTTCAAAGCTCCAAAAAAGGGTTTCCTAGGCGGAAAGAAGACATTCAGCATAGTGTCTCAGATTTTTTTAAAAAGGCCAAAAGACCAAACCTTTTCAAAAATGACCTCCCTGGGGATAAATGGCTGAAGCTATTTTTAAAAAGGCATCCTGAGATCGTACTCCTGAATCAGTCACAGCTGCGAGTTCAGTAGTATCAGAAAATGATATTAGATCATGGTTTAATGGTATCGAAAAATATTTGAGAGGCAATGATTTTTATGATATTCTTTCAGATCCTAGTAGGGTATTTAACGGAGATGAAACAAATTTTCTGCTATGCCCTAAGACCGGTGTGGTTCTAGCATTGAAAGGCGACAAAAATGTCTATGAAATCGATAGAGGTCAAGCAAAATCGGCTATAACAGTAATGTTTACTTTTTGCGCTAACGGAGACTTAACCCCCCCTATGGTAATTCTACCATATAAGCGTCTTCCTGCGGAAATATCATCCAAAGTTCCAAAAGAATGGGGTATCGGATTAAGCGATAACGGCTGGATGAAGGCGGATCTGTTTTTTTATTATATCAAAAATGTACTCCATCCATACCTTGTAAAAAAGAAAAAAATATTTCCAGTGATATTATTTGTAGATGGCCACAAGACGCACCTCACGCTACAAGTCAGTGAACTATGTTCGGAACTAAAGATAATACTCATAGCACTCTATCCTAACTGCACCCGAATTTTACAGCCTGCTGATGTAGCAGCATTTTCCCCCTTAAAGTGTGCATGGAAACAAAGTGTCCTAAAGGTTATGCTCTCCTGGTACTTCAATCATTCTCCAAAGAAAGTTTTTTTTTTACTTATCCGAGGTAAAACTTTTTGTTGGACCTTGGGTAAGAAAAATATGACCCGTGGTACAAGTTCTACAAAAAATTTCGTTGTACAACGAGTAAAATTTCTTCCCCGTAGTCCAACGCGTTGAACAAAGCTGTTGGACTACGGGTCAGTCGCCCTCACCGATGCGATTCAAAACCTGATTTGGCGTCGCAATCAGAGAATACCACTCAAAGGAAACGTAAACAACCCGAAAATGAGTTGACTGACGTATTTCTAAACTTCACCTAGAAAAGCAAGCTTACCTTAAGCGAGTGGAAAGCCGATACCGACAGTTTAACAAAGTCCCTTCACGATATAAAGTCTGAAATTAAAACACTGAGTTCAGGTCACAGCGCTTTAAAAAACCAGCTTATAACCCTGAACAATCAGCAAATCAAAATGTCGGAGGAGCTGAGTTACAACGTCACCAGTGCCGGCCCATCGCTGACGCAGCTCAACTTTTGCATTGCATTGTATTCACTTACCAACAATAGTATTTTTTGTAACACATTTCATTTTTAGTCTATAAGCAACTACTTATTAATAAACACCTATTATTAAATTGTAATAAAAATATCTTTTTTTAAATCTATTTCCCGGAGCGAGGAACATAACTGCTGTCATCACTACAAGTCTCTGGCCAACACCACTCAGATCAACAAGACAATCTTACGACCAGGATTACCAAATTGGAAACTTTGAACAAGAGCTCGGAACAACTCCATGAAAAGATCATAATTTTAGAAACAAAAATTGAATCGACGGAACACCAAGCTCGCCAAGTATCACAAAATAAATTCAAATCCCTAATTTTAAAACCTATTCAAGAGATATTGTAACATTGTGCCAAATAACTGTAACACACCAATTTTTTATCTGTAATCGCATGTATGTTCTCGTTATAACTATCACTTTAAATTAATTCGAGGAAGATAGTAGGTTATATGTTTGTTTATACTAAATATACTTATATTAAGACTAGTATGTAAGACAAAATATGTAACTGTTTGTTTTCCCTAACAAAATACAATAAAATAAAACCTATCCCGAACTTCAAGACAAAATCCATTATCAAGAGCAACGCATTAAAAACGAACTGGAGATCATGGGCATTCCTGATCCAATAACGAAAGCCTAACCTCGCCGCAATAGAAGAAACGAATTTATAAAGGCGGCTATGACTAAGCGTACACTTACCTCATCGAGTGGTCGGATATAATAAAACACACAATATGGTTGAATTCCAAATTACATTATACATGGGCATTACTAAAAAAAGTATTCAATATAACCACAAGTATCCACATCGATTTCAGCTTTGCGACAAATCAAATGTGAAGCTAAAATTGTGTGAACCAAAAAAGCGACTACCTGGATAGAATTATGATGAAGAAGTGAATCTAATGATGGGGAAGAAGAAGTACAACCAATAGAACTGGAAGACCAGGTACAGGAAGCCATACATGAAAGTCATGCATCATCGGCTGAAGATGACATGAGGAAAAGAGGATTTATCGTGACACACAGTTCCCCTACGTGTACAACTTCGAGGTTTACGCCAAGGCTTCTCGTTCTCCGTGTTCCTGAGCCACTTTTTGATCTGGGGTGCAACGTGACCTGGATAAATTTTAAGAGTTACTCCAAACTTGTGGGCAAAGTTTGGAGTTACTACGAAAAAAGAATTATCACAACAATAGAAAGCCTTACAAAGCGAATAGGCACCATAGACAAACATCTGATATCCTCAACGCCAGAAAGAGAAAACCCAAACGACGTCGAATTTCAAACAGATGAGTTTAATAAATAGTTTGTATCCGAGCAGACAGCACAGCGAGTCCATGGGAAGCCCCGACATTGCTCTCTTCAAGACCTTCTACCTCCGATAATTGCGAATCAAATCTCCGAAACATCGCGTCGAGTCGACACCGCGCAAAAGCTAGCTGAATTGCAATCCACACCGACGCCGCCTCACACCACACGCGGGAGAAAACGAAGATTATTGGGACTTTAACCCAGTGACATCCGAAACCGAACCAGGAATTACTAAGGCTAACCCAAAATCGAATACCTTAACATTATATGTCGATGATTTCTTTATGTTTACGAATGATGTTATTGAATGTAATAAATTTGTTTGAAAATTAAAAGATACCAGAAGTATTTTCATTACTATTTATTTGTTCTTTTTATGTCGTTTCGTCTGTGTTTTTAATAAATTTATTTCTATTGGCATAATTACGAGATGTGGAGTGATATCAATGAAGTCGAACAAGTTGCGATTGTAGAGAGTATGGAGCGGAGGCAAACCGTGAATCGCCAATGCATTAATCCCTTTGAAGAATATTCCGAAGAATAATTTAAATGTAAATATAGATTTACCAAAGTATATGCGCGGTTTATTGTAGAGCTGATAAAGGAAAAACTGCAAAAAGACCCGCGAGGTGGGTCTCTGACTCCCGAATTGCAAGTAGTTTGTGCATTACGTTCTTGGGCTAGGCATGAAGAAAGTATCTATTAGACATATAACTTTTTTTTTTAACTCACATCGTCCCACTGCCGGGCAAACTCCCCCAGACATCTCCAACTCTCCCGATCCTTCGCAGTCCCCACCAACTACTTTCACACAACTATGAAACATAATTATGAGATAAGTATTTGAAAATTCAAACTTTAAAAAAAATACCAAACATTTGTTTAAGATACAAGATGACACCGCAGATTTGCATGGGACATCCCAACAAGTGGTCAGTAAAATATGTAAAGATGTCGCCAAAGCACTGGCTGAAAAGGCACCAGATTTCATATTTATGCCTAAAAATGTACACGAACCAGCAGATGTGATTGAAAAGTTTACAAGGATTGCTAACTTCCCAAACGTAATAGGTGCTATAGACGGCACTCACATTAAAATTAAAAAAGTTGGTGGTGATATGGGTCAACATTATATTAACCGTAACGGTTATTATTAATTGAATGTACAGGTAACCGTTTTTTACTCTTTACTGCTTTCTAACAATCCAGCTCAGAAGGCAGAATGGGATGAGATCAACAATCAAACGAGGTCGCCCAGTTATACTTTCGCCTGAACGGCACTTGGGTTACCTATGTGTGTCTGGGAATAAAGACACAATAACAATCTTAGGTGTAAGTATTGTGTTGTTAAATATACTATACTATACTCTTCATTCCCTCCATCATCTCATTACAGTAACTGACCCCTAACTAAGTTCGAAGCTTGTAGCTAGGGTACCAGAAACTACGCACACACTCATTCACACACACACCCAGACCGAGACAAACATTTCGGGTGGTCTGTGATTCAAAACTAAAGATCAGGGATATTGTCGCTCGGTGGAGGAGAAGCGTCTACGATTCTCGAATAATCAATGAAAGTCGACTAAAAAGAAGATTCGAGGACGGAGAATTTAGTGGCCGCCTTCTTGGAGATGGTGGATTTTTAAACTATAAAATGTTCACTAAACTCATAATAAAATCAGACTTTTGATTTGATATAAATATAATTTCACGTTTACGACGTATTTTACTATAAGAAATAATCATTTTATTCTCTCCAACAACTTCATCGTTGCATAACTTACAGGTCTTAATCGCGTAAAACATAATTATTATGAAGTCTTCTCGTGACCACGATAGGTGTAACCCGGTCGAAACGTCGAGGTAAATAATAATTATGTTAATACGCGATTAAGACCTTTAAATTATGCAACGATGAATTCCGATCGCGAAAGTTTAAAAAGTGTATCCTAAAAACCGTATAATCGGGTTGTGGTCTAGGACAGACCAGCCTTTGTTAATTGAACATGTACGTATATAAAGACGACAATTTGTGGAACACCAAAATGGAAAGCAAAATAGTTGACTTCTACTTGAACCACATTTTACCAGAAATTATAGATCCTTGACAAACTCGTGGTATGCCTCTAAGGGACACGCATATTCTCAAGGAATACATTCTCAATATTCATAAATAAACAAATACTTGGTATTCTTTGTTTTATTTTATTCCTTTATTAAATGTATCATTTTCAGGTCATTTTTGTAGATATAAGAAGAAGTTTCACCATAGAGGCGTTTGCCTCGGGGGATTTCGACTATGACACCCGTCATAGTCGAAATCCCCCGAGGCCCTACGGCACCCCAATAATGTAACGCGGACGGAAGTCGCTGTGTTTTTTGTGGGTAGACTCAGCCCTTTTGGCAGGGAGAGCCCTACATAACCACCGTGAGTCCTCCCGTTCTCGGTTCACGGTGGTATGCAGTGTAATATATTTGTACATGTTTTTACTATAAGGTAGGTAGGTAGATACTAGTGTGCACGAAAGGTTTTGATATGGGTAGTAGTGTTTTATTAGACCACGAAAACAGGAAATAGTCGATTCTACTCAGAGCAACCTCAACAGACACTCCCAGATTTTGATTGAGGTGGTTTTCGTTTCAATCGGCCATTAATACAAAAACGCAATCGATAGATGAGCACATGGTGAAGTTCACAAGGTCATAACATTATGAAACAATACATGCAGAATAAACCTGTGAAGAGAGGTTTCAAAATGTGGTGATACATCTAATGCCAAACGTAGCGAGACACCAGTCCTAATAAAAAAAGTCTATGATGAGGTCTTAAAGCCTTCAAGAAGTGGATATGGAAAATCTATAAATGCGTCCGTAGCCAGTGTATGCCCTCTCACCTATCACAAAGGATGTATATCACTACCGGATAGTGGAGTAGTAGACAAGGATTGGGTTGAGTATGTCTATGTTGTAAGCAGAGGACACGGAACGGCGACAACAGCAGTACTCCGATGAAATCACTCGGGGAGCCATGAGCGCAGTCTCCGCCGTTAGCGGGATAACGCAACATTTGCCGCAACGCACGGCAAGTCGGTGCATTCAGCAAGTTGTGGAGGCACTAAACAGCGTACATATGTTAAAAAATATTGAGTTCTCACAAAACTAGAAAAAAGAAGAATAAGACAAGAGTATATTTCAATTGTACTAAAATTATTTTACACCAACTTTATTTCTCCCATTTTATATGTAATTAACTCAATTTAATAATTTAAGAAAAAATATTTTGCCGGGCGTTATTGGGTGCATTGATTGCACCCATATACCAATTACAAAACCTTACAACGACGAACATTTATATTTAAATAGGAAAGGGTACCACTCCTTAAATGTTCAAATGGTATGTGATACATTGAGGAAGTCTAGTAGTAGCAGCTCTGTAGTTACTAGGTTTGTTTTTAGGGTTCTGTACGTAATGGGTAAAAAACATTAAATTACTTTCAAACCCCCATAACTTTTAAACGGGTTAACCGATTGTCTAAGAACACTCGCACGTAAGTCCCCTTTAATACAAAAAAAACTAAATTGAAATCGGTTCATCCGTTCGGGAGCTATGATGCCACAGACAGACAGATACACACACACACACACACACGTTAAACTTATAACACGGGGTTAAAAACGGTACCCTATTACTACTTAAGAGGTTAATATCATATTCAATATAAGACAATTCGTAACGTCGCGGCGTCAACGCTCCACATTTGGTAGCCAAGTGTACAAAAACATATCAAACGCCAATTCTATTCATTCATAGACAAAAGTCAGCACTCCAAGAGAGAGATAGTGAGGTGCAAAGTGAGATGGCAGATGGATTTGCGGTTTGATGCCAGCAACAGCTATAAAAAATAGTTTAAAAATGAAACATTTTAACGCTGTACATAAAGCGTTCGTTTGTGGAGAAAAGGAATAGACTGGGAGCGTTTGCCTCTTGTCGAGGGGGCAGGGCACACTCAGATAGAGTGTGACTCTGTTCACAGTTCTATAGAACACCTAGTGACTATGTGACGGTAACAAAAGAAGCTATAATAAATACCATACGAAACAATCCAAGCTAATTTCAGTTTTATTTAACTTATGCAAATCCTGACACATCGACCTGGACGTCGGACGTCGAGGGATCCGCAAGTCGTGGACATTAGAGCGATCCTTTATACGCCAGATATGATAGGAAAGATCATTTAAACCTAATAAGCTTAACTTGTTAGTTTACTTGAATTTGTAAGTGAATCTCTATTGAGAAGTATATTTCAAAATAAGTATAATATATCGTTCCATGTTCCTAAAAAGGATATACATGTCAAAGCAGAAAATAACAAAGATTCTTCTTCTTTCTTGAGAAGAAAAAGAAGAAAGATCTTAATGAAAGTCAGGAACATTTAAACTAAACACGAGGCTAGTTATAAAAGATTTGAACAGCAATTTGTTTAACGAGGTTCCAAAATGTATCCTCAATATTTGTAGCGCTAAAAACTCTACAATTATTATTCCACTAGGTTCAGAAAATGCAATTTCTCGTACTTTTGAATTAGACAATCAAATTAAAGTAACAATTTTCTGTAACGCTGAGAACCGACCTAAAGCCGTATTTTTTAAGAAAAAAAATACGCTCGTTAATAACACTTGCCTTATAATTGTTAAATATGTAAGTACAACTTAAATAATATTAATATTACAGCTCGCTGCAAACACCAAAATTGCAAAAGAAATCATCATCGAAAAAAATACAAGTACAGTGAAAGTTTTAGCTCAAACAAAAATTATAGCCACCGTCAACTTTTGACTGCCCGTGTCAAAAGTAGAAAGAAATATTTAAAAAAGCAACTGTTTGTTCCGAAGCCTAAAGAATTTAAAAACAGAGTAATTTTGAAGTATAATAATGTTAAACTCGAACAGACAAAAAAATTGGGTACTGTTAAACCTGATGCTACATTAAGAAAAATAAGATCTGACATTCTATCAAAAAATGACCGGAGTAAAAGTGATTTAATTGATTTACTTCTTTATTATGAGGACCATAACGTCTTTATACAAGAAGTAAGTTTTCAGAAGAAAAATGTTTTGTCCAGAACAAATAGACATTTTAAAACAGTCAGGTCCCGTTCTATTCCATTTTGATGCAGCGAAGGGCTTTCAATTGCCCTATGGGCGCGAACATCAGCACCCAGAGGTGAGAGCTTAAACAGCTTGCAGCCGAAGCAGTGGATATACCCCGTTCACCGCTGCCAGGTACTCATGCGTGCAGGCGACTACGTCCGTCGTAGGGCCTGCAGATTTTTTTATAAGACTTAATCAAAATATCGATAAAATAAAATGATATTAATGCAAAGACGAAAAAAAACTAAATATTACTTTTTGCGAGTGAAGAAGGAAGGGAAATATTAAAACAAGCGAAAGAATTTTACTGTTTTCTGTGTTGTTGTTTGCATTCAATAGCGCAGTCTCTCCTTTCATCCAGCTCTATACAATACATGCTGAACTCGGGAGCACCAATATCCAAAACATTAACATCTTACCTGTGTTTTACGCACCTCTTCCAAAAATCACTACATAGTATAAAACAAAGGGGCTTTCTCTGTCCCTATGTATGTTTCATCATCATTAGCTCATTACATTGTCCCCACCGAGGGGCACGAGCCTACCCTGAATTATGTATGCTTTATAAATATGTATGCTTAGATCTTTAAAACTACGCAACGGATTTTGATGCGGTTTGTTTTAATAGATACGAGTGATTCAGTGGGAAGGTTTTTAGCATAATTGTATCCCCATATTCCTACGGGAACGGGAACTACGCGGGTGAAACCGCGGGGCGCCCCGCTAGTAAGAAATAAGGCACCAACGAGATTTTGTGGTATTTGATAAAAAGTCAAATATCAGAATTTCAACCAGGCCTGTTAGAAAAAAATATTAAAATGGCAAATATTTTAATTTAAACATTATATAAACAAATTCAAATTTTTATATTTAAAATAATACGAAACCAACAATTTGGTTTACCCCCTATGGGACCAGTAGTACTTAAAATATGATTTTACATACTTAAACAAAATTGTATGTAAAACTCATGTTTGAAACATTTGACAGTCTATGGGAAGGTTCATATCTGACGGAACATGCGTCGCGTATTATCGGTCGCGTAACGCCAGAACAGACAAATGTATAGAAAAGCATTTGACCGTTCACACTCAACCGATTATACGTTAGTGCGTTGAGTGTGAACGGTTAAGAGACCTTCCCTTAGTACGGTTTTTAACGTAATGTTAACCAAGTCTATTCTCGGAAAAAAACATGTAAAGTTATGCTCAGCACTTTCTCACGTCCTGCAACATTTGATCAGCGAGGGATGGCTGTACATCATGAAAGAATGCCCGAGGCGAGGACAAGCGAAATAACATCTTTTAATGATAACTTTGTTTGTTTCAAAACGAATTTAAACATTAATAATTTATGATATTGTGTAACGAGAAAGAACTAACCGCGCAACCAGCCGCGAGCACCGTACAAACGGAGCGACACTAAGCTAACCCCATCTGCCTCCAATCCAATCCATTACTAACACATATCTACTAACAATATTCAAAAAGGTATTAAATAAACTACAAAACGGTGAAATATCAGTGGACTTTTTTTAAGAAAATGATCTTAATACAACTACAAATTCCTAAGTAAGTTTTTTAGTTTACTTTTTTATCACATTTTTTCTTTTTTATCATTGTTTATTTTTGCATACAGATTTACCTTTTCAGTTTAAAAGCAATTAAACAATGGAATGGAATAAAAGAAAGTGAAATTATTATTTAAAAATATAAATATTAATCGTAATTATTGTTATTCTTATTTTAGAGAAACCCTCGATCCGAACACGATCCCAATAGGGTGGGGGCGCCGGGTAGCCTATTACATAAGAATACTGGACACGAAAGCACTAACAAGACAAAAAACGGAGAAATTCAATGGAAATACCGGTGATGTGAATTTGTTTACACAATTTAAAGTAATAGCTACAATTAACAAATATGATAGTAATGCACAGAGGATATTCCTCTATATATTAATTCATATTAATTCGCGTTCGCACCGTCAACACGAGCAGTCGTGTCGCAACAGCTGCCTCGATGTTCGGCCGAATCGACGTTTTTGCCACCTTTATTTAAAATGGAAAGTGCAAAGCGAACGGACACTCTTCCCCGCGAGACCCTGCGCGATGTCGACCTCAAGATCTTGCTGCAGGATTTTTCGTTGCTGAAGGCGGAAGTCTCTTTCTTACGAGCTAAGTTGGAGGTTTCAGAACGTGTGGTTGCTGATTTGAAGACCGAGCTCGCGGTATTGAGCAATAAATCAGTGACGTCAGTATCACCGCAGTCAGCACAAAATGTGTGTGTGCGACGCGGTGCGAGGAATGTGCAAACTTCGCCCGTCAGCATTTTTGCATACTCGACGAACAATAACAACGATGCACAGGTGAATGAACGCCCGGCTCCGATGACCTCGATCGCCGCGGCGTGTGCACCGACACCCGTGCCAGCTGCGCCCTCTTCTGCTACACGTGTCTCCAAGCAGAAGAGCTACGCGCAAGTCTCGCGCCAGCTACTAATACATAATAACAATGTGGTGGCCCCGAAGAAACCCGGCAATGGAGCGAGGAAAGTCGACGTGGATGGCTTCACCCTGGTGGAGAAGAAACGTCGACCTAAGCCGTCCCGCAATCGTCGTGGTACCGCCGACGCCGCAGCAACAGAGAGCACCCTCCGTGTTGTGGAGCCGTCCATTTCAATTTACATATCGCGGCTTGACCCCGACACTAAAGGTGAAGAGGTCCTGCGGTATGTCAAGCAGAGGGTCTGTTTCTGGACCAAGGAACATATACGGCTCAACCTGAGGCGCCTCGAGTCGGCGAGGGACACGTCCTTTAAATCGTATGTGCTTCAAGTACCTGCGATATATAGGGACATGTTCCTTAATGCCGACTTTTGGCCTACAGGAGTCGTATATCGACGTTATAGGGAAGCGTTCCTGAAGAAAAGTCCCTAAAGTAGTTGTAGTTTTATAATTTAATATGTATATTAGTCTATAAGGTATTTATGTAAATTATTATATATAAGTATTTATGTGTTTGTTATAATATTTTATATGTGCTGTAATTTGAGAGGCCTTACCTTGCCGTAACACAGTTTCTAACTAGCGCGGGAGGTAATGTCTCGATAATTGCGTCAGTGTATTATTATTGTAACAAAAAGTTATATAAATAAATTTGATTTGATTTGATTTGATTCCTCAGCGCCTATATTGACGGTGCTGCTCTCTCTTTTTATAAAAACTTATTGAAAAACGATTTAACCTTTGAGGAAATACAATTTCAAATGACCAAGGAATTCGAAAGTAATATGGCGAATTTCTTTGGCCGAAAACAAGGGTTCAAAGAGGAGTCATTGGCATATTACTATGAATTAAATGATCTAGCTGCGAAAGCGGGACCTATAATTGATGATAAATGTTTCATTCAGCATTTCCTCAAAAATTCAAATTCTTTTATAAAAAACAAAGTGGGATCACAGGTATTCCACAATAAAAATGAACTCAAGGACGCCAATAAACAGCTCAAGGAGATGTTTGACAATAGACCCGCCACGGCAACATTAAATCTACCTGTTGCTATTAAAACGATTGTCCCAACCACATTAAGCCAGATCCCATTATCTGGAACTGGGATTACGATTAATATTTATATTTTTAAATAATAATTTCACTTTCTTTTATAAGATACAAATTAATTCTTCTGTCATTAGAAACTCGCTACAGTACCTTATACCTACTGGAAACAGATATTTTTTATTTTTTTTAAATATACCGCTGAATAGGTATTAGACACCAAAGTTGAGGAACAAAAGCAAAAAAGGTAGGTTATGGCGACTTTCAGACCACTCCTGAAAAAAAAGAAAACTTCTATTCGTTCAGGATCAGGATCTGATGACATATGTATTCCTTTCTGTTCACCAGCGGGAAAACAGAAAAAGTCCAGAAATGAATATTTTGAATACCTTTGGTTTTTACTTTATTGTAGCCCCGCCTGTGCATGCCGCTCCGTTTTGATTCAGTTTCCAGTACAATTAGCTTTCGCGATAACCATTCACAAATCTCAAGGCTTGACATTAGAAAAAGCTGTAGTGGACTTTGGGGAGAAGGAAACAACAGTTGGCTTAACGTATGTCGCATTATCAAGGGTCAAAACCATACAAGGGCTAGCAATAAGCAGAACATTGACAAACAACAGATTGACTTCGTCTGAAAATCGTCTGTTAAAATGTCGAAAACATGATGAAATCCGCGTAAAGAATTCAGGTAAGTAGGTAATTTTTAAACATAATTTTTTATAAAAAAACATTGAATATATTTTTAACAGAACCTGTTCTTTATGGTTCTGGGAAGAATCCCTAAAACGCCACCGAAAAAAAAAACAAGAAAAAGCCATTGCAGAGATTATAAAAAATAAAAATAAAATGAACACCGTCGATTTTATACGAGCATTAAATACCCGTTTATATTAATATTTTATTATTCGATAACAATTAAACCGACAATGAAATAAATAGTAAAAAGAATTTTGTAGTTTAGTTTTTGTTAGATTAAACTAAAACTTTTTGTTCACCTTGACGAATAGTTTCCTAGTTGCATCATTCGATTAGATTTGGTTGCAAAGTGCCAAACTACGAAAGTGTACATCCATCTACAGATTCCGGAATGCACAAACGGGAGTAATGATGATGATGTATTCCATGCCGATTTCGGCAACGGCGACCGCCTTTTGTATAATAGGGTTATGGGTTACTGGTTGGATGGTTGGTTGATGGATCTTGTTTGATGTCAAACGGGAGTACAATGCTTACAACCGAAGTGAACAAAAAAAAGTTGAAGTCCCCGAAAAAATTTCATTTTTTATTAGTTGATTATGCGGACGATGATAATAGAATCCTAGTTTTTTAACAGAAATAGCAAAACGTTTAATTTGAAAAACAAATGATTTTTTATAGCGACGGGTCTTTTAAAAGTTGCCCTAAACCTTTTACACAGCTTTATGTCGTATTTGGAGATATGGGAAGTACAGCAAATAGGAATGTAATGCCTGTTATTTACGCACTCATGAATAAAAGAAACAATAAATCTTATGAAATTCTATTCTCCATGATTGAATCGCAAATCCCTGGGTGGAATCCGAAGAAATGCAAAATGGACTATGAAAAAGCGGCAATGACTGCGATTTAGGGAATATTTCCGCCATTCAATTTAAAGGGTTGTTATTTTCACTATTACTTTCCTTTAAAAAAACATGAAGAAAAACTAAGGCCTTGGCCACACTAGACGGAAATTCCGTCGCCGAACTTCCGCGGCGGAACGCCAATACATGTTATTGCATATAAAATACAAATAGCGGGCACAATACGCGGAAGATCGGTCGTTCCGTCGCGGACGATCCGTCGCTCGGAGCGGACCGCTCACTGCTCGCGTCTGCTCGGTCGTCCGCGCACCGATCTTCCGTCAGCGTAAGATCGGCAACGTCGCATTACAGGTATTTGTATGCATCGCGCCACATTCAGCGGATAACTCGCAGTGACGACGCACGCACAGGATGTTTGACACTGAACGATTTATTATTGAAGTGCAAAATAGAGTTTGCCTTTGGGACTCTAGAGAAAAGCCGGATAGAACTGCAAAGAAACGAGCATGGGAAGAGATTGCGAAAATGTTGTACGACAATTGGGATAGTGAAATAGAAACAAAACAACGAGAACTTGGTGAGTTTATCACTTTATTAATTTTCTATCCCTAGGTATATCTAATTATAAGTACTCGTATGCATGTAGGTACTAATTTAAACTATCATTCGTATAAACCTACTTAACAATGATTATATCAGTCACCTTACCTAAATGAAGTTGTGTTGCCACTCTAGTTTACCTTCTTCCATAAAATATTTTTTAAATAAATCTCTCGTATTTATGGCATTAGAGGGTCTAGATGTATTACAGTTTGGTAATGTAGGTAGATCAGAAGTTAACAATTCGTCGTTGTAGTTCAAACCGTCTCGTTTCCGTACAAAGTTATGCAGGACACATGTTGTTTTTACTATCTCTGTAGCAAAATCCGGGTTAACAAGTATGGCCGTATGAAGAACTCTCCACTTGTTGCTCAATATGCCGAAAGTACATTCCACATAACGCCTTGCACGAGACAGGCGGTAGTTAAACGTACGTTTTTCTATGTCTAATGTTTTATTGGGGTAGGGTCGCATAACATGTTTATGTAAAGCGAAAGCCTCGTCAGCTACCAGTACAAATGGTAGTGCTGGGCCGGTAGTACCGGGGAGTATTTTATCCTCGGGTAGGTCTAACATGTCATTGTAAAGTTTCTGTCCGAAATTTGAACTTCTAAATACATTACTATCAGCTTCTTTTCCAAAAAATCCAACATCGATAGAAATGAAGCAATAATTAGAATCTGCGGCTGCCATAAGAACAATTGAAAAAAACTTTTTATAGTTAAAATAGTTAGATCCGCTGTTGTCAGGATTAATTATTCTTATATGTTTACCATCCACAGCTCCTAAACAGTTTGGAAAATTTGCGTATTTATAGAATTCTTCTGCCACTTTTAAAAACGATTCCTTATTTGGCTCGGGCATTTCAAGTGGTTGCAGTACTTTCCAAATTACTTCACAAGTTTCTTTTATTATTTCTGCAACGGTCGATCGTCCCATTAAAAAATCGTGTGATAAACTTTTAAAATTAATTCCGGTAGACAAATACCTGAAACAAAAAAGAAACGTTCAGCATCATCACCATAAGCTAAGTTATTTCGACATTTTGTTGATACTTATATTATTTAATTTTACAGTGGATAAACTTCAAAAGAAATGGAAGCACTTAAGAGATTATTACGTAAAAGAAAAAAAACAAGATAATACAAGAAGTGGAAGTGCTGCACCTAAGAAACGTAAAAACTCGTACATTGAATTGCTGCGATTCTTGGATGTGGTGAAAGAGTCTCGGGTCTCATCGGGGAACATAAGCGCTCCGGCAGGTGATAATGACCAAAATGAAAATTCTTGTGATGAAATATCAACTAATACAAACACTCAACCAAGAAATGCTAGCGCACAAGAAACTGTAATTGAGAATTTTATTCCACCTCAAACTGAAGAAGTTTCAGGGACCTCCCAAAAGAAAAAAAACCTAAAATGACAGCCTTTCAACAGAGTTTAATTACAGCAATGAATAAAAAGCAACAATCACCTAAAGCGACCGAAGAAGATGCTGACACGAAATTTTTACTTTCTTTACTACCTCAAATTAAGAGCCTAAATGAAAGACAAAATTGTGAGTTCAGAATCGAAGTGATGAATTTGATTTATAAAATCAAATATCGTAACTCATTTAACATGTCACATAATCAAACGTATTCTTACAACGATCCTGGCTATAGTACATACGAACAATCACCTACAACATATAGTATACCTACAGGAGATGTGTCACCGCCGGTGTACCAAGGATATACTACGAATACAAACAGTGCAAGCTCCTATTCGACCATACAGTCACCCGAATCTATTGAAACTCAAGTACGTCCAATCCAATCAGCTGAAACTGAAACAGCACACTCAATTGAGGAAATAGACGAAATATTTCAGAATAGGTCCACTTAATTGAGATAATAGAGGAAATGTTGCGGTAATTTAATTCAATAAAAAATTAAAAGTTGTAATTTTATTCAATAAAAAGTTAATATAGGTACTTAAGTAATTAATAAATAATTTGTTTCATTTCATATACTTACTTAATATTTATCTTACCTTAATGTAACGGTCAGCCTTTCTTCGGGAGGTATAGCTGTTCTAAGTTTTGTATTTTGCTTGGTATTAAAGACCTTAGTTAAATTCAGCAATACATCAAATGATTGTATGGACATACGATAATATTCGAATGCTTTATCTGGATTAAGTCTTAGTTGCATATACAGGGTATGAAATTGTCCAATTTCTAGTCGAAGAGTATTTAAGGGATGAACCCAATATTTACGCTTTCTTCTTCTTTCTTCTTCTAATGCCTCATAAATAGCTATCACTTCTATCGGATCCATCACGAATTCACGACCACATTGTATAAGCGCAGGCAGCCGACTGATGATCTGCCACTCAATATAGTGTGGCTGGTACCGTATAGAACGGATTGACCGCCGCGGAAGTTCGGCGACGGAATTTCCGTCTAGTGTGGCCAAGGCCATAGGGTCGGGGCACATATGACGGAAATTCCGCAGATCCCCTTGGACGGAACGCCTATACATGTCACTACCGCCTATACGTCCGCGACGGTACGACCGACCTTCCGCGTATTGTGCCCGCTATTTGTAATCTATGTAACGAAATGTATTGACGTTCCGTCCGAAAAGATCCGCAACGGAATTTCCGTCAAGTGTAAATGTTGTGCACAACTAGTATTGGGATACATATTAGAACTGTATTTTTTTTTGTAATTCTGTAAATGTTAAATATGTTATCCTGTTGATGTGCCTAGTGTGGCGCTGGCCACAGTGGTAACAGAAATTATTTCGTTTTTGTACAGTGGCGACGAGCCAATAAAAGTTTAAATTATTAACCTTAAAATGAAAATGAAAATTATTTTACAAACAATGAAAATAAAAGTGTTTCGAAACCATTTCCAAAACTATGAGTTATTCAATATTGGTGGTGTTGCAATCAAGCCAATTGGGACCCTGTTACGCACGGCAGTATCAGGTGGTTCGCTTGCACAGCGACCCCTCCGCGAGACCACCCATACCGGTCGGTGCTTGCGCAACCCGCCAACGAAGATGTCCGAATTACCGAGAACGGTTTTGATTAGTAATAAGTTGTAATAAGTAATTTGGATTATGTTAATTTTAAGAAGTCACTCTATGTTACAACTTAAGCATAGAAGCACATATAATGTTAATTAAGTTATATCATTAAAATAATTATATTTAGAATTTTGTTTTTTTTTAAGTCCTTCGGCTGCGTACAACTTAATTAGCCTTACTAAAAGTGGAAGAACAAAATAGAAAAATGTTATTTTCGTCTAAAATAACACCAATCGATGAACAGCCAAAATCATCATCATCATCAGCTCATATAATGTGCCCATCGAGGGGCACGAGCCTACCCTGAATTAGGGTGATTAGCCCTCAACCACGCTGGCCAAGTGCCAACATATAGGGCTAAAATGAAAGTTAAGTTAGCAGCCCAAATTTTGGCAATACTGTGGCAGCTGTATTGAAATAATATCACTGGCAGAGCAAGACCCTCATATTGCTGAAGAAATAATGCAGACTGGTACTAACATTGAAGACTTATACCGCCTCTTTGATAAAACAAATGGTCCATCGGGTCCAGGTGATGTAAAAAAGGCGCCGAGGAAATGTCTCAATTAAAACCGATCATATAGCTGTGTGGGCTGAATACCGGGCTAAGTTGGAAATAATGGTTTTTAAGAGGGATCAGGGCCAGGAAAAATACCAGCCCGAGTTTCTTGCCGATTCTTCTCGGCTGATGTAATTCCGAATCGGTGGTAGATTCAGTGACCTTCATAAGTGCCTCATTGAGGCCTTAATTGAATAAATATTTTTTGAATTTTGAAAGTTGAGTCAATAGGAGACTGGGCGGCGCGACTAAAAGGTTTATCAAGTTTTTGTGACTTCGGCACCGCCTTGGAACAACATTACAACAATCAAACACCTTTAATGACAAAATGAAGAAGAAAATAGTATAATGATAGATACTTGGTACAGCTTAAACAGCAATGGAAAACAATGAAAATTGATGCCACAAAAGTGCAACTCCAACTATAAAATAGCTTTAAAAGCAACGGGTGGTGGTCAAAAGCCACCAAGCCCTGATCCAGCAACCATCGAAATTTTGCCCTTAGAGTTTGAGGAGGACACTAATAAAACTCACTCTTGTTAGTGATCTTAACATATTGTAAGGATGGGACTGGGAGGCGAGTCCGACCCTGCCATCCTTATTAGAATGAGTAACGCGATTCGACTTAGGTGGCGACTCGACCACACAAAACTCGACCGACGGTCGAGTAGCCACCTTTTGAAAAAGTGTAGGCGTCAACTCGACCACTCGACCACAGTTTTTTCGGCCGATGGTCGAGTCGACTACTCATCTGAACTGTTAGTGGTCTAGTCGACCAAAAACCCAACTTCGTTTTGGAACTTCAAAATAAAGGGTGATTTCATTTCATTCAATCAACTTCAAAACTGATTATTCTCTATTCGTATGAAACAAATCATTTATTTTGAAACATACCATATAAGAAAATTGCATTAGTGTGAGTATTTTAATGGCGCCAGGTCTGGAGAAAATTACAAATAATTATTCTATGTAACGTATTATTTTAAATATTGTGTAATCCGTGGTTAATAACCACCAACTGCCAATTTATGAATTGTCGAGTTAGTTGCCGCCATGTTGGGATTCATTCGAGATCAAAAGTCATGATGACATAAGGTGGGTTGTTTTGTGAAAATTTGTATTTTTTTTCATTTGCCATACCATTAAATATAATATAAACGATTGGAACAATATTAGCCTGATATAGTACGAGTATTTGTAGGTGTCCTAGCTTATTCTCAATGTAAGTACTAGTTATACGTCTGAAAAAATAATTAAACATTGTTTTTATCAATTATTGATTTTATGTTAATGAACTCCTTTCTGCTACATTATTTATATTATAAGTTCGTTATTATTTATTATATAAATATATTTACAGATATAGTAATGGAAGATAGTCCTAGCGTCAGTACAGCAGATATCAGCGGTCCGCTAACAATAATAACGTCGCAAAGAGGTGGTACAATACTCCTTAAAAATGGATACCGCTTCAATAAAACGAGAGTCAACGCTGCTACTGGACACACGATATGGTTGTGCCGTAAAAGGAATATATGTATAATATGTAGTGCAACTTTAGTTACAAATTCGGATGGGGTTGTAATAAAACAGCAATCACATGACAGTGATTCTGATGCTGTTACCAATGAATTAAAAAATACTTTGCATAGATGCAGACAGAGGGCTATTGCCGAAAGTATTGCCATGCCGACAATATACTCAGACACGATCGAAGAGTTGCAATCTACTGGTTTGGATTTACTAGCTAAACTTCCTAAATATAACAATTTAAAACAAACTTTGTATAAAGCGAGAAACAAGGCTCTAATGACAAAAAATACACGCTTTTTAAAATTAAAAAATGTGAAAGTACCCGGCATTTTTAAAGAATTTCTACTTGCAGACTACACACATAAGAAAACAAAAATATTGTTGTTTGCAACTGATCAAGGGAGAAATTTTTTAAAAGAAGCTAAAGATATTTTTTATTGACGGTACTTTTAAGGCTGTTGTTTACCCATTCGCTCAGTTGTACACTATACATGTTGATCTCGGTAGCACCGATGACCACACTAACTGTTAACGCGCTTTTAAATAAAGGCGGGAGAACGCTCGGCTGTGAACCCCGATCGGCGAGCCCGTCGTGCGAACCCCGAGCTTCGCGTCGCATCGTCATTCTCTTCACATTCGGTCGGTCGGTCGGTCGACTCCGCACCACCATTTTGCATTGTATACAACTTTACGTTATAACCCAAATTAACGTTGTAATCTAATATAGTACATCATTAACAAAAAGAGGAGTTTCATTAGAGTCCTAACAAGTTTCGAGCCGGATTACGATCAAGAAGAAGGACTACAAGAAAACAAAACCAAGTAAAGGGATTGCAACACGTGGTGTCGTGAGTTTGTTCCGATTATTCAAGTGCGCAGTGTAGTGATCTTATCATCAAAATCTTTCATTATATTTCATTATCATACTTCATTGAATGTCCAATTCATCTACTTTAAAATTCATAAAATGTAATACGGTTGATCATCACACCGTTCTAATTATTCGTTTTGTCTAACTTACTTACACGTATAAATAAATCCCAACAATATTTCAACTATTACAATTAGTACCTAGCCATTACCGTACATTGATAATTAATTCAGAGGTTCCACGAATTAACCACATGCCTTTTTTCTGCTAAGACTGTTCCCAGAATCGTAAACGTAAATCATTATTATATCGCAAATACTTTGTTGTTTTTTTTCTCACATTCCAGAACGTTCGGGGCAAAGTCCACAGTTGACGGCAAGTAAGCGGGTATCGGTTGCCGAGTCACGGGCGCGTGGCGTGGCTTTGCGCGAACCGGTTTTGCACGTTGCATATGGCACGCTTCTGCCTATTGTTGCGCTTTGTTTGCACTTTGCACCCATTACTGCTCCTCGCAAACTAAAATTTACGTATCGTTTCAATCATTTTGTTAACACGTTTTTATTTTATCCTATTACTAAATATCAGATCTTAAATTTTGTTCCTTTCAAAAAACTCTCAGTTAATTCAGTTAAACCTAATTAATTGTGTTTACTTTTATTTAAATTTAAATCATGGAGTCGCTCAAATCATTAAAGAAAACAAGAGCTTCACATAAAACTAAGCTTACAATTTTTAAATCATATCTCGATCCTCTCTTGCCATGTACAGAATTAAATAGCTTGCAGTCTCACGAGCTAAGTGCTAGATTAACTAAAATACAACAAATGTACGACCACTTTGATTCAAATCAGATTGAAATAGAAAACCTAACGGAATTTCCAGATGAGGAGGTAACCGAACGCAAGAACTTTGAATGCAGCTACTTTGGGTTGTTAGCTGCGGCGGAGGACCTGCTGAGTAGGACAACATCTGCCGCGGCGGGCGCTGCCTCTGCGGGCCAGGACTTCGCTTCAGTCACAGGTTCAAATGTTGCGACACGATCAGGTGGGCCCAACCTAAAATTACCTACAATGCAGTTACCTACCTTTACTGGACGCTATCAGAACTGGTTAGAGTTTCGAGACACATTTACGTCACTAATTCACAACAATACATCAATATCCGATATTCAGAAATTTCATTATTTAAAGGCAAGTGTCAAGGATAGTGCAGCATTAGTAATACATTCAATAGATATCTCCTCGGATAATTATAAGGTAGCATGGGATGTTTTGTGTGAGCGTTATAATAATGATAGAATGTTAATTAATAATCATGTCCATGCATTGTTTCACATTGAACAAATTCAAAAAGAATCTTCAATTTCTTTAAGAAACTTAACTGATATAGTCAATAAAAACCTCAGGTCCTTAAAAACAATGAAGGTACCTACGGAGCACTGGGATCTTCTCATTATTTATATGGCGGCCAGTAAGCTTGACCCCATCACGTCTCGTGACTGGGAACAAGAACGTAATTTGCGTAAAGAGATCCCAACTTTAAATGACTTCAATTTATTTCTTAGAAATCGTGCTGACTTGCTAGAATCAATAGAAAAGGCTAATAGGCAACCAACACGCAGACACAGTGACACAACACACATGCGACCAAAAACATTCATTACTAATCAAGCTATGCACAGACAACCACAACGGTTGTGCCCTGTCTGCAAGTTACCTCACTCCATATATCATTGCAGCAAATTTAAAACCATGCCCATTGAAATCAGGATCGAAAAGGCCAAACATTTAAAACTCTGTTTAAATTGCTTGCATGGAGGGCATGACGAAAGAACTTGTAAATATGGATCATGTAAAATATGCTCCCAAAGGCATAACAGCCTATTACACTTAGATCACATGCACAAAACAAACACTCAATTCAATCAAGGCGAGTGCGTAGTACTACCTGCAATGCAAGACCGTACCGAATCACACAACAGCATCGCACTATCAGCGATGTCTTTCAATAAATGTCAGGTTTTACTATCCACCGTTATAGTACATATTTCAGATCACACAGGTCATTTACACAGAGTGCGTGCACTGCTGGACAACGGCAGCACATCAAATTTCATTACTCACAAATTACAAAAACAATTAAAGATTCCAACATACTCAACATCAATATCCGTGCAAGGATTGAATAATCAATTTTCAGAAGTCACCAACAGGTGTAACGTCACAATTTCAACACTTAGGGGAGGGTGGGGTAATCACGGACGGCGGGTAATGCCGGACACATCAGTTTAGGTGTGTTAGAAAAGGATAGCAGATATTCTCAATGCTTTAATCGCGAGTCGAGTTCGAACGTAGTGCCGGACTGTGAGTAGGGGAGTGAGGCTGCGCACACTTTGCAAGGTATGTAAAATTGAGTTTTTTTCTACAATTTCATCTAATTTTAGTGTAATTTTGAAAAGTTGTATATTATGGCATTAATGACATAGGAATCTGATATCTTTTATGTATATCGACATGTAATTAGATAAGGTTGTTAAAGTTTGTATATGTTCTCGTGGTAAATTCAAATAGAAAATAGTACATGTATAAAATAAGAGATGGCAGCACAGGTAATATTAGCACACGCTATCGTTTTACACCAAATCTAGTATATAAGGCTAGGAGTGTGTGTAACGCATTTTGCTTTTGCCACCAGCATTGTAACAAGTTTATATAAATAAACACAATTATCTGACACCAGTGTGTTATAATTTGTAACCCTGGCATCTTCAGATAATTTTTTGAAGAAACAGGCTGGAGCCTGAACATGATCCTAGACGAGCGGATGATTACCCGTCTGGTCGACTGATGAGTCAGGTCTCTGTGAGGCGCTGACGGGCAGCAGATTGTTGTCGATAGTGTCTTCGGTGATTGCCGTCACCCCCCCAACCAAGTGTTTCCAGTTTGAAGCCACAGTGGGAAGCGAAGAACTGCGAGGGTTGCTCGACTGTGGAGATTGGAGTTGGAGCATAGTGGAGACACATTAGTGGATGGAGTGGAGCCGGCGTAGATCAGCAGGGTGCTACGCCATTTCTTGACTGGAGACATCGCAACCGGAGTTGAGTTCATCTGCTTATGCCAAAGTGAAGTGAGTGGTAACAGTGACGTTTTGGACAAACTGTGAGTAGACATTTATTATTAAGAGTCAGGCAAAAGTGAACTTTATTTGTATTGGAAATTTAACTTAGTAGATTGTAGGAAAATTTTGGACTTAGAAAATTTTTTATTGTAAATTCGTAGACTTAGAATAGTTTTAAGAAAAGTGTTCCGACGGGGAACCTATGCCCGATTTTGGTCCGAGTTGTCAAACACTTAGCCGTTTTTATAGAATAAGACACTTAGAAAAAATATTGATTTAGGACTTGTAAAATTTTGCGAATTTGTTAACATAATTCAAAATGAGTACTGTTCCGGATAAAGTTGTCGCTATGATTAGGGTTCAAGAAGAATTACAAAATAAAATTATTAAAGGAAAAGCTAACTTTAATAATTCACATAAAGAAAGGATAACTTCTATCTATTGTGAGACGCGACTTGAAGACTTAGAAAATACGTGGTCTAAGTTTGAGAGTACTCATTTTAAAATTGTGTCTGAAGTCGAGCAAAATGTCTTTGCAAAAACAAGTTATGCTAAATCTTTTGTCTTTGATGTAACGGAAGAATTGTATTTGGATTACAAAACGGAACTTAAGGAAACTATTTCTAAATTAACATCAAATGGTAGTAAACATCAATCAGCTATACCAACTAGAATTAAGATACCTGTTGCAAATATTCCCATTTTCAGTGGTAATTATGCGCATTGGCCTAGCTTCAGAGATTTGTTTATGTCTATGATAAATAATAATACAGATTTAGATGATGTCCAAAAGCTTCAATATTTAAAGTGTCACGTGTCAGGAGAAGCTGAAGGTTTATTAAGATATCTTTCTATTACGGGGGACAACTATAGTATTGCTTGGAAAAGGTTAGAGTCAAGATATGATAACAAAAAGTACTTAGGAAATGAAATTTTGAAGAAGTTTTTATGTTTTAAAAATCTGACAGTAGAGGCAAGTAACTTAATAAAGTCAATATTGGATAGCATGGATGAGTGTCTCGAGGCCTTAGGCAAATTAGGAATAGACACTTCATCTTGGGATTTGTTCATTATTCATTTATTGAGTGAAAAGCTAGATCCAATTAGTAGAAAAGAATGGGAAGCTAAAGCCTCAATGTCCAATGAGTTTGATACCATCGCTGACTTTCGAGATTTCCTAGAGCATAAGTATAAATCTCTAACATATTTAGACGCGAATGTAAAGCCTAAGAATTCTAATGTTGTGAAAACCTTTTTACATGTATCGGAAAGTATTAGTCCAAGCAACACTAATAATTGTAAATTTTGTAAATGTTCACATAAGTTAAGTAAATGTATGAAGTTCAAAAATGAACCTCTAACCAAACGTCGCGATTTTGTCAAGGCTCATAAGTTGTGTTTTAATTGCCTTGGTGCCAACCACTCAGTTTACGTATGCAGACAGTCGATCAGATGTAGCATTTGTAAGAGAAAACATAGTTCTCTATTACACTCTGATAGTAATGTCGGGGGTAATAGTGAAAGTTCAGAAAGTGTGAAGAAGTTGGTTGCTGCTAATTTATCCAAATTCGATAAGAAGGATGACTCGAATGACGTCACTTCCTGTGTTTCGGCTGTTCGGAGTCAGGTATTGTTGGCCACTGCGTTAGTCAACATACAGTCGAAATCAGGGTCGGTAGGTACATTGAGATGTCTGTTAGATCAGGGTTCACAAGCTTCCTTTATTACGGAGTCTGCGGTCCAGAAGTTAGGTTTGAAGAAGAGGCGTGTACAAAAGTCTATCTCTGGAATTGGTAGTAAGGATTGTACAGTTTCTTCCGATTCGGTAGTGCATTTGAAACTGCAATCAATTCATGATTCCAACTACGAGATAGATCTGAAGGCGCACGTACTCAGTAAGCTGACAACCTTTTTACCGCACGATAAGGTAGATGTACAAATGTGGCCGGAGTTAAAGGAGTTAGAATTAGCAGATCCACGCTTTCATGTACCTAATAAAATAGATGTCTTGTTAGGTGCCGAAGTTTTTAGTGAAATTATATTTGAAGGTGTTCGTAGAGGTCCTCCTGGTTGTCCAGTGGCGCAGAAGACGAAGTTTGGGTGGATATTATCAGGAATTATCAATCCATCCCACTCTGACATTGAAGAGATTGTAGCTCACATCGGTGTTAATGTTTCATATTCCCCTGAAGTATCGGAAGATAATTTGTTGAGACAATTTCGGGAAAATGAAGCTGAGACTACAATCAATACTAACATGCTCACTGAAGAGAAGAAAAAATGTGAAGAGATTTTTGAGAAGACAACCAGACAGGACAATGAAGACATGTATATAGTAAAATTACCATTTAGCATAGAAGATCCTGCCAGCAAGTATAAGAATTTAAAGGATATAGCTTCGAAGAGCTTAGAAAGAGTAGGTGAGTTACGAGGAGAAGGAGATAAGATTATAGAAGTAAGAGCAGAAAAGGAAGCACAAGGAATGAGAAATGTATTAGGATTGAATTCGGAGAGTGTAGCAGGTGAATATGCAGTTAACTTACCAGAGATGTTGTTGTCGATCAGGAAGAGAAGAGTAGTATACGAAGAAATAATATCCTTGTTTAGTCGCAAATACTGGTTTCACGTACGAATGAAAGAAAACCTAGCGGATCTTGCATTGCGTGGTATGAAGCCTTCAGAGTTTATAGAAAGTTTATTATGGAAGAAAGGTCCCAAGTGGTTTAGTAAAGATAATATCATATACAGTCCATTAGAAGAAGAAGAAAGTAAAGTTATAGATATGTATCAAACAAAAGAAGAAATAAAGATTAAATGTTGTATACATATTACTAGAGAAGATGAGAGGTTAATTGTAGAATATTATGCCTTCAAAAAAGAAGCTAGATTGATAGCGTGGAAATTCAAGGATTGGTGGTCGTTTACAAAATTCCGAGATAAAAGTTGTTTAGTTGATAGTCATTGTAGCGAGCCATATCTTCGTCTCTTGTTCATTTTCTTGCATTAGAACCTCTATTGTTAGATCCTAATGTGTCGTTTTTAATTGACCCGAATATTGCCTCTGAAATAGTGGCAATTGACACAAGGGATAGTACACAATTTCTAGCGTCGTTGACCCAAGAACACCTGACTCGTTTCTAGCACGACCGAACGTGGCAACAATCAACTTCCGAACCTACTTTTGGTGATTTAGTTTTTATACAATGGAAGAAGATATTCCACATTCTCATTAATTGTTAGGTGTTATTGTAAAGAAACACACGGGCTTTGACAGGGTCACGCGTCTGGTTAGTATACGCTGTAAAGAGAAGTATGTATAACCGCTAAAGTTATATATTGTTATGTTTGGTTTGCTTTGTGAGATTTTTACAGTGTTATATTTAAGTTGTGTTCTATTTTGTATTGCATTTTGTTAAGAGGTTTTTATAAGTTGAGTTATATCTATGCAGAGTTTATTAAGATGTTTAATTTAAGTTGCGTTATACATGTCAGTAAATGTATTCACACTTTTAGTTGTAGTCTTGTGATACATAGCTAATATAATAACTAAGGAGTAAGTATTGTGTTTGTGAAGATTTTTATTTTGTTAAGTTAAACTGAATTGATTTTGTATTAGATATATCCAAGTTTATTTTTGAAGTGTTGCAAGAAATATTTGTAAAGTTTGAATGAACAGTCGTTCATTGGTGGGCGGAATGTTAAAGTTTGTATATGTTCTCGTGGTAAATTCAAATAGAAAATAGTACATGTATAAAATAAGAGATGGCAGCACAGGTAATATTAGCACACGCTATCGTTTTACACCAAATCTAGTATATAAGGCTAGGAGTGTGTGTAACGCATTTTGCTTTTGCCACCAGCATTGTAACAAGTTTATATAAATAAACACAATTATCTGACACCAGTGTGTTATAATTTGTAACCCTGGCATCTTCAGATAATTTTTTGAAGAAACAGGCTGGAGCCTGAACAAGGTTTTAAAGTACTCAGCACTTGCATCACTCGATTCTAACCTCAAATAAAAAAATAGTTCTGGATATTTCTGTGAATCGGCTAATGACGGACGACTTAGATGGGGCAATCTCGAACGTTCGCAATTACCCCTACATAGATTGATTTTTATCTTTTATTTAAAATATTTGTTTCCACCGGTTAACTGCGGTAGTTTTTGTTTCCTTGTACCTAACCTAAAATATTGTTTTAACAGACTCTTAACTGTTGTGTTATAAATATGTATACTTACTTACTATATCTATTTTTAGATGCCACGACGTTACCAAAGGAAGACTGAGACCAAATACAAATTAGAAGATTTAGAAAAAGCCGTTCACGATGTAAGGAACAAAATACTGTCGTTAGGAAAGGCATCTATTATTTATTCTGTTCCAAAAAGTACTATACATGACTATCTCAAGAAAGAAATAATAAATGAACCTAAAACTGGAAGAAAAGCTATATTTACTGATGCACAAGAAACTGAATTAGAACAACATATAATTAAATGCAGCAAAGTATTTTATGGCTTAACAATAGAAATGGTGCGAAAAATAGCTTTTAAATTTGCAGAAGTGAATCAATTGAAACATAATTTTGACAAAACATCTCAAATGGCAGGAAAAGACTGGTTTTATGGATTTAAAAAGAGACACCCTGAAATTTCGCTTCGTAAGCCTGAGTCTACTTCTATCGTAAATAGTTTTCATTTCAATATTCCCTCAGACATCCACCTCGCGGACCCAACATATACCCGCTGAAGTGCAGATGTTACTGGGGGCAGACTTGTTCTGGCAAGTTTTACAAAACAGACGCATTTCTTTAGGAAAGGGCAAACCAACCCTGGTTGAAACAACACTAGGGTGGATTGTTTCTGGTACAGTCGGAATTACGAACTCCAGAAATAAAGGCATTAATAAAATATCATCATTCACTCAACAAACAGTACCTTGCAATTTCAATCATGATAGGGACATCGAGCTCGACACAAAGCTCGACAAGTTCTTCGAATTAGAATCGCTGACCACCACTCAACAAACTGAACCAAAGGTTGAGAGTGAGTGTGAATCAATTTTCATAAAAACAACTGTTCGTCAACCAGACGGCAGGTTTGTAGTCACAATTCCATTAAAGAATTCACTAGAATGTCTTGGTGAATCCAAACACTTAGCGCTCATTAGATTTCAGTCATTAGAACGTAAATTCAAACGTAATCCAGTTTTCAAGCAAGGTTATATAGATTTCATGGAGGAATACATGGCTCTAGGTCATATGTCAGAAAACACTTACCCAACACACAAAGACATTTCATATTTCTTACCACATCAGGGTGTTATACGTGAGTTACAAGGAGCTCATTTTAATTTGCGTAAATGGCACTCTAACAACACACAACTTCTCAATCAGATTGTAGGTAAAAACAACACTGACAATTTAGTAAATTTAAGCAAACACGAACATACAAAAACCTTGGGCATCCAATGGTCATGTAAGAGGGACACATTACAATTTTCACTTCAACATATAGAACCTTCAAAATCAAGCCTTAGTAAACGCTCTATTTTATCTACAGTAGCGCAAGTTTTTGATCTACTAGGTTTAATTAACCCTTGCATGCTACAAGCAAAACGTATTCTTCAACAGTTATGGGCAAAGGGTATTTCATGGGACGACGAGTTACCCCTTGATATACAATCCCAGTGGAATAATTTCATTCAACACCTTGCAGAGTTGAACCATATTGAAATACCACGCAGAATTCTATGTAACAATTACATTTCACTTCAATTGCACACATTCGCAGATGCATCAAATCTAGGGTTTGCAGCATGCTCATACATTAAAACAATATCAAGCACAGGAGACATTAAGGTACATTTAGCATTAGCCAAAAGCAAGGTAGCTCCTCTAAGGCAAAAACTAACCATGCCTAGACTAGAACTTTGTGGAGCTCTTCTGGCGATGCAGTTAGCAAAACAGTTGAAGAAGGCTTTACATTTAAAGTTTCATTCTGAATATTTTTGGTCTGATTCCACTATAGTACTTGGTTGGATTAAAACATGTAGCCACCAAAGATTAAAACAATTTGTATACAATAGAGTAGTAGAGATTACACGTGATTCAGAACCATCATCTTGGTACTACGTACCATCTAGCATAAACCCAGCTGATATAGGTTCAAGGGGTCTTAATGCCCTGCAATTGAAAAAATCAGCATTGTGGTGGACGGGACCACCTTTCCTAGGCGAGGTAGAACTAAACATTAGGTATGTTCACAGCCTCCATACGTACACATAGATAATCTTCCCGAGGTCAAGGTCCACATTTCTCAAACAGAGTTTCAAAAAGAATGTTTTACTAATAAGTATTCAAATTTTAATAAATTACAGAGAATTACTGCCCCATTGTATCGTTTTATTCACAATTGTAAAAATATATAAGTTCACAGGCCCATTGCTGACATCAGAACTTAATTGCGCAACGAAAACTCTTTGTAAGGTACAAAGAGAAGAATTTAGTAAGCAATATTTTCTTTTAAACTCAAACCGATCACTATCCTCCAAAGATAAAATATTAAGTTTAAATCCTTTTATTCAAGATTCGATCATAAGAGTTGGTGGTAGGCTCTCAAACTCAAACTATGATTACAACACAAAACATCCTATACTGCTTCACGCGTCACACAATATCACAAGACTGCTAGTGGAGCACTATCACAAGATTTTATTACACCCAGGGCCGCAACTATTATTAGCTACGTTGCGACACAAGTTTTGGATAATTAACGGTCGTCACTTAACGAGAAAAATTACTCGAAATTGTTTTAAATGCCGTAGATTCTCAGGTGTAACATATCAACCTATAATGGGTAACCTGTAGTGTTGCAACAGAACTCTGCTTCCGCTTCCGCAACTGCAGAAGTTCCGCATGTTTTTTCACTTCCGTTTCTGCTTCTGGTTCCGCAAATTTTATAACAGAACTCTGAACGGAAGCGGGGAGAAAGCGAGCGGTGCAGCAGACGCGACGGCCGGCGGCACGGCGCGGGCGGTTGCGGGGGCCGCGCGTGGACGAATGACACGAGCGTCGAGCGTCCAGGCGCGCGTGCTGCCGATAATTACCGAATCCCTTCCGCGTCTTTTGGGAGGGAGGGGCGCGCGGTAAACAAACGTGTCACAACGAGTTCGTTCGTTTATTTAATTATTGTTTTTAGTTCACTATGCGCATCTCCGCGCCCCGTGACTTTGAGTAGTGACATTTTCAGTTGTTTTTTCTTCTGTTATTGTTTGCTTGATACCTAGTTGTATTTAGTGCAATAAGAGTGCAATTATGAAACCAAAAACAAGTCCCATTTGGAACTATTTTGATGAAATCGACGACTCGAGTGCCAAATGCAAACTTTGTGAAAAAGTGTATTCGCGAAAAGGCCGCACAACTACAGCTTTAAAGAGTCACCTAAAATCAATTCATGCCGAACGGTTTGCAGAGTTTGAGAAGTTAAATGATGCTGTCAAACTTTCATCGGAAACGAAAAAACAAATGGTCAGTTAATATTTATTTATTACTTACTTTACCAACTTTGAGTAAGTGAGGTCGTGCGTGGCCTAGTGGTCGAATATTAGTATGGATACGTGTTTTATTTCGTGAAGTAATCGTAACCAATTTATGTTGTTGTAATTGTAGGTTACGTTAACTCCAACCGAAAACGCTAAAAGACAATTAACATTACAACAAAGTCTACAAGTAAAGGATTATTGGGATTCATCGCATCACAAATCTCAAGAAATGGATCGTACGATTGCTGAAATGATTGCCCTCCAAAACTTACCCTTTCATTTTGTCGAAGGTACAGGATTTCGTAGAGTAATGCAAGCTGCTCTTCTAAAGTACAAGATAAGAGGCCGTGATTTTTTTTCTTCCTATGTGTGCGACAATTTGTACAATAAGTTAGCAAAGAAAACCAAAGATTTACTTGAAGAATTTGACAAGTTATCTTTTACAAGCGACATATGGTCGGAACTTCATTCTGCTGTTTCATTGCTTAGTTTAACTGCTCATGGGATCTCAAAAGATTTTCGCAAAAAGACTATAATTTTGAAATGTGAAGTCATGGATGAACGTCATACGGGCACCATAATATCAACAAAGTTTCAAACGATTCTTGAAGAATGGGGCATTGATCGCCAAAAAGTTCACTGCATGGTTCGTGATCGTGGATCCAACATGGTTAGAGCAATGCAGTTGTCAGGCTTTGAGGATATCAGTTGCGCAATACGAGCAGGTGTTGAATCTCAAGAGTGGCTCCTACAACTTATTGCTAAATTGAAAAAAATTGCCACCCATTTCAATCATTCCTTGGTCGCACAGGCAGAGCTTACAAAAATTCAAAAGGAACGCCTTAATCAGTCTCCTCTTTCTGTCATTCAGGATTGTCCTACAAGGTAAATATAAATAAATACCTATTAAATTACTAATAAGCAAATGTTTTTTTTTATGAGTTATAGGAGATTTTTGATTGTACTTATAAATAAATATATTTTTAAGATTAGGTAATTGAATTTGGATTTATATTTTGAAAAGAACTAATATTTTGACATTTAATTTTGTATAAATTTTTGCAAGCCATCATTGGGTGAAATATCTAACATTTTATTTTCTGTGACCATCTATTTATTGATCATATTTCTAGCAAGTAAAATTGAATTGATTTGATTTAATTTCAGATGGAACAGCACATTCTACATGATGGCAAGGTTTTCAAAACTCAAAGATTCGCTTGTCTTGTACCTAAGCGCAAATCCAATCGCGATGATATCCCCCGAAGACTGGATGAATATTCAAAAATTTGTGCAATTGATGCAGCCATTTGAAGAAATAACAAGAAATCTAAGTAGTTCTCAAATCAGTATTTCATCAGTCATACCATTAATTCAAGTTCTTAAGACCACATTACAACAAGAAGAGACGAAACCTAATACTTCAGAACAATTCATAAATTTTATAACAAAATTACGCGATGAATTGAATTCAAGTGTAAGATTTGGAAACCTGGTCGAAGACGACAAATACACTATTGCGACGTATTTGGATCCGCGATACAAATCGCATTTTTTCACCAGCGTCATTGCAGAGCAGGTTGAATCTAAATTACTTAATATGACGATTAACACTATTAGAACCAGACAATCCAATTCCATCCAAGATGATGACTGCGAACCTTCCCCCAAAAGAAGCCGAACTCAAATTGCAATTGAAGACATTGAAGTCCAGCCTTCTACTTCCAAATCATCAGCATCATTGCAAATATTGGAATCGATGTTAAGTGTAAATGAAGACCAGGAGGAGGACTCTTCTACAGCTGACGATGGTGACAATTTACTTTTAAAGATACAGTCACACCTTCGGGAGTACAAGAAAGAAAAAAGGCTACCTCTTCATGAGGATCCCCTTATGTGGTGGAATAGAAATGCGCACAAATATAATAATATTTTGCCAATAGTTCGCCAATACTTATCAGCTCCCCCCAGCAGTGTAGCCAGCGAGCAATTATTTAGCGGAGCTGGTTTAATATATGAAGAACATCGAAATAGGCTGAAAGGTGAAAAAGCGGCCAAGTTACTCTTTATTAAATATAACTTGCCGCTGTTTAATTTTGACTACTAACATAGAAATTTAATAAAAAAAGTTTTAAATGTACAATTGTGCTTTTTTTTCATAGTGTTAACGCTTCCGTTTCCGCTTCCGTTTCCGTTTCCGCTTCCGTTAAGATTTACTTTTGACATCTGTTTCCGTTTCTGCTTCCGTTATGCCAGTTCCGTTGCATCACTAGTAACCTGCCTGAAGAACGACTTCACGCAGAGTATCCATTCGCCAATACAGCTGTGGATTACGGAGGTCCAGTTCTGATACTCGACAGAAAGGGTAGAGGTTCGCGACTTAAAAAGGCATACATATGTGTTTTTGTTTGCTTTGCCGTACGTGCAACGCACATTGAACTTGTGACCGACTTGTCCACACAAGGCTTTTTATCAGCGTTAAATAGATTCATTGCCCGCAGAGGCAAGCCCACCGCCATCTGGTCAGATAACGGTACAAACTTTCGAGGAGCTTGTAACGAACTTTATAATTTTTTAAAACATAACTCTGATTGTATAATTTCATATTCAGCCGAAAAGGAAATAGCCTTTAAATTTAGTCCTGCGTACAGTCCCCATTTCAACGGTCTAGCTGAAGGCGCCGTAAAATCAGTTAAACATATTTTGAATAGGGTATTATCATTAGCTCATCTCGACTACGAGGCAATGAATTCAGTCTTAGTAGAGATAGAGGGCATACTTAACTCTAGGCCTCTCACTCCAATGTCTAACGATCCCTCTGATCTTGTCTCACTTACACCTGCGCATTTTTTAATCGGACGAACGATAACGATGTCACCTGCTTCCCAGGTCCAAACCACAGCTTCCATCAACTCCTTAAACCAATATAACAGAATTCAAGCGCTTAAAGCGCATTTTTGGGCACGATATTACAAAGAATATATCTCCGAATTACAGACAAGAAACAAATGGCGTCAGACGAAAGGTCAACCCAATCTTGGGGATTTGGTCGTGATCAAGGACGACCGCCTTCCTCCCAATCGATGGCTGTTGGGTCGAGTAGCAGCAGTCTACAAGGGTGCAGACGGGATCAACCGCGTCGCAGATGTCGTCACCACAGCGGGGACCGCAAGAAGAGCCTTCAACAGACTCTGTCCCTTACCAACGTTGGAACGGGACGTTCCAAGGGGGGCAACATGTTAACGCGCTTTTAAATAAAGGCGGGAGAACGCTCGGCTGTGAACCCCGATCGGCGAGCCCGTCGTGCGAACCCCGAGCTTCGCGTCGCATCGTCATTCTCTTCACATTCGGTCGGTCGGTCGGTCGACTCCGCACCACCATTTTGCATTGTATACAACTTTACGTTATAACCCAAATTAACGTTGTAATCTAATATAGTACATCATTAACAAAAAGAGGAGTTTCATTAGAGTCCTAACACTAACATTGTCCATGTAGTATACGCGTTGTTACCGGGTAAAAAACAACTGCACTATGAACTTTTGTTTAATTTGATTATTTGTAGACCTAACAATTATACAATCCGAAGGTAATTCCACATCTCATGACATTTTAAAGTCAGTTAATGAAAAACAGGCTATTCGACAGTTTAGCGACGGATTACGTAATCGTAGGATTAGTACAATCATTTCAGCTCAAAAATTTGACAATTTAAAAGATGCTGTACAGGCGGCGATAGACGAAAATACTTCGTCACAAAATGCGTCTGCAGAACTTTGAGGCTTATTCCACTTTTCCCCGTTGGATGATCCCCATTGATGGGGATTAGTGAACTTTTTGTTCACTATTCCCCGTTGACCCAAAATTTTTATTTAATGGGGATAAGTGAACTAAAAAGTTCAATAATCCCCATTAGGTAGGTACGTTAAAAAAATAAAATATATGAATCATGTTACATTTATTAATTAAAAATATAACTTTCTTATACCTAATAAAATCACAGATTGTACAATTATTAATTTAAAATAAAAAATATAACTTTCTTATACCTAGTAAAATCACAGATTGTACAATTATTAATTTAAAATAAAAAATATAACTTTCTTATACCTAGTAAAATCACAGATTGTACAATTATTAATTTAAAATAAAAAATATAACTTTCTTATACCTAGTAAAATCACAGATTGTACAATTATTAATTTAAAATAAAAAATATAACTTTCTTATACCTAGTAAAATCACAGATTGTACAATTATTAATTTAAAATAAAAAATATAACTTTCTTATACCTAGTAAAATCACAGATTGTACAATTATTAATTTAAAATAAAAAATATAACTTTCTTATACCTAGTAAAATCACAGATTGTTACAATCATTAATTTAAAATTGTAGCATGAAAATATTTCTTTCTTATACCTTGTAAAATCAAAGATTACAATCACTTAAGTTTTTCTAATTAGGTACGTTAAATAAAAACAATATAAAAATAAAATATATGAGTCATGTACTTTTATTTTTATAAGGTAAGAACAAAATTTTAAATTACCTACATACCTACTTTACGATTTTATTAGAACGAAAAACAGATTGTTGCCCCCAACGAAATTGTTCTAACGATGTTTGGGAATAAGACCTTATATCTATCTATCTAATAAGATACACAATACTGTAAAAGATGCTCATTTTCTAGAGGCGCGCGCGCAAGGCGGTGGCGGGTGCGAGTTAGCTCGTATGTGATTGGTCGACCCATCTTTTGTTTTTGTTTCGTAGTCGTTAAGGGTTAGTAGTGTGTAGTGTAGTTCAAGCGTGCAGTTCTTATCAGTTCGCAGTTATTAGTTTAATATAGGAATAAATAAAGGAAATGGCTGGTAGTTCAACTGACGTTTGTTTAGAGTACGTTAAAAAAGGTAAAGCTACCATACTTCTCCGGGCCGGACATCAATACAGTAAAAAATGCAAATATAAAAATGGTGGAGTTTTGTGGGAGTGTACCACAAGAAAACAAAGTAAATGTGCCGGATCCATCACTGTCATGGTAAGTTACTTATTATATTTTGTGATTAATAATGACAATAATAACTCAGGTTATGTGTGTTATCAATATCACGTTTATCAATATCAAAATTTAAAAATCAACGTTAAAGTTTAAACACTGTTTCTGTCATGGCGGCACGTGTGACGTCATTCTTTTGTCAAACAAGTCTATTACACCTAGTGTAAAAGAGTGTAGCTGAAGTGAATTGTATATATTTAATTATTATTACATATTTTAGTTAAGCATAAAGTGAAATATGTTTTGTTGAACTATTCTGATAGGATAACAACAATTTGTTATAAGTTTTAAAGGTTGTTAAATAGCCTATTTAATTTTGTATTCTATGTAAGTGCAATATTGTTTACTTAAAAAATAATGTAAAGTAATTAATTATTATTACTTAATTTTACAGGACAATCAAGTTGTAGCTGAGAAACGACACAATGTTTGTGAACCTGATTTTGCGCGGAATGAAGTTACCTTGAGGTTATTCAAACTAAAAACTACACTTGCGGATCCAGAAGCACCTGCTATTCCCACTGCTTACAACGCGGCTGTGAGCTCACTAAAAGATACCGGAATTGACAAAATAAAAGAATTCCCTGCCCTGAAGTCTATCAAAACAACATTATATAAACACAGAAATGCAGCATTTGAAGTAAGTAAAATTGAGTTCAAAAATGTTGAAGAAGTTAAAGTACCTCCAGCTCATCAGGAATTTATTTTAGCAGACTACAATGACAGTGGTATCCGTGTAATAGCTTTTTGCTCTGAATTTGCCCGACATCAAATGAAAAATTTGAAGATGTTCTTGGGTGATGGAACGTTTTGGATCTGTCCATCTCCCTTTTACCAATTCTACACCATTCATGGGGATTTGGGCAGTACAGAAAAACACATAAACATTGTGCCACTTGTTTATGCCCTCATGAGCCATAAAAATCAACAAACATATGAAATTTTATTTAGTATGCTAAAATCTGCATTACCTGATTGGAATCCAGAAATATTTAAATGTGACTATGAAGTGGCTCCGATGAACGCAATGCGAAATGTTTTTGTAAATATATCTATTAGCGGCTGTTATTTCCATTTCACCCAGGCAATATGGAAGAAAGGAAAACAACTCAAACTAACAAAAGATAAATTAACCAGAAGACAAGTTGCACTTAGCACTGCTTTGGCTTTGTTACCATCAGATAAAATCATTGCGGGTTGGTTTTATGTTGCCTCTCAAAGCCCTGATGATGATGATAATAGCAAAGAGTTTAGAAATTACATGCTCAGACAATGGCTACAAGATGATGATTTTATTAAAACGTGGTGTGTATTTGGACAGACTCATCGCACTACGAATTTAGTCGAAGCATGGAATAATAAAATAAAAAAGCGTGTGAAAATAAAGAAACCCAACATTATGAAGCTCCTCACAGCGTTGGCTGAAGATGCATCGTATTACGAAGTTCTTGCATTGGGGGTTTCTGAAAATAAAGGTATAGCGGAAAAAACAAAAAAAGCATCAATCGCGATAATTATATACAGGAGGTCCAAATGGAACTCATTAATAATGAAATTACGATTGGGCACTGTTTAGAAAAACTTAAGTGAGTGTAATCTTTGATTTTACAAGGTATAAGAAAGAAATATTTTCATGCTACAATTTTAAATTAATGATTGTAACAATCTGTGACTTTATTAGGTATAAGAAAATTATATTTTTTATTTTAAATTAATAATTGTACAATCTGTGATTTTACTAGGTATAAGAAAGTTACATTTTTTATTTTAAATTAATAATTGTACAATCTGTGATTTTACAAGGTATAAGAAAGAAATATTTTCATGCTACAATTTTAAATTAATGATTGTAACAATCTGTGACTTTATTAGGTATAAGAAAATTATATTTTTTATTTTAAATTAATAATTGTACAATATGTGATTTTACTAGGTATAAGAAAGTTATATTTTTTATTTTAAATTAATAATTGTACAATCTGTGATTTTATTAGGTATAAGAAAGTTATATTTTTAATTAATAAATGTAACATGATTCATATATTTTATTTTTTTAACGTACCTACCTAATGGGGATTATTGAACTTTTTAGTTCACTTATCCCCATTAAATAAAAATTTTGGGTCAACGGGGAATAGTGAACAAAAAGTTCACTGATCCCCATCAATGGGGATCATCCAACGGGGAAAAGTGGAATAAGCCAACTTTGAGACGGTATAGTAATAATTTTAGACAGCCTATGTATAACAACAATCAGAGAGGTAGCAGAGGTGCGTACAGGTACGGGAAATAATGAGGGGTCTAGATTCAAATCCTCCTCTATCCATATTTGGGATTTTTTTATTTTTTTATGCTGACAACACCTTGTCATCGTTGATTTTGGTTCTGTTTTAACATTTTGTCTCAAAAACGCCTCTATCCCATAGAAATCACCTTCAAAACATTTGAATTAGATGCAAAAGCTTCACTATCCTTACGATAAAGTACAAAACCGCCATTGTCCCTTGTCAACCAATCACAGAACAGTATCAACTAGAAAACAATATGGCTGCTGCTTATGTTTTGGTGTGATTGTTGTGCGTTATTTTATTGGAATTTGTTGTGTTTTTGGCTTTAAAATGGAGATAAATGTTACCCCAGTAACTGGAAATAAAGCAAGGAAGAAAGTTCGCAACGAGAAGCAATGGAAACGTAACAAGGAGAAGGAGAATCGGTAAGTTTTACCAAGCCCATTGTTTGGAGTGAAATGGACGATTTATGCAGGAAGAAGCAACATAATTTTGTACCCAGAAAGTATAAAAGGATTTTTTACTAGTGGACTCCGTTTTTTTCTAAATAATAGATTGTATTTCTTTGAATTGACGTATATAAATTTTAATTCAACTCGAACGACAGGTTAATAGGTTCGAGTAGAATTTGATTCAAATAGGTAGTTTGTATTAATTTACAGGATTTTTGTATACAAATTAGACATGGATGTTTCTTTTTTAATTTTCTTTCAATATACACCCCTATTTTGAAAATATGGGACTTATTAAAATCAGAATATCTGTAGCAGTAACTGAATCCATATATCCAATAAAAATATCAAAAATGATAGTCGATTACTTATCTTTAAAAAATACAAAATAAATGTCGTATTACCAGACGGCACACTAGCTATCAAGTATTCTGTGACGGCTCGGGTCGATGACCGCGCTCAGCTGTGTATCGCAGCGTTCGGTGTAGAATAACAATAAAATTCGGCGGGATTTTGAAAATCTTTGACTTATCATAACTTTTTAAATAAAAGCAAAAGAAAAAAACTAACTTCACTATTATATTGTCACCCGTCGTTTACATTAGCTGTGAGATAAGGTATCGCAATTTCAAAATAAGGGTGTATAATTGTGTTAAACATGATGGGGGTTAAACATGATTATATGCCTACATTTATTTTTATGTATTGTCAATAAATAAATAAAACTATGCAAGCCCAAGTCGGCAGATGTTATTGACACTAAAATATTAGACTAAGAACTTTATGACATATCATCAGCGAATAAATGTATTTCATTTCATTTTATTATCTATTTTCATCAACTGATTTTGTGTTCTTTTTAGGTATGCCCCGAAAAAACTACCTGATCTAAGTAAGTTGGGAAAATGTAGCCACAACAAGAAAAATTTTAAATGTAATGATCTAACCCCGCAAGATGTCAGAAAATTTCATGCAGCATTTTATGCAAAAACAGAGAAAAGGCATCAAGATAATTTCATTTTGAAATATTTGAAAACTAAGGTTCCCTCTCGCCGCAGACGTAAAGTGGGACAGCGAAAAAAATCTGAAACGTTTACTTCCATGTACGTCAGAACATTTACCAAGCCTTACAAATTGTTGCGGGTGTGTCAAGCGATATTTTTGTCGATTCTTAATATTGGTGTTAGCTGACTGAGGAGGATTTCAAAAAATTTTTTGCTTACTGGACAGCTACCAGAAGACCGACGAGGCGGTGATAGAGCTTCAATGAAAAATTGGGACAAAAAACAGAGTGTCATGCAGGTTATTCAATCGTTTAAATGCATTGAGGCACACTACTGTCGCTCAGCTTCATCGGAAAGAAAATATGTGTCATCTGATCTCAACATTAAAAAAATGTGGCGAATGTACCAGGAACAACAAAGTGATACGTCATTGAAAGTGAAAGAATGTTTTTTCCGCGATATATTTAACAAACATTACAATATAGGTTTTAATACTCCACGTGTCGACGTTTGCAGTAAATGTACAGAATTATCGGAAAAAATAAAAAAGGCCAAAAATCAAAACGATAACGCAACTACAGTCACCTTAATGGCAGATCTTCGTCTTCACAAATTGAAATCGAAATGTTTTTATGATTTTTACGCGAAAAAAAGAAGGTATGTTAACTATATCGTTTGATTGCCAAAAGAACCAGGTACTTCCAAAAATCCCGGACCAGATAGCCTACTACAGCAGACAACTGTATATGTATAACTTTACAATGGTTCTTGGTTCTGATACCAACCAAATTTCCAAGGAAAATGTATTTTGTTACGCCTGGACAGAAGACGTTCATGCCAAATCCGCAAATGAAATAGCTTCAGCGGTATTTTATCAACTTACAACCCAAATTGATTTAACCAACATAAAAAAAGTTAGACTAATGGCGGATGGTTGTGGCTCACAGAATAAAAATTCAATTCTTATATCGATGTGTGCATATTGGCTAAGAATGTGTGCCCCTCAAAATGTGAAAACTGTGGAATTAATTTTTCCAGTTCCGGGTCATTCTTTCATGCCTGCTGACCGTGTGTTTGGGCACATGGAAAAAGTAATAAAAAAAAGGAAGTGATAGTGCAACCGTCAGAGTACAGTGGACCCCCGGTAATCCGGCCCCTGTCTAATCCGGCGCCCCCTGTAATCCGACATGACTTAGTTGACAATCTTTGCTAATATAGATCACGCAGGTTTGAACAGGTCACAGCTCGTACGTGCCACCGCTATTGTGCTCGACGCGTATGCATTGTTTTACTTAGTTTGAATTTGACTACTAGTGATAGCGGTACGGCCTAGCGTGCGTTCATTGTTTACTATTTATTCATTGTATATTAGGTATAGTACCTAGTAATGTCGTCACAAACCCAGAAGCGAAAGCACAAAACGTTGACAATTAAAGAAAAATGTGATATTTTAGATCGCTTAAATCGCAATGAAACTTTCAGTAGTTTAGCAAGTGAATACGGCGTAGGCCGATCTACAATTTATGACATTAAAAAAAACCACGAGAAGATTAAGAAGTTCGTGTCAACTACTGACTGCGGGCCAGGCAAGAGACAGACACTCAAGAAAGCTGAACATCCAGAAGTGGAAGAAGCTTTGTACATGTGGTTTCTTCAGGAAAGAAACAGGCATGCACCAATTTCGGGACCCATGTTGGCGATGAAAGCTAAGTTTTTTTATAAGGAAATAACAAAAAAAGATGATTTTGTGGCCAGCAAAGGATGGCTAGAACGTTTTAAAAGTCGTCATGGCATACGTTTAATGACTATTACAGGAGAGAAACTTTCTAACGATGCCACCTGCATAGAGCCCTTTAAATTAAGATTTTTGCAAAAGGTGAACGATTTAAATCTTGACCCGTCACAGGTGTACAATGCAGACGAATCAGGGCTTTTTTGGCGTGTGATGCCTAATAAAACTTTCGTTTCTTGTAACGAAAAAGACGTACCTGGACGAAAAGTGAGTAAAGAGCGTGTAACCATACTACCATGTGCTAATGCTGCAGGTACACACGCGCTTAAGATGGTGGTCATTGGCAAATCTAATAAACCAAGGGCATTCAAAAACATTGATTTACCTGTACACTATTACGGACAAAAAAGTGCATGGATGACAAAAGACCTTTTCAAAAAGTGGTTTGATGAATGCTTCGTACCTGAAGTTAGAAAATGGTTAAAAGATCATAATTTTCCTCAAAAAGCGTTGTTGCTTCTTGATAACGCTCCCGGTCATCCGTCTGAAGAAGAACTGACAACTGAGGATAAATGCATCACTGCGATGTTTCTTCCGCCAAATTGCACTGCACTGATTCAACCAATGGACCAGAACATCATTCAGTTTGTTAAACAAGACTATAAAAAAAACCTACTTTTGAGAGCCGTATCAAAAGACCAACCAATAGAAAAAACTTTAAAAGAATTTAATATGAAAGACTTGGTTTTTGCTCTTAGTCAGTCGTGGAGTGCGTTACCGTCATCAACTATTAAATCGTCTTGGAAAAAGTTATGGCCAGATATAATCACCACTCCTAGCAACGATCCACAAATCAGTGTAACTTCGGAAGTTATAGAACAAGTCGCTACTGAAACACAGATAAGTCCGGAAGATTTGGAAGTCTGGTGCCGTGGAATGGATAAAGAAGAAAATGTTTTTCTTGAAATGTCTGACGAAGATATTATAAAAGAGGTTTCTAATAGTACAACAAACGATCAGGAAGATAACGACGACGTGATTGCAACTGCTCCACAAGTCACAGATCAAGACGCAGTTAACGCTTTTGAGCTAGGTTTACAATGGGCTGAAGAGAATGGTACATCCTACAACGAACTTTTACTTTTGAGAAGACTGAGGGACAAAGCTCTTATCTCGCGTTATAACAACCTTAAACAAAAAAAAATTGATGAATATTTCAAAGCTTCATAATTAGATATAGTATTCACTACATGATTTTGATTAATAATTCTTGATTATTTTGGTAGATATGTATGTGCATTTATGCTTAATTTTATAATAAAACGTAAGCTCTCAATTGTTATTTAATTTACTAAATTCGACTTAAGTACATAAATTAACTCTGATTTGCCCTTCAAAGTACATACATATGTACGTATAATATAATATATAGATTCTTATCATTAGATATGTAATTTGTCGGATTACAAGGTACTCTTTCGTAAAAAAATCCGGACTATAGGGGGTCTTAGGCAGTACTCTATAATCCGACAAATCCGATAGTCCGACACTGCCCTGCATAATGTTTGCCGGATTACCGGGGGTCCACTGTATTTGTAAATTTACAAAGAATATGGTAAGCTCATCAACCTAGGTTCTGATTGTCCTGTCAAAAATTGGAAATCTTATGCAAAGAATACTACCAAGTTGCCAGGTCAATATCACTTCAAATTTAATGACTGCAAGAGATAAGAGGGTCAAAAATAATTCTGAACGGTTTGTGATTCGAGGTGAAGAAAATTACAAAGTTGATAGAGGCGTATCCAAAAGTGTTATGAAACCTCGAGTCAAGTCCATGAACGATTTTGGAATCGATGACATTCAGCCAAACAGGGTGAACATTGGAAAGCCTAAACTCGATGACGTTAAAAAATTACTAACCAAGCATTTTGGGAAAGATTGGAAGAAAGATCATGGCGATAACTTACTGTCTTATTACAAAAACGTTTTAGAAAAGAATTTTGAAGGGGATTCAGTTCCAGAAAATGAACCATGTGAATATTTAGAAGAGGTAGGGATGTCTATTTAAATATAAATAAAACAATTCAATCAGAGTTACAAATGTTTTTTTTGATAGGTGTACCTATATGAAGACATTTCTCAACTTATCCCATTTCTCAGCTATTAAAGTTAGGTGGTTTGGGCATTTTACGATTAGGTAAAATTTTTGGAGACATAATGTATAAAGCAGTTAGCTGGCCATGATTGTGATGATTTATTTATTTATTTATTTATTTATTGATCACCAACACGATGTACACTTTAACAATGGTATAAAAATAAAGTAAAAAGGTCACAAGGTAAGTGTCACCGTAATTATAGGTGAAGACTGCATGCAAAGTCTGAGTACAAACATTAGGTATAAAAATTCATTTGGTATATAATGCAAAATCAATCATAAAGAATACTTATTACATTTAAAAAATTGAAACAATTAAAATTGAATTAAACATAGAATTAAAAGGGTAAATTTTTATGCAAAAAAATTGTGCCCATGTATAAATTAATGTAATATAAAATTTGTTAAAATAAAATAATATAGATTAAATTTAGAATAAAAAAACTATTGTAAGTATATAATATCAAGAATATACAAAAAGTTTTATTAACAATGTCAAGAACTGGTATAGGTGAGCTTAATATTCTCTCGAAACTGGCGAATGTTTGCATTAAATAGATCGATGTTAATTATTTTAGCTGTTGCGTTGAACTCACGGATTATTCTATTTAAAGGAGCATTTTTTCCGATATTTAAGTTAGCGTGAGTCTCTTTCAATAAAGGAACACTACGAGTAGCTCGAGGCAGTTTGGATGGCACGGTAAAGTTCAGTTCCGAAAGAAGGCTAGAAGCATCGAGCATGCCGTTCGCCAGTTTGTAGAGGAAGAGAAGATCAAATGTGCGTCTTCGATCGGATAGGGAGGCCATCTCAAAATACCTCAGACGCTCATTATACGATCGAAAAGTTTTCGCCAAGTTACAAGAGAAAGTGAGATGCCAGAGGAAACGCTTTTGCACACTCTCAATTCTTTTTCTATAAACATCATAGAATGGGTTCCAGGCAACACTACAGTATTCCAGGCTGCTGCGAACAAGTGTGTTGTATAGCAATATTTTAGTTTTAGGGCTCTTGAAATCTTTACAGTTACGCAATACAAAACCTAAGTTCTTGAATGCCTTCGAACAGATGTTGTCGATGTGTATATTCAGTCGTAACTTGTGATCAAGAGTAACCCCCAGATCTCTAATATAATTTACCTTGTTCAAAGTGTTATGGCAGAGCTTGTAATCGGAAACATGTGAATTGCCGATTTTCCTTGAGAACTGAATAGAAAAGCACTTGGCTACGTTAATTTGCATTTGATTGGCCTGGCTCCACGCAGTGAGCCGGTCAAGATCATCCTGAAACAGAGTTGAATCAGCAATTGAGTTTACAACCCTGTAGAGTTTAAGGTCATCAGCAAACAAAGAATATTTTGAATTATGAAAACAATCTCCAATGTCATTAATAAAAACATTAAACAACAATGGGCCTAGGTGTGAGCCCTGCGGCACACCAGAAGAGACTTGATAAGGGTCAGATGAGTAGCCCCCAACAACAACGAGTGATCTTCTATCCGTTAAATAAGAGCTACACCAATCTAGCAGAGGGCCAGCGATACCTTGACTAGATAATTTGTCGATGAGAAGTCGATGATTGACTCTATCGAACGCCTTACTAAAGTCGGTATACACAGCATCTACTGAAGATCGGGCATCCAGTGCCTTAGATATATTATCCATGAAAGAAATTAGGTTAGTTGATGTAGATCTTGTTTTCATGAAACCGTGTTGATTAGGATCTATTTGATGCTTAAAGTGGTACAATAATGTGGGATAAACAAGTTGTTCAAACACTTTGGCAAACACGGGAAGGATGGATATAGGCCTATAGTTTTTAACTTGTTCTTTATCACCGGTTTTGTGTAACGGGACAACATGAGCAATCTTCCAATCAGATGGAAATAGACCAGTCTGTAAAGATTTATTGAAAATAATTCTCAGAGGGCGAGCTAATGCTGCAGCACATTTTTTAGCAAAAACAGCAGGTATCCCGTCGGATCCTGCACCCTTACGATAATCAAATCTTTTTAAAATCTTAAGGATTTGGTCATCTTTGAATTTGATTGTTGTTAAATAATTGCTTTTTGGAAATGCTGGTAGTCTTATGGAGTTGTTAGCAAAGCTTGCTGTGACGGTGGCAGAAACACCATTGTTGTTATAGACAGAGGAGAAATTTTCAGCGAGAAAGTTACATATATCTATTTGATTAGATGACATTCTTTGGTTGAGACACATTTGTGCAGGGTAGTTGCTCGTGTTCTTTTTTTTAATTTTGATGAAGGACCAGAATAGTTTGGGATTAGAACGAAGGTTTTCTTCGAGTTTCAAGATATAAATGTAACAAAAAGTTAAAAGATGTTCTAATCGTCTTTTGGCAGATAAAAAAGAGAGCAGATCGAGTGGATTATAATTGAACTTTTTTAATTTATTTTTGTATTTATATTTTTCTTTCAAACAGTTTATTAAATCACGGGAGAACCAAATTGGATATTTTATTGATTTAGGCTTAGATTTTGGAACGAACTTAGTAATTGCTTTATGGAGGTAACTGTAAAAAATAAGTAACATGTCATCGATGGTCTCACAGTTGTTTAGATCAACTTCCCAAGAAACGTCATTTAAATAATCAACAATATGGTCGTAGTCTGCCTTAAAGAAACAAAACCGTTCAACATAATTGGGGGTGAATTTCTTATCGTGAGCGAGTTGTAAGAAGAAAGTAATAGGTGGGTGGAGTGGATCGATGCCCGAGAGTGGACATGTCGCAGTGTTCAGACAGGTAATATTTTTATTGCAAAATATAAGATCTAAAATTTTTCCATTATTATTAACGATATTATTGAACTGTTTGAGATCATTTAGCTTCGTAAAATCGGTCAACATGGTTGCATATAGGCCCTGGTTTATGTTAATATTTAAGGGCTGTGAATTATCCGAGAAGTCCCAAGCTATAGAACCAAGATTAAAATCACCCAAAAAAATAACATTATCGGAATTATATTGTTCAAAAACACGATTACAATTACTTAGAAATTCATCAAGAATATGACGCTGAATAGGAGGAGGTAGATAGACCGCACACAGCAGTAGCTGCTCTTTTTTGCCATAATCATTGTAACAATCAATTTCTATCCACAGGTCTTCGCATTTCGACTCAAATCTCTGTAGTCTGGAACTAAATCCTTTAGACACAGAAACAATTACTCCACCACCGTTTTTGTGCATGTGAAATCCACTGGACTCCCTATCCCTTCTATAAACAACGTAACGGCTATCAAACAGTTCTGAGTCAAATACGCTATTATTCAGCCAGCTTTCGCTGAGAGTGATAACGTCGTAATTATTGCAAACAACATTGTTGAAAAATTGTATAGTTTTCGTTCTTAAGCCTCTCACATTTTGATAATAAAAATTGATCATGCAGATAAGACAAAAAAGTGATGTCCAAAAATAATTGATTGATAATTGATTGTGTAATAAAATATAAAATTATAAATAATTTTAAATAAAATCAAATGCAAAATAAAATCAATATTAAAAATCAAATATAAATAATAAATTAATGATAGCAGAAAGACTAAAAAATAAAAGATTGATTTAAAAACCTGATTTAACTACCGATAAAATTATTTAGAATAAATTAATTAACAACAAGAAAGCTAGGCTAAATTATTTAAAACGGATTTATCTTTAACCAAAATAAAACTGGAATTTTCAGTCTTCCGCAGAAACACCTTGCCGTCACGAACCCAGATGAAACGATAGTTGAGCTCCTTAGCCTTCTGGCGAGCAGCTGCGTGTAGAGCCTTAGCCTCTGGAGTAAGATGCTCGGTCACGAAAACTGCAGTCTTCTTCGATCCGCCGTAGCCGAGGTGACTGGTATTTAGCTTGTCTGCCGGATTAGTCTTGTTATATTTGATCACGCCAGCCAGAAACGTATCACGCAGGCGGCGACTACTAAACTTGACTAGGATGGAGCGAGGGCGTGGGCTAGATGTGTTAAGTTTGGCGATACGACTACAGTACTGCAGGTCCGAGTCAGCTACTGGACACTTTATAGTTTTACCGAGCTGCTGCACAGTGCTATACAGGTTCTCACTGCTGTGTTCCGGGACACACTGGATCTCAAGATTGTTTGTGCGAGACAGTTGTTCAAGGTGTTGCAAACGCTGTTTCAGATCGCTGGTGTTATTGCGAAGTTCTTGGTTCTCGGAGTGCAGTTTATTGATCAAAACTTTTTGGGCTTCGTTCTCTTTAATTATTGAATCAAACTTAGAATCAAAGAACGTCAGAGTTTCTTCAAAATTTTGAAGCTTGTTACTTATTTCTTTGAGGTTGGTGTTGAGCTTGCGATCTAACTCCTCCCTTATAATGTCTCTGATTGCTTCAGCAGATAAACAACCACAGTTGCTGGAGCTGCGAGGCTTAGTGCGTAGTGTTACGTTATCGTATTGTGCACCTGTGGCGCTGTCAGTAAGTCTACTAGTAGCTGGTGAGATCGCGCCGCGGATGGGAGTGTTTGAATTGTCCCCCTTCTTTGGTTCTTTACAGCGACAGGAAGGACACACCCACGACTGGATAAAATCTTTACTGAAGCTGTCAAAATCTTTTTTATTAAAGTTTACACAAGTATAATGGAACTTATCATCGCACTTACAACACTGTAAGAGTTGTAAACTTTTTAAAGTGTTCTGACAACCTGCACATCTTTGTGAATTCATTTCACCAGAATATTAATAAGTGCATTCAAACGAGGCTCCGAGCTGTTCAAGTGCGTGTGAATGGAGCACGACGATTGCAACTGCATCGATGACGTAGCGCAAGCGGGCGAACTGCGAGTTGTCGTAGGTCAGGGTTTGCACGTTTTTTATTATAACACATAAACTTTATTTACAGATATCTTCTAAGTCACTAGGAATTTCTATGAACAGTTTTCGCTACTATTTGAATCACTTTTTTAGGCACTGGATGAATACAACATAGATAAACAAAAAACAGTTTTTACTACTATTTTGGATTAAAAATTGCGGAACAAAAAATAACACAGTACTCGCTTTAACTGGTAACGGACGGACATGATGAGTTTTATAAATAAATAAAAATTAGAGCACATTTCACACACGGCTGGTATTTCTCTCATTTGATAACACCATCAAATCAAACTAATTCGCAGTTTAAGTTACCTCGCAATTATTTAAGATAGCAGTGCCCCGCGGTTTCACCCGCGTGGTTCTCGTTCCCGTGGGAATACGGGGATAAAATATAGCCTATGTTATTCAGGTTGAATGTAGCTTTCTAATGGTGAAAGAATTATTGAAATCGGTTCAGTAGTTTCGGAGCCTATTCGTTACATACAAACAAACAAACAAACAAATCTTTCCTCTTTATAATATTATTATAGTATAGATAAGTAGACAAAATATTTGTAGCTTTACTTGCCCTTAATAAGTTCGTAGTGCCATTTTGAATAACACAATCTGATCTGTCACTTACGTGCAAATCCTCCTCTATCCATAAGATAAATGTGCAAAACCACCTCTATCAATCGATAAGCTGCATAACCACCTCTGTCCATTTTTAATTATCAATTTTCTATTTTTCTGGCTACAGAGCAGATATAATTACAAAAAGGCGATGAGTATTGATACTTTTTCTTCGAAATTACATCAAATTATTTGACTAAAGAAGATTTGGTTAGCCGGCAGAAGTTTTTGTCTTCTAGCAAAAAAAGTTAAATGGTGGACAGTGGAGGATTTGAATCTAGACCCCTCCTTTCAACAGCACAGTTGTTGAATAGTTCGGCTTCGTATCCCGAGGGTTTGAAGGTCTGTCGTATTGGGGGGAAAGGTATGCGATCTATGCCCACTTCCGCAAATTTGGTTAGGGGGGGGGGACAGGAACGCCCCAAACGCTCGCGCCCACCATCTATGGACAGCAGGTCTGAGACGGAGACATTCAAAGACGCTGTGGACGCGTTAGGCGACATCATGGACGCTCTCACGTCCCGAAATGAGTCCGAGGAGGTGAAGCGCACATGGGCGGACAATGCTCGACTTCGGCGGGAGTTAGAACTGGTGAGGGAGGAACAGGCGATGGTAAACGCCCGGGTCGATGCCCGCATCGGCGTCTGACTAGCTGTTCCTGGGAAGGTGGGTTGAGAACTAATCAAACCAAAATAGACCATCAAACCTCACTCAACATTCGGACACGATGCAATGCACACACGATAAAACATGCTGTACTTGGATGAAATTTTCGACAATATCTGCCAGTACGGTCAAGTGTTTTTCTATACATTTGTCTGTTCTGGCTTTACGCGATCGATAATACGCGACGCATGTTCCGTTAGATATGAACCTTCCCTTATGGTAACGATGTTAGAACAAGTTCTCATGAAGTACGTCAAGTATTATATTGTTTAAATAATACCAACTCGAACGAGCATTTAATCCTACCATCTCCCCAGCAAGTCAGACTACGCCTATTGAAGAAATTGATAAAATGTTGGATGCTGATATGACACTTACAAATGAATACAGCCAATCCTATTAAGATAAAACTCCGATCCCGTCACCACGAAGCGAATCATTTAGAATCGAAGAGGACAACATTAATTTTCAATGTAATAAAACATCAAACCCAGCTTCTGTTTGTTCACTCAGTTCCAATAACAGAAACAGTGTATCAAACTTAGGTAACGTCTCTAGCTATGGCTCTTCTGGTAGTTTTTCTGCTGAGATCACACCAACTTCTGGTCGAAAAAGGCAAATTCGAAAATGTGAATGAAAAGTTTTAAAAGAATATATCTTAAACAAAAGTGACGTTACAGTGAAAGACCAACTCGATGAAGCTCTAGAATTTACCACAAAATTTCTAAACTCTGTTAACATGTCTGACGTCCCTCCACACGAACTATAATTAAAAAAAAATTCATTGATAATGCTGTTGCGAAATTTAGATGCTTCAGAAGGACTTGGTAAAACAGTACAGTCGCACAAACAAACCTCCAGCAGTCTCGCGTAATGCCAGAACAGACAAATACGCGACGCATGTTCCGTCAGATATGAACCCTCCCTAAGGCATCGATATTACGGGTGGACTTACTAAAATGCCATTTCTCATGAATAACAGTGTCAGAAATACCCCCATAAAGCCCTACGATAACCACGTGCTAAGACAAATTACGAAAAAAAACGAAACATTAAAAAAAGCGCTAAAGATTTTCTATACTAATATTACAAAGAGGAAAGATTTGTTTGTTTGTTTTTTTGTTTGTTTGTAACGAATAGGCTCCGAAACTACTGAACCGATTTCAATAATTCTTTCACCATTAGAAAGCTACATTCACCCTGAATAACATAGACATATTTTATCCCCGTATTCCCACGGGAACGGGAACCACGCGGGTGAAACCGCGGGGCACAGCTAGTAATCTGATAAAAGATCTCCAGAAATACTGTAAAACTTGGTGCGGTGCGATGCGCGGTCGGCAACGGACGCGTTTAGCTATGCGCTGCACAGATTGAATTATTAATTTTATAATTCGCGATCGGTACGGCCCTCGCCGTAAGTCGCTCTCGATATGCGCGACACGGTTGTGCTGAACGAGGTCCTGGCATTCGTGCAGTCTCAGCGGGATGTCATAGATGAAGCTAGTATTGCGCAAATCTGCATTGCTAACTTCACTGAAGATGAGATTAAGTGTGCCAAATCTCAACTGTATAGGTCGCTCTGTATGCCCGACCTGACGCCTCATCGACAAAATGAGAAGGGAGATCGTTGTCTCCAGGACATCTTCCGGGTGTTCAAGGAGACCGAAGGGGACGACATGCCCTTGTTTGTGGCGAAGGATTTGCGGAAGCTGCCTGCGGTCACATTCAACATTGTCGACGTAGCCAGACTGCGGAGAGACATCGCATCTCTTACAACGAGTTTGGCTGAAATGGAGATGAAATTTGAAGAATCTCAATCCACCATCAGTGACCTGCGTGATGAAGTACTTGCATTACGAAATAGTATTTCATTATGTAGGTCACCTGAGACTTCAAACGTCAACACTCGTCGCGGAGCGCATCGTGCAATAAACGCGAGTTTCGAGTCAGCAAAATCGGACTCGTCGCCGGCCGCTGACCTAGTGCATTCGCCGCGCCCCGCCTGCCCCGTGCCTGAACCGATGACGTCAAGCGTAGTGAAGATTACATCGTCACCGCGTAATTACGCCGCTGCCGCCGCCAGCCATTCTTCCGAACTGCGGCCTTCTAAAGATGTTGTTAGGGGATGCGGAAAAACATCGGCACCCCTACCCCGTAAGAAACCAGCCGAACTCCGCAAGAGCCAGCCTGACAAGGACGGTTTTACTGTCGTCGAGAGGAAAAAGAAAAGAAAACCTCCTTGTCAGAACAAGTGCGGTACTGGTCCGACTGGTGTCAACCTGCCGCTGCGTCCCGCCGTCCCGTCGACGCAGCTGTACGTGTCTCGCCTGCATCACTCCACGAAGGCTTCGGATGTGGTGGAGTACATGCGAGTGAAGACACAGTTCACTCTGAGGGTCGAGCAACTGGAGTCACGCAACAACATGAATTTCAACTCATTTGTTGTGCGAGTGCCGACGCATCATCTGCCGACCTTCATGAACGAGGAGTTTTGGCCGAAGGGTGTCGTGTTTCGTCGTTTTCGCGGTCGATTGCGTCACACCCAACCACCAAACCTGACATTGCGCAATAAGTGATTGTGTTAGTTTTAGTTTTAGATTAAGGGAGGTGGCAGCTGAAAACCAGCGCTGTCCGGTGCCCCGGTACTGGTACAGCTATAGCTGAGCTGTTCACCCTTTGTCAAAAATTAAGTAATATATTTCAGCAACCACTGTATGTTTTTTTTATTTAAGTATCTTGTTTTTGACAATAAACGGTTTTTTATTTATTTATTTATTTATAACTTTAAGCCTTTTCATCTTCAAGACTATATCGGAAGGCTACGTTAAAACTGATACTTACAATTCAATAGTCCACAACTTGTTAAATAATAATAATGTTGTAATTTGAGAGGCCATGCCTTGTCGTAACACAGTTTCAACTAGCACGGGAGGTATGGTCTCGGAAATTGCATCAAGTGTATTATTATTGTAGCAATTTTTTTTAATGTGTCTGGATTGGGAATTGGACCCGGCTAATCAGAGAGCGTATACCGGACATCGAATCACAAATATTTCAAACAAATTTCAAAATTGCTGCTATGAATGAAAATTTACTGCTTAAGATTTTTTTTTTATAAACCTGTGTCGTCCCACTAGAGGGCAAAGGTCTCCCCAAAACCCTCCTTAAGAAATACAAAATGGATTTCTAGATAGAAACTTTCGGGTTCGATTCCGTTAGTGAGTAATAGCTTTTTTCTAAATCTTTAAATGCAGTTTTTATTTTTACTAAAATCTATGACATAGATCCTAAGAACAGATCTTTGTATCTCTTATAGTTTCAGACATCCCCCTACTGACCGTTCTATTAGGGCCACCTTGTATACACCCCTATTTTGAATTCGAGATACTTAATCACACAGCTAATGTAAACGACGGGTGACAATATAATAGTGAAGTTAGTTTTTATCTTTTGCTTTTATTTAAAAAGTTATGATAAGTCAAAGTTTTTCAAAATTCCGCCGAATTTTATTGTTATTCTACACCGAACAACAGGCGAACGCTGCGATACACAGCTGAGCGCGGTCATCGACCTGAGCCGTCACAGAATACTTGATAGCTAGTGTGCCGTCTGGTAATACGACATTTATTTAGTATTTTTTAAAGATAAGTAATCGACTATAATTTTTGATATTTTTATTGGATATATGGATTCAGTTACTGCTACAGATATTCTGATTTTAGTAAGTCCCGTAATATCAAAATAGGGGTGTATAGTTATAGATAGATTACCTCTTTAGCCACCAGCGACGTGCGATGAGTGCCGACGACACGTTACCACGAGCCGGGCCATTGTTGATGTATTGGTACTAAACAATATATGCCAGCAGCAATGGCCCAGCTCGCCACGTGTCTTATCATCATCATCATTATCAGCAACAAAGGTGTCGACCTTACCATGAATATTTAAAATGAACATCATTCACTCCATCATCTCATTACAGTAACTGACCCCTAAGTTTGTAACTTGGGTATCAGAATCTACGCACACACACATTCACACACACTCCCTCACCGTGATATAAATCACTCGCACACACACACACTCAAGCACACACGCACGCACAAACACACGCCCACAATTGTATCGTCACCAATTTACTTTAAAGTCTTGTCAATTGTACAGCTCAGAATCAGGGTAACGTAACAGTAAAACCATTTTTTTAATACACATTTATTTCCTTAACAACTAATTAAAACCACAATATAACTAATATACATCACGTACAGTCGGCGTTAGGGTGTTACCAGACCAATCGATCGATTGTAGAATGGAATAGTCGACGTCGATCGATAGTTTCTACCAGACCAATCGATCGATCGATGGCACCGTCTTAGTTGGCAATACCAAATCGAGCCTAAACAAAGGGGGGGGGGGGGGGGGTTACTTTTTATTTGACGCTGACTGTACTTAATTGTTTTATATTATCTTGTATTAAGGCTAAGAGTTTCAATTATGTACAAATGACATAAAGTCCATGTAAAATAACATTTTAACATTAATAATATGTAAAATAACTATGTTATATTGCTAAGATTACATAATCTATATAGATGTGCATCTGCACAAAAGAATGAGTGAAAAACTTAAACTAACAGATTGAACGTTCAGTCAAATACTGAACATTTTGATTAACAATCTTATTATTTTTATTATATTTATAAAATTGATTCTAGTAATGTGTTGTTCAAAATAAATACCATTAAAATGTTTATATTTACACGTAAGTATAGTTTTAAACAGTTATTATAACATTATTTATTACCACAATTTGTAGGAATGTCAGTATGTTAATACAACGTGTCATTTGACAGTAACTGACCCCTGACTATCAATCTTATTAATCTTTCGAAGACCTCGATGGCAGAGAGGTCACCATGCCGGACTGCCATCCGTAAGGTTGCGGGTTCGATTCCCGCGCGGGGTGAATATTTGTGTGAACCACAAATGTTTGTCTCGGTCTGGGTGTGTGTGTGAATGAGTGTGTGCGTAGTTTCTGATACCCTAGATACAAGTTTCGAACTAAGTTAGGGGTCAGTTACTGTAATGAGATGTTGGAGTTAATGATTATTTGAACAGGTACTTTATTGATTGGCACTAGAATAACGAATTTTGTTTTAGCTGGTCACGCTGCTAAAGATGCCGCTGGGCAGCGACCGTACGGAGGGCTGAAAATCTTCTCATAACCTTTAATAGAAAATGTATAACCCTAAGCGGAAAATGTCCGCTTACAAGTCCATAACCCTAAGTCTCACGGTTACAATCTACGAGTCATTAATTTGTTGTGTTGATATAATCCGATCAGACTGACACACGCGTTCGCGTTCAAATATACACGAAATACAGTTTTGTTACATTTCGAAGTAATGAGCAGTGTAGCGGAGTACCGTGACCCCGTTGGTTGAACCCAAACCTCGGGGTAACGTGACCCCGCCCGCTGCTCACTTCAAGTACAATTGCAATGAGATATATTCATTGTTAAAGATGTCACATCGGTCCATAACAGCGATGGAACTCATTAATAACTACACCAAACCTCGTTGGCTATGAACAAACATGGCAAATGATATACATAATCAGTAAGCTGGTGTGTTGATGACGTAATCGTAGCGGCGGTATTTTGAAGAGATTGCAACGGAAATGTCCTTTGAAAGACGATACAAACACGAGGAACTCACATGCACGAGATTAGCAGTATTCTGCTACATCATCCGAGTAATGAACAGTGTAGCGGAGTACCGTGACCCCGTTGGTTGAACCCAAACCGCGGGGTAATGTGACCCCGCTCGCTGCTCACTTCAAGTACAATTGCAATGAGATATATTGCAAATATGTCGCATCGGTCTGCACTGTAATCCAGTTGAAGGGCAATGTTGATGATGACTCCATAAAAAATTACAAAACATGAAAATCACCACAATTTAAGAAATAATACCTATCATCCGCTTGAAGTTTAAGATTCATATTTTTTTGTGTTGATTATATTATTAGAATTAAGTGTTTATGGTGTTTCACCTTTAAGTATTAAAATTACAAATTTCACCTTTGCCGGCACTTGAACATTAAATCGAAGTAATGAGCAGTGTAGCGGAGTACCGTGACCCCGTTGGTTGAACCCAAACTTTGGGGTAACGTGACCCCGCTCCCTGCAACTACAATAATCACTAAGAAGCAATATCATAATTCAGATGCTTCCTCTGGAGCCAATGCGAGACAATACATTACTCACGGTTACAATCTACGAGTCATTAATTTGTTGTGTTGATGACATAATCCGATCAGACTGACACACAGCGGTCGGTATTTTGAAATGTAATTGAAGTTTTAACGAGAAAGAGAGTCGCAATAAATGCGTTCAAATATACACGAAATACAGTTTTGATACATTTCATCCGAGTAATGAGCAGTGTAGTGGAGTACCGTGACCCCAAACCTCGGGGTAACGTGACCCCGCTCGCTGCACATTTCACATACGATTCATATAATGCCTCCTCTACACGTCGGCGGACGCGTCCGCCGATACCATCGGCGGACGCGTCCGCCTACGTGTAGAGGGAGTGATTTGCTCGTCTGTGGTAGGTATTTGACGTCGGCAGACGCGTCCGGCACTTATCCGTTTGTTGTCGGTTTTTGTTGCACGGATCAAAGGGATCTGGCGCGGGCGCCCGGCGCGAGCGTGCGGTGTGTCCACACGTCTGACGACGCATCAGTGTTCAGCGGGAAGCGAGTGAGAGTGCACGCGTGATTTTCGCCGTTCTTTTTTACCTACCGCCGTTTTTTTCTTGCTTGTTGAAATGGCAAACATGAGCACAGAGGAAACATTTAAATTTCTGGAGCTGTATCAAGCAGAAAACTGCCTGTGGAATCCCAAAAATAAATACCACAAAAATAAAAATGTTGTAAGTACACAATTCATTCATTTTATTTAACTATCTACTTACAAATTCAGTTGAGTTTACTGTAAATTGGTTATTAGATATTAACAATGTGGATTTATGACGGGTAGGCAATTGTTATTTTAGTTCGAATTAAAGCCGCATTGAAACACGGTCAAAGTTATAATACAGTTTTATGTGAATGGGTATTTTGATCGTGTTAACGCGACACACGACAACTTATTTTGACCACCTGTTATTATGCCCATTGATATAACCACAATGATTATACTTACTTATTTTATTTTTTCAGATTAATGATTCATGGAAACGTATTGCTGATACGATGGGCATTCCAGTGCATGAGTTAAAAAAGAAAAAAGATAATCTTCTTAGTACATTTAGAACGAATTTAAAAAAAAGAAATGCATCCATTCGGTCAGGGGCGGGAACAGAGGATGTGTATCAGCCCATATGGATATTTTACGATGTGATGGCTGCGTTTTTAACAGATGTTTACGAATCCACAAGTATTCTAAATACAGAGGAAAAAGTAAGTAAAAATAAAACATTCTTTATTTTTGGATTATTTATTTATTTGAGTAGCCAACACAACATACATTTCTATATACTTATCTTAAATTTATAGGTATTTAGATACTACTAGATTACTAGGTACTTTTGAATTAATGGTTATTCTCGTTAATATATCTGGTAAATTTTAATCGCGTTTCAACTGCACATGTAGGCGCTCTTCGAGGTATAGGTTGCAGTGGATCGAATGTTCCCGTGTAATTTTGTCTCCAAGACCCTGGTTGGATTAATTCTCCATTGAGATACTTATCTTCTGAATTTGGGGGACTGTACAAATGTTGAGATGTTTTACTTTTTCTTAAGAAATTGTGTAACAAGACACATGTCATTGTAATTAAAGATGCTTTAGTGATATTCAAGGGTATAGGCTTTTTGAAAATTCTGAATACGCTAGACATTATACCAAAAGTATTTTCGACTGCTACACGCGAACTAGAGAGCTTTTGATTGAATAATCTCTCTGGAGTACCAAGAGCGTGATGCCCTGGAAATGGTTTCATAATATGTGTACTCAATGCAAATGCGGCATCAGCTAAAAATACATAGGGTAAGCTTGTATTACTATTGGGTAAGCAACTAGGAGAAGGCAAGTTGATCACATTTGTGTCAATTTTTTGCTTTAAAACACTTTGATTATAGACTCCACCATCGCTAATTCGCCCTGGGCAACCTATATCTACAAACATAAAGCAGTAGTCACTATCAACTAGTGCTAAGAGTACAATACTGAAATGCCCTTTATAATTGAAGTACTCCGTTGCGGTATTGGGTGGCGGTAGAATCATGACATGTTTCCCATCTAAAGCGCCAATACAATGAGGAAAATTAAATCCTTTTGCCTTTGCAAGCCATTCATCCGTAGTGTTAGGTATCTGAAAATAAAAATATATAGTCAATTTAAAAAAAAAAACGCTGGTTTGCTCTTTAATGTAATATTATTATTTAAATATATTTTTATTGAATTTTTTCTTTCCCAGACACAACCTGATTTGTATGAAGAGGATAGCGCTTCTAACGTGCAGGTTAGTGATAATATTCCGGATGCTAAAAACGAAGACCATAATGATGCCGACATCCCTACTACATCTCAAAACAAACCAATTATTCAGTCACAAAAACGTCGTGCTAAAGATCCACCCGAAATGCAAGAAGCCAATAAAAAAATGAGTACTGCTTTTACAGCATTAAATAAAGCATTGGCTAACAAAGAAAACATAAAAGAAGAAGACGAATGCGATTTATTTTGTAAAATGTTGGCAAAACAAATAAGGGAGTATCCAAAACTTGAAAGGGAAGAAATAATGTACGAGCTTCATGGTGTTATGATGAACAGACGTCGTCGTTACAACACGATGCAGGGTAGATCATATGCTGTTTCTTCTCCTTCACAAATAATCCTCAGTCGACCTAGCACGAGCAACAGCATGTATCTATCAACACCGTCACCTGTATACGTAGTAGACTCCCCCCATTCAGTTCAGGCACCACCACAAAATATGGCCAATCAACAAACCGAAATGGTTAACATTATTTCACAAGAAGTACTTGTACCACAAACAAGTAAAATGTATTACGAAAGCTGTTTAAATATGACGGACGATAATAACACCGATCACCCTTAATTTGTCAAAGCAAACTGAAAGTACCTACTTACCTATTTGTCAAAGCAAAGTTTTTTGTAAACTGTTGATTATTCATTACAATACAATTAATAATAAAGATTTTGGATTAAATTATGTGGTTTACCTTCACTAAATCCTTTAACACGTTATTGAGCGCTAAACATACTTCAGGAACAATAATGGATATAACTTGGCTTGAAATTTTAAACAGGTAATGCAAGCTTCTATAGCTATCACCAGTAGCTAAATATCTTAATGTTACTGCCAAACGCACTTTCACTGGAATGGCATCCCTCCAATCTGTATCTTTTTTAGCAATCGTTGGAGATATCTTTTGTAGTAAATATTCAAAATCGCTGCTAGACATTCGAACAAAATTATTAAATTCTCCAGAGGGCTCTGCATATAGTTCTGCAAACTGGTTTTCCATGCTATTCCTGCGAAGAAACAGAGTAATGTAAGAAGTCGTTACCTACGTTAAAAAAAACTTTTTAGAAAAGAGAACCGACTTCAAAAACACTAACCCGTAAGAATATCCAAGTATATTGCCGAAGGTCATCATTAAACTAAGAAGTATTATATACTATAACCTCTACCTAAATGTAACAAATCCTTTTATGAAAACCGCAAACATACATACAAACATACAGGTCAAACTGAGAACCTTCTTTTTTTGAAGTCGATTAAAAAGCGTACAAGTTATATTATGAATAAAAAAATCCCACTTACTTTGTTCGGTTTCTATGTATAGTCAGCATCCACCACCTTCTTCTTCTCCATTTTTTTTTAATAACTCTATTGCGATAGACGCTTAAATAATACTTGTAGGTACTAAATAAATAAATAGCTGCGGCAGCAACGGTCTCTATATCCATTCTGCGTGCGTACGTGTTGCATCTGACGAGAACCAACATAGACTGAACGACCTGGCGACGTGTGGACGGCTCGTAGAGATTCATCTGCGGATGCGTCTGCGGACGTCTGCAGACAAATCTGTCTACGTGTAGAGGAGGCATAAGAAATATTGATTATTCAAGATGACACATCGGTCCAAAACAGCGATTGACCTCACGGAATCGTATCACAAAATTTCAAACATTAAAACAACGACGCACCAAAATCTAGTTAAAAAGACACTCATTTACAGAAAAGTAATTTGTTGTGTTGATGATCCTGATATGGACCTAATAAAATTTAATACATTAATCAGCGACTACAATCTACGAGTCATTAATTTGTTGTGTTGATGTGATCCCATGAAAAAGACCTACATTAAGGCCACGGATTCTAATGTAATAGATATAGGTTTTTGTAACCTCTAAACGTTTATGAGCAATGTAGCGGAGTACCGTGACCCCATTGGTTGAACCCAAACCTTGGGGTAACGGGACCCCGCTCGCTGTACATTGAAATATATTTCTTATTTTGTAAAGAACCCGTCGCATATACTGCGATATATCATTAGATACCATTTCGATTCTCGGCAATGACAGCCTGACAAGATCACATGATGAACCCAGCCCCGCCATTGAGGACTCTCCAAATTTTAAAATCTTAATCGAATCAAGCGGCGCTAAAAATAGAGCTAAATCGCCATCAGCTTATTGATTAACTTAATAGGTATCACTAAAATATAAGTCTCTAATAAGTCGTGCCTACACAGTGGGCATTTCTTATTAAAGTCAACACCATAACCGATATTCTAGAACCTCATTCGATACCTTAAACTGGATATAAGAGCCCGAAATCGAGCACCAGACACCCTCTCAACAACAACCTAATATCATTTTATCGAAGTAATGAACAGTATAGCGGAGTACCGTGACCCCGTTGGTTGAATCCAAACCTTGGGGTAACGTGACCCCGCTCGCTGCACCTACAATAATCACCAAGACCATTGCTATTTGCACAGCCTGCTACTATAAAAAATATTCGGTCATGATGAGGTTTATTGATTTGTAAAGTGACCGTGTAACCTTGCATAGTGATCTGTACTTTCTGATATGGAAACAACAACAACGCTGCCAAATACATACAAACGTAATAAACTTTGTAAAACCGTGGCAGGAGATTAAGCCATAAAAGCCTATAATCGAAAAGTTTGGTTTGAAAGAAAAATCGCTCCTATCATCTGCAATTCATGATAATATGATTTACATAATCAGTAATTTGTTGTGTCGATGACGTGATCATTTCTAATAAATTTATTAGCGACTACAATCTACGAGTCATTAATTTGTTGTGTTGATGTGATCCCATGATGGATTCTAATGTAATTGCAATGGATATAGGTTTTTGTAACCTCTAAACGTTTAGTCTACGAGCAGTGTAGCGGAGTACCGTGACCCCGTTGGTTGAACCCAAACCTCGGGGTAATGTGACCCCGCTCGCTGCTCACTTCAAGTACAATTGCAATGAGATATATTCATTGTTAAAGATGTCAGATGTGACACCGATGGGTCCATAACAGCGATGGAACTTATTAAAAACTACCTCAAACCTCGTTGGCTATGAACAAACATGGCAAATGATATACATAATCAGTAAGCTGGTGTGTTGATGACGTAATCGTAGCGGCGGTATTTTGAAGAGATTGCAACGGAAATGTCCTTTGAAAGACGATACTAACACGAGGAACTCACATGCACGAGATTAGCAGTATTCTGCTACATCATCCGAGTAATGAGCAGTGTAGCGGAGTACCGTGACCCCGTTGGTTGAACCCAAACCTCGGGGTAATGTGACCCCGCTCGCTGCTCACTTCAAGTACAATTGCAATGAGATATATTCATTGTTAAAGATGTCAGATGTGACACCGATGGGTCCATAACAGCGATGGAACTTATTAAAAACTACCTCAAACCTCGTTGGCTATGAACAAACATGGCAAATGATATACATAATCAGTAAGCTGGTGTGTTGATGACGTAATCGTAGCGGCGGTATTTTGAAGAGATTGCAACGGAAATGTCCTTTGAAAGACGATACTAACACGAGGAACTCACATGCACGAGATTAGCAGTATTCTGCTACATCATCCGAGTAATGAGCAGTGTAGCGGAGTACCGTGACCCCGTTGGTTGAACCCAAACCTCGGGGTAATGTGACCCCGCTCGCTGCTCACTTTAAGTACAATTGCAATGAGATATATTCATTGTTAAAGATGTCACATCGGTCCATAACAGCGATGGAACTCATTAATAACTACACCAAACCTCGTTGGCTATGAACAAACATGGCAAATGATATACATAATCAGTAAGCTGGTGTGTTGATGACGTAATCGTAGCGGCGGTATTTTGAAGAGATTGCAACGGAAATGTCCTTTGAAAGACGATACTAACACGAGGAACTCACATGCACGAGATTAGCAGTATTCTGCTACATCATCCGAGTAATGAGCAGTGTAGCGGAGTACCGTGACCCCGTTGGTTGAACCCAAACCTCGGGGTAATGTGACCCCGCTCGCTGCACATTTATAATGTTCCAATATCAATGGGACATGTATTTCCTGTATCGTACTACTGCCTTTGTTCCCACCATCACCACTGCTACCTTATCATCTATTTGAAGTCACTAACGGTAACTATGTATATTATTAATAACTGGAATACGCGAATAAACTTTTACATTCACTATTTTGGGCGTGAACTTTTGACGCCTCATTCCTTTAATTTCACTCCATTAATATCACAGCGTCATTAGCAAAAAGCGTTAGGTGGATTTTGCTCCGGACGAAAGAAGTAAAAATACTGAATATTGAAAATAGAGCCGCTAAAACCGATCGATTACCAATCCACGGACAGCGATGAGAGCCCGGATGAGGGCTTTCGTCCGCCATCTCGAATCACGAAAAATGCCAGGAAACTTTACAAGAAAGTGCTTTATTTCATTGTTAACAAGTTAACATGCTTGGATCAACAATAGCCGGGTGCTTGTGCAAATGGCGTCAGTTCAAACTTCTACAGAATATTGTTTCATTTTATCGAAGTAATGAACAGTGTAGCGGAGTACCGTGACCCCGTTGGTTGAATCCAAACCTCGGGGTAACGTGACCCCGCTCGCTGCAACTACAATAATCACCAAGAAGCATATCATAAATCCGCTGCGTCCCAAAGAGCTAATGCAAGACAATACATTACTCACGGTTACAATCTACGAGTCATTAATTTGTGGTGTTGATGACATAATCCGATCAGACTGACACACAGCGGTCGGTATTTTGAAATGTAATTGAAGTTTTAACGAGAAAGAGAGTCGCAATAAATGCGTTCGAATATACACGAAATACAGTTTTGATACATTTCATCCGAGTAATGAGCAGTGTAGTGGAGTACCGTGACCCCAAACCTCGGGGTAAAGTGACCCCGCTCGCTGCACATTTCACATACAATTCATATAAGAAATATTGATTCTTCAAGATGACACATCGGTCCAAAACAGCGATTGACCTCACGGAATCGTATCACAAATTTTCAAACATTAAAACAACGACGCACCAAAATCTAGTTAAAAAGACACTCATTTACAGAAAAGTAATTTGTTGTGTTGATGATCCTGATATGGACCTAATTAAATTTAATACATTAATCAGCGACTACAATCTAAGAGTCATTAATTTGTTGTGTTGATGTGATCCCATAAAAAAGACCTACAATAAGGCCACGGATTCTAATGTAATTGCAATGGATATAGGTTTTTGTAAACTCTAAACGTTAAGTCCACGAGCAGTGTAGCGGAGTACCGTGACCCCGTTGGTTGAACCCAAACCTTGGGGTAACGTGACCCCGCTCGCTGCACCTACAATAATCACCAAGACCATTGCTATTTGCACAGCCTGCTACTATAAAAAATATTCGGTCATGATGAGGTTTATTGATTTGTAAAGTGACCGTGTAACCTTGCATAGTGATCTGTACTTTCTGATATGGAAACAACAACAACGCTGCCAAATACATACAAACGTAATAAACTTTGTAAAACCGTGGCAGGAGATTAAGCCATAAAAGCCTATAATCGAAATGTTTGATTGGAAAGAAAAATACCACTCATCAATCATCTGCAATTCATGATAATATGATTTACATAATCAGTAATTTGTTGCGTTGATGACGTGATCATTTCTAATAAATTTATTAGCGACTACAATCTACGAGTCATTCATTTGTTGTGTTGATGTGATCCCATGATGGATTCTAATGTAATTGCAATGGATATAGGTTTTTGTAACCTCTAAACGTTTAGTCTACGAGCAGTGTAGCGGAGTACCGTGACCCCGTTGGTTGAACCCAAACCTCGGGGTAATGTGACCCCGCTCGCTGCACATTTATAATGTTCCAATATCAATGGGACATGTATTTCCTGTATCGTACTACTGCCTTTGTTCCCACCATCACCACTGCTACCTTATCATCTATTTGAAGTCACTAACGGTAACTATGTATATTATTAATAACTGGAATACGCGAATAAACTTTTACATTCACTATTTTGGGCGTGAACTTTTGACGCCTCATTCCTTTAATTTCACTCCATTAATATCACAGCGTCATTAGCAAAAAGCGTTAGGTGGATTTTGCTCCGGACGAAAGAAGTAAAAATACTGAATATTGAAAATAGAGCCGCTAAAACCGATCGATTACCAATCCACGGACAGCGATGAGAGCCCGGATGAGGGCTTTCGTCCGCCATCTCGAATCACGAAAAATGCCAGGAAACTTTACAAGAAAGTGCTTTATTTCATTGTTAACAAGTTAACATGCTTGGATCAACAATAGCCGGGTGCTTGTGCAAATGGCGTCAGTTCAAACTTCTACAGAATATTGTTTCATTTTATCGAAGTAATGAACAGTGTAGCGGAGTACCGTGACCCCGTTGGTTGAATCCAAACCTCGGGGTAACGTGACCCCGCTCGCTGCAACTACAATAATCACCAAGAAGCATATCATAAATCCGCTGCGTCCCAAAGAGCTAATGCAAGACAATACATTACTCACGGTTACAATCTACGAGTCATTAATTTGTGGTGTTGATGACATAATCCGATCAGACTGACACACAGCGGTCGGTATTTTGAAATGTAATTGAAGTTTTAACGAGAAAGAGAGTCGCAATAAATGCGTTCGAATATACACGAAATACAGTTTTGATACATTTCATCCGAGTAATGAGCAGTGTAGTGGAGTACCGTGACCCCAAACCTCGGGGTAAAGTGACCCCGCTCGCTGCACATTTCACATACAATTCATATAAGAAATATTGATTCTTCAAGATGACACATCGGTCCAAAACAGCGATTGACCTCACGGAATCGTATCACAAATTTTCAAACATTAAAACAACGACGCACCAAAATCTAGTTAAAAAGACACTCATTTACAGAAAAGTAATTTGTTGTGTTGATGATCCTGATATGGACCTAATTAAATTTAATACATTAATCAGCGACTACAATCTAAGAGTCATTAATTTGTTGTGTTGATGTGATCCCATAAAAAAGACCTACAATAAGGCCACGGATTCTAATGTAATTGCAATGGATATAGGTTTTTGTAAACTCTAAACGTTAAGTCCACGAGCAGTGTAGCGGAGTACCGTGACCCCGTTGGTTGAACCCAAACCTTGGGGTAACGTGACCCCGCTCGCTGCACCTACAATAATCACCAAGACCATTGCTATTTGCACAGCCTGCTACTATAAAAAATATTCGGTCATGATGAGGTTTATTGATTTGTAAAGTGACCGTGTAACCTTGCATAGTGATCTGTACTTTCTGATATGGAAACAACAACAACGCTGCCAAATACATACAAACGTAATAAACTTTGTAAAACCGTGGCAGGAGATTAAGCCATAAAAGCCTATAATCGAAATGTTTGATTGGAAAGAAAAATACCACTCATCAATCATCTGCAATTCATGATAATATGATTTACATAATCAGTAATTTGTTGCGTTGATGACGTGATCATTTCTAATAAATTTATTAGCGACTACAATCTACGAGTCATTCATTTGTTGTGTTGATGTGATCCCATGATGGATTCTAATGTAATTGCAATGGATATAGGTTTTTGTAACCTCTAAACGTTTAGTCTACGAGCAGTGTAGCGGAGTACCGTGACCCCGTTGGTTGAACCCAAACCTCGGGGTAATGTGACCCCGCTCGCTGCTCACTTCAAGTACAATTGCAATGAGATATATTTATTCGGTCCATAACAGCAAAAGACCTCACACAGAATTACAGAAAACCTCGTTGGCTATGAACAAACATGGCAAAACATTCACAAAAAGAGACTGCTTTTCTTGTCACAATATATTTCAAGTGACCGATTTAAATTTGGAAGCCACATAGTGGAATGCACGCTTCGCTGTTTTCCCGGCGGAATATCGGAAGTCCATAAGCTCACACCTGCCGCTATAAGCTGGCTAAATAACCTGGACATTGGAAACTAATCCACTCAGGATTAATGCCATACGCAATTATGATGATAGTGGTCAAATGAGGTAGAGGCAGCCAAACTTATGTATGTATGTGTGTGCTATCAATTTGATACATACATAAGAGAAAGTCGTGTTAGTTACACTATTTATAACTCAAGAACGGCTGAACTGATTTGGTTGGGAGGTAGCTTAGAACCAGGAGCAGGACATAGGATTTATCCCGAAATTCCCATGGGAATGGGAACTACGCGAGCAAAATAAGCGAGGCACAGCCAGTTTGTGTTAATTTCATTAAGCACAACAGTCGCAGGCAGTACGAGGGTCACGGACGTTGGTATAAAGGATACTTTCTTTTTTCTTATTTCTTTTGATCAGCTTTCATTTGACCATCACTAGTCTGAAGTAAATCGGTGATGCTACCTAAGAAGGTGCTTGCAGAGAAGAGTGGGTAACATGGGTGCGGAATATGTTTCGGTAAGTTATTTTTTAATCTATTTTTGGCAAGCTGTGCCGCGGTCTTCATCATCAGCTCATATAATGTCCCTACCGAGGCGCTCTCCCTACCCGGAATGAGCGTGATTTGGCCTTAGTCAATTTTCTTGAAACTTTTTTGTATTTTATATACTTTTTTTGTTGATCGAATGTGCAAATGTGTAAGGCTATAGTTATGCTAATTAAACATTTGCACATTCGGTGATACAGACCAGCCTAATTCTGCTGCATTCAGTTTCATAGAAAAGTCCTATTTGATTCACACGGCGACGCAACCGACTCACACGCATAATATCAACTCAATTTTGGTCGGGGTGAGGTGGGGAGCTTGCACGATACAAGGATCCGTACAAATGTTTCGGATTACAACTGAAAATACGTCCGTCCGTGTGGCAGTCTAACCGAATTTCAGTTGAACGTAAATTTAGCGACTCATTTTACGCGACTCACAACTCACAAAATTACGCCCGTTTGGCCTCACCCTTAGATGGATGCTCGCATAGAAGATTCCTGTTTACTAGAGATTTAGAGATATAGCTTATTGCGACTACCATCAGACTTTCAGACCGCAATACAACATTCCTTGGTTAAACCAAATGTTAGACTTTTGAGGGCTCTAAATACCCTTGAAAATCGTACACAGAATCCAACTTTGCAGTAGAGATGAGCCTTGGAACGGCAAATTGACTTCGAAGTCCTTTTCAAGCACAATTGGTTAGAACTTTGTCTCAAACCTTTTTTTTTCACCATTTTTCTTTTAACGTAATAATATGAAAATTGCACTTTGGCACATTTATTTTTAGAAAATAGAAGCCAGATTCTGTTTTGAAACGATTACTGGCTGAAAACCTATAACACAGAAATTATTTTTAACATTTAGTACATGTTAAACTTGACAATTCAACAACTTGATAATAAATTCAATCGCTCGCCGAACTCACAACTGAAGACCCAAGCGTTCTTTCTTTATTCTTAATGTTTTTTTTTTCATATTTTATCACACCGGAGGAGGTAGCAAGCCAATCGGAGCCATAGACATTTAGATAGACGAGACAAGCCAAGCCATTGAAAGATATTCGAGCCAAGCTGAGCCACACAAACACAACCAAGCCAAACTCATATTTAAAAACTCAACACTCAACACTTTGGGAAGAGTCTTAGTAACGCATGTTCCGTCAGATATGAACCTTCCCATAAATGAAAATTGTGATTTTGTACAGTCAAGAGTCAGATATAAGGCCCTTGGTTGGCATTAACAAGGGGAGTACATTTCATCTGACGCTGATTGTACTCGATCACATTTTTAACATCTACTCCATTTCCCTAGTAACCTAGGGGTTGCCCCCTACGTCATAAAACCTGTAATTTAGAAGTCTCAAGTACGTTGTCGGCTTTTAAGGGATAACAGGTTACTAAAAGAGAGGGATTGGGTTATGACTGGAGCGACAGTTACAACAACGACTGAAGTGTCCTGAATCGTGCAAGCGAAATTTACCGCGCGATTGACCGAGAGAACCCAACAACAATCTTCGGGCAGCCTTCAGCCCACCAGACACAACACCCGGTCGGAGGATCCTCGCTTCTCCCCAAATGACTAATGATACACCCCTATTTTGAATTCGAGATACTTAATCACACAGCTAATGTAAACGACGGGTGACAATATTATAGTAAAGTTAGATTTTTTCTTTTGCTTTTATTTAAAAAGTTATGATAAGTCAAAGTTTTTCAAAATCCCGCCGAATTTTATTGTTATTCTACACCGAACAAAAGGCGAACGCTGCGATACACAGCTGAGCGCGGTCATCGACCCGAGCCGTCACAGAATACTTGATAGCTAGTGTGCAGTCTGGTATACGACATTTATTTGGTATTTTTTAAAGATAAGTAATCGACTATCATTTTTGATATTTTTATTGGATATAATATGGATTCAGTTACTGCTACAGATATTCTGATTTTAATAAGTCCCATCATTTCAAAATAAGGGTGTATAACTCACTATGCGAAAGTCATTAACTGGAGCTAACTTAATTTTATCACAATATATACATATATAAGTGTATGGGTTCCGATGACGGAAACTTTAGGGGGTAAAATATGTTTTTGATGATGAAGGCCACCGAATGTGGCTGAAACTAGTCGAGGGATTCGACTTAAATTGATGATGATGATGAAGTATGTACGAACATCCCGTTACTTTCATTTAATTAAAGGGTAAAATATGGTATATTTTATCGACAAACAAAAAACTTGGAATCGTGATTTGTCGATGAAATATACCACATTTTACCCCCCTGAAGTTGAAGGTACCCAGACTCCCAGTATATAGTCATATTGTGTATGGAGTGTAATATACAAGTGAGCGACGGTTTTATGTGTCGGGGGAGACCTAAAAAGAGATGGATGTGTGAAAGAGGATGTGAATGTGAAAGAAGTGAATGCAAAACGACGGGTGATAGGAATGAGTGAAACCTCACATTTTGTGAGGATCACACAATAACTAGGATAAAGGACCCTGAAATGTATGACAGAAATTGGAAAAAGCTGTTTTGGGACAAGGAAAAATGAAAGGACTGGAAACAGTTATTTGTTATACAAGAGTGCAAAGTTGCTTTTTAACCGGGGCTCCAGTTGAGGACCGAGCCAGCGAAGGATTCTAAAATAAGAATCCTGAGCGTTAGCGAGGGACTCAAAGGAGCACAAGGTTAAAAATTGTTTGGACTCGAGTGCCCGGCAGTGGGACGATATCTATATATATAAAAGTCGTGTTAGTTACGCCACTTATAACTCAAGAACGGCTGGACCGATTTGGCTGAAAATTGGTGGAGAGGTAGATTAGGACCAGGAGACGGACATAGGATACTTTTTATCCCGAAATTCCCATGGGAACGGGAACTACGCGAGAGAAACCGCGGGGCACAACTAGTAGGTTAATAAAATAAGCCAGAAAAAATACAAGATGACGATAAAACAATAATAGCCGTTCGCATTATTTGATCAGTCTATGATCTGGTTTGTCGACGGATACATAACTCTGTATATCTGTAATTTCACCGTCCCAATACCCATATCAATGGTGAACACAAGAATACATACCACTGAATACATACAAGAATACATACACTTATATTTAGGTTTATTAATATATATGTAGTCTATTCTTAGGCACACTCCCGCTATTCTTCTATCCATACCCATTGTCAAAGGTTGTCTGGAAGAGATCGCTCCTAGCGATAAGGCCGCCTTTGCCCATGTACCGTTTGTTGTTATATTTTCCTATTTTCTGTATCTTTGTGTGTGTATTATGAGCATTAAAGTATTTTCTATCTATCTATCTACCACTGATATGGTTATTGGGACGGTCAAATGACATATACACAGAGTGTTGTATCCGTCGATAAGCAAGATCATAGATAGATCGGGAACGACCGATGATTACCATCTTGTATAAATAAAATACAAAGAAGACTTTTCCAAATATTGTTTTTTTATATTAAAACGAAACTTATATGTTATATTAAATAAGAACAAGATACACATATATAGAATTACATATATATTGCTCATTTACGTCACGTCATATGACGAAATAAAAATAAATTAAAAATGCACATTTGAATAACAAGAAAATGTGTGCGTTTTTTAAACTTTTATATATACATAGATAAATATACAAATGATATTTTAAAATTTTTTAACAAATGAAATCTTTAATATTTACTTAGAGCCGCTATATTACATATATATTCATTTATATACAATTTTAAATATTAATATAACATTTAAATGAACAAAGTGGTTGTTATATAACACAGTTACATAACTTCCCACATTGGAGCTTACGTACTTAACTTCTATACATATTACAATAGTTGATTTAACAAACTGATAATATAACGTCATATAACATGTCATTAAACATAATTTTATAATATATATAACATCAGATTCTGATCTTTTTGATTTACACATTGAAATGACACCTTTTAAACGGTTTTTTATTCGTTTTTTTTATTTTTCACTAGCGGCCCGCCCCGGCTTCGCACGGGTCCAATTTTCCCGTTGATTTTCCAGATTTTTTTACATAAGAACCTTCTTCTAATAATAACAAATACAACAAAAAAGAATTAGTGAAATCGGTCCAGCCCTTCACACGTGATGCCGTGACCAAGGAAAACGGGTTTCATTTTTATATATATAGATTTTGTCCTAATATTGCAGTAGAGATACAATATGAGGCGTCATATAAATTGTAATATGACATGTTATATAACGTTATATAAATAAAAGTATATTATTTAGAACTGATGTATCAATAACTGTATATTATTTATATACGATATATAGTTATATTTATTAGTACATGCCTATTAAGTTTCATTAAATGGACAGATTGACAAAAAACTATTGAATTAAAAAGGTGAACTTTAAGTTTCATATAAAATGCGATTATTTCATATTTTTAACGGGCATTATATCCAATACATATATTTATATATCAGTGTATATAATTTGTAATATTTACAAAATTTTATTTATGTTTTAATTAGATTGTGTCACTCGGTATTTTAATTTTTGGATGTATATTAGCATATTCATTTTTATATATGTAGTATCCGATTCGTAGTATGAATAAATATCGTTATTTGGTCTCATAATGATTGCTTTTACTTACACGAACGCTACATGAAATAAAACTTTTTTTAACTTAATTTTTATTTTACACGATGCATTTCAAATGACAGTTTATATTATCATGGTTATTAGCACTCAAATTATTATAATTAACGTTCATCCGTGATCATGGCGCTTGCAACAGCGTTGAAATATCGGAAACTCGAAACAAATAATATACATGGTAAATATCCCGTTAATTATAATAATTTGACAGTTTATAGATCAGTCAGTCAGTCAGTAAGCTGTTTTTCAGGCTGAATTTTAGTCTCACGCTGACGACACGCGCACCATCAGCGCTGATGGCCCAGATATATTAACCGTTTTTAAATGAAGCGTAGCTAAAGCCCGGTCGTAATTCACAGAGAATTTTGTACGTTGACCTGTAGCTATCTATCTCTGTCGCACCTGCGTAAATTATAGTGCGTCCCGCTCGCCATTACATCCGTGCGAGCGTGAATTTTCTGTGAATTACGACCGGGCTTTATCAGCGCGCAAGGTTCTTAAAAGGTCATATATCTCGGCCATTAGCGCTGGCGGTGCGCGTGCCGTCGGCGTGAGACTAAAATCTGCCTCATATGTACTGATTTAGTAATATTTAGTCTGATTATCATTTTAATTCAAATCTTCTTCTTATTCTTTTGTGCCAATGGCCACAAAAATAATTTAAATCGAAATTATATCGCTGAGTGAAAAATCATCAGTTCGATCCAATTTTAAAAATATAACTTATCTAATGATCCAAAATTAAAATCCTAACACCGAGTGGCACAAACTCCACCTTAACAATAATCATGGTCGTACAATAAAACTATATCACTTAGTGTCAGGTTTTCATACAAAATTATTGCTTTTACAACAGGATATAGGTTTGAACCTCGTTTGTGTCATTTAGTAAAAACTTACGAGTAAATCGTAACCTGAAAATAGGATAAACTAATATTTACAAAGGAAATCGAACCTCAAAAGCCCGGAATTCCGCAGCGATTTTTACGAGCGGCAAACGGGGCGGAGAATCCGTGCTCAGATAAATTATTGCTTGAATTTCCTTCTATTTTTAGATGAATGTGCCGACTGTCTGTATAGCCAGCCTTTTATATCCCTTTTTGGGATATATCTTTCACTATATCCCAGTTTTAGATACGTTTTGTATCCAAAAACTGACACTAAACGTTAGAAACGGAACAAACTCCATTCAATAATATTGATCTTTTAGAAAAATATTTCAGTAAAAGTAAATCTCTTTCTCTGTCACTACTACTTAGAGAGAGACTAGCCGCGCATCAGTCAATTTGGACATTCTAATGGTAGCCATTGATTCAGTATAACTAATCAGTTGAACTGGCGTCCATCCAAAAATAATCTTCAATAACCGGAGCGATTCCGGACTTCAGTGGGGAAATCTAGTTGAACTTAAAATTTTTAGACTGATGTATTATGAGTGGACTGATCAGTTCAACAGACTCGTGAATGGCCACCTTAATGGAAATCAGTACATTTGATATCGAGCGTTTCATCTGGAGCCTGCACGACTAAAAAGGGTTCCGTACCCAAAGGGTAAAAACGGGACCCTATTACTCAGACTTCACTGTCTGGCCGCCCATCCGTCTGTCACCAGGCTGTATCTCAAGAACGGTGATGGCTAGACAGTTGATTTACCTAATTCAGATTGCCTCTCTTGGTCATACCAACAGCGCTTACGAAGCGTCAGGAATTGCATAGATATTTCGTTACTAGTATAAAAATCGAAATACTTTTTTGAATGACTCGATTGAACTATACGTAATATTGCCTGGAGTATGTCCGTCTGTACATCGTTCAAACGTTAATGAGATCATTGCGACAAACGCGCAGTCTTTTTTTTATTTTACAATATTCACGTATATACAGGTTGGTTCGAAAGTCGATTATAAGCAGGATGAGGAACACGCTGTATCAACGATTAAAGAAATGTTTAATAACAATATTCCTTATTTGAAAGTATAACATAATGTAGTCAATGACTATCATCTCCATACACGAACTGACCCCCTACACACACACAAACACATTCATACACGTATCGAAATCAACATTTTTAAATCACACATACATTCACCTCGCACGGGACTCGAACCAGCAACCCTTGACACTCCAGAATAACGCCTATTTAGCCTCTAAAATCACCAAAAAATTAAGTCTATAAGAACTAAAATCATGACTTTAATCGCCGTATAAACTTATTCCCCACTTCCAATTATAATATGACTTTAAAACCACCCTGTACACATATTATATTCTCATTTCATTTAAAATCTCATATATTTTCTCCTTTATTTAAACTAAAATATAATCTATTATGTATTTGTGAAGTCTTAATTGTTATATTTATTAATATTATCCGATATCATCGCTCGTAAAAATAAACCTCCCATTGACAAAAGTGTTCTGGACTTGACGTACAATCAGCGTCAGAGAAAAGGTACTCGTCACACGGCTGTCATTAGTAATGGTAATTAATGCGATTTCGTATTAATTTTATTAGCGTGTGAATAGGGATGTCGACTAAAAAAATCCAATTAGTCCGTCAGATAGATTTCGTAAAAATATTGGACACGTATTTTTTCTTTTTTGATACAAACAAATAATTAAGACGAAATAGTGCAAAGAAAACTCGTGTGACGTCACAGCTACGTACATTTTTTACCAAGAATTATCGTCATAGGCCCCCACTCCTGAACTTTAATGCGTTAAAACTAAGTCAGTTTTATTTGATATACAAAACAAAAAATACGTGTGTAATATCTATTCGAAATCTATCTGACGGACTAATTAGAATTTCATTTTGTTTACCCAGTCGACATCCCTATTCACGAGTCTTAGCATGTTAAATGCTATTGCTATGATATTTGCTAATATGAATTATGACGTTAATCTTAAACATTAATTTTCACACCACCCTGCTAATAATGTAAATGAAATAAACAGTCACAGGCATTCATTTAATATAAGACTCTAAATCCAAGCATCAAAGATAACAATGTTTTAACGTTATTACTTAACGCATTAGCATTGCCTGCTAAATTTCACTCGTGAACGAAACTCGGTCAATCAGGGTCACATGAAACAGATAGATTTAGTATTGCCGTGGTGCAAGGGAGAGCGCTGTCTGTCACTGCTTGCTTAGCGCTTGATAGATGATAGATCCTACTAATATTATAAAGGCGAAAGTTTGTAAGTATGGATGTATGGATGTTTGTTACTCTTTCACGCAAAAACTACTGAATGGATTTGAATGAAACTTTACCACAATATAGCTTATACATCAGAATAACACATAGGATACTTTTTATCCGAAAATTCCCACGGGAACGGGAACTACGTGGGTGAAACCGCGGGGCACAGCTAGTAGTATATAAAGTAATGAATTCGCACTTCACAGAAATTCGCAGCGTAAATTAATTTGTGAAGTGCTAGTCAAGGATTAGCGTGCGAACAATTAATGTGAATGCGAATTAATCCATCACTAGTTGTCGTAATAAAGTGAGCATTACCAAGAGGAGTGCATTTTATCTGACGCTCATTGTACGTTGAAATAATTTAGTAATCATTGCATAATCAGTGAGGACAAGATTATTTATAGAAGATCGTACTCTTGCGTAAGTTAGTCCGATTCATGTAATTACAGAAAATATTCTCGTCCACATTGATTATTATACTCTGTAGTGAAGACGAAATTATATCATGTAATTGATGATCGGACAAACTTACCAAGTGAGGTTCGATCCTTATGGACAATAATCTCGTCCTCACTGATTACACTTAGTATATAGGACAAGATATCTCACATTAGTGATCGAACCCACTAATTATGTTTCGATCACCAATTATAATCATTCATTCATTCACTCAATCATCTCATTACAGTAACTGACCCCTAACTAAGTTCGTGACTTGTATCTAGGGTATCAGAAACTACGCACACACTCATTCACACACACCCAGACCGAGACAAACATTTGTGGTTCACACAAATATTCACCCCGCACGGGAATCGAACCCGCAACCTTAGGGATGGAAGTCCGGCATGGTGACCACTCTGCCATTGAGGTCGTCAATATTATGGGAGATATCTTGTCCTATATACTGTATATAGGACACTACACTCAGTACACTCAGTATATAATATACTGAGTGTACTGAGTGTCCGATCTGTGTCTCTAGATTACGTAACAAAACATTGTTATTTAACATGTTTAATAATATAGAAGTGTCATATAACATAGTTTCATAGTATGTTACATACTCTAGACTGATCTTAGGAGGTACAGTCGGCGTTAGATAAAAGCTCCCTCTTACCTCCCTTGGTAACGCTCACTTGTCTATACCTACCAAGGGTACCGGTACCGTCGTGGTAATACCAAAGTGAGCATTACCAATCGGGCTAGCATGACTTCTAAAACGCGATAGATAAAGCGATTTATTGACATCCAACTGTCAAAATATGATATAAATAGCCGCCTTATTTAATTTTACCACGTGATTAATGTTATGACATTAATCACGTGGTAAAAATATGGGTATTAAGTATGGTCATGCTCGCCAAATCGATATAACTATTTATCGACATCCGACTGTCATAAATATGGCCGCCATATTTAATTTTATCATATCGTAGCACGCCATAATACATATTGTCATGCTCGCGAAATCGATATTATTTCGTGGTGTCGATATATTTTATCACGCACAGTCACCTACCTTTTATCTGACGCTGACTGTAACTTCCTACGTTTATCAATGGTAGACCTACCGCCAATTACGCTGATTCTTCGGATAACGTTACATCTAAATTCTTCAGCTCGCAAAACTTCAACTGCTTCAGACTTGAGGAGTCAGCACTCGGATCTAGAACAAGATTTGAACACCTTACGACCTGTGGCTCGAAAGCCACAGGTCGTAAGTAGCGTGACGTACAAGGAAATATATACCTTATACAGTGTGGTATAAGGTGTATGTTTCTTTGTACGTTATGTCATATTATATGGTTTTAGGTCACCCACTATACTTTATTTACAAATACTTACAAACAATTTTTTACATAAAAATAATAAAAACTAACTTATAATCTACTTAATTAACATTTTTAACGACTTATATCTATTTAAATTTATATTTCAATATATTTCATAACAATCGTAGATTGCCATGCGCGCCCGTACAAACATGCACAAAGCGCATTGAGACGGTGAAACCAGTCCTGGACCGATGTGCCCACGCAGCCGCGCCCGCCCCCCCAGCTTAGATACCTCACTGTCAAATGCTCCCTTCGGCCAGCTGCATTTTGACCACGACGGGAAACCCACGCCCGGTTGTTATCGGGCTCTCGTTTATAAGGTTTTCAATCGCTCGAAAAATTCAGGACACTTCGGTTTAGTTCGTTAGGGCAAGATAGATGTCGCTACATCACTCCCTTCCGAGATTGGAGGTCGATAGTAGTATGGGGATGGGAGTATCCCCATTTGAAAATGGGAGGATCCTCCGACCAGACGGGTGTTATGTCTGGTGGGCAGCTGCCCGACGGTTGTAGTCGGGCTCTCGTATACATAGTGAAATGCGCTGTAAATTTCGCTTGCGCGATTTAGGACTCTCCAGTTTATTTCCCTCAGATGCAGATAGATGGCGCTGTTTAGTTCCTTATGTGGTGTGTAGATGTCGCCACAGCAGGTTGAGTCATCCCATCTTGTGATGCTTGGCAGGCCAGTGGAATGTTCCACTAAGTCGGAACTAGATGCCGCATAGTTCACGGTGAGTCGGAACTGTGAGCGGTGATGCGCCAGTGAGTCGGGGTGATGCTGCCAATGCTCGTTGAGTCGGACTGGTGCAGTACTGCGTAGTGGCTGACTGCTGCGTAGACCAGAGAAGTGCGTCTCTGCTTGCTGATCGGCCGAAGTGCAGTGTGCTGTGCCAAGGTCGCTGAGAAGGCTGTAGGTGATGACCAGGAATGCGCGTTCGCTGCATGTTGGTGGTCAGGATACCCGTGGTAGCCGTGGATGCTGGCTGGCTGTTGAAAGCTTGAGGAAAGAGATGATGACGTCACGATGCGTAGCTTTCTGGTGGGCAGCTGCCCGACGATTGATGTCGGGGTTCTCGTATATAAGGATAACCGGTCGGTAAATTTCTCTTGTGCGATTCAGGACACTTTATCCGGACACATATCACATACTCATATATTCTTCTTCTTCTTAGCGTATCGACTCATATTTTTGAGGACCAGAACTCAGCTCCCGATATAGCACTATCAGTGGCCTTGTAAAGGTCCTCGCGTGTGCAGGTGTAGGGACACGCGCGGCAGGTTAAGAGATGGACTCAATGCTTGTATTATGCATACTAGAGTATATAAAATAATTGTTTTATGGAATTGAGTATGATAATAATAAATATATCCGGACACATATCACGTATCGCCACCTAGCAAAGCTTATAGGTACTATAGATAACGGATAAACCTATTTAAATACAATTTTTAACCCCCGACGCAAATGAAGGGTGTTATAAGTTTGACGTGTGTGTGTGTGTGTATCTGTCTGTGGCATCATAGCTCCTGAACGGATGAACCGATTTCAATTCAGTCTTTTGTATTAAAGGGGACTTACGTGCGAGTGTTCTTAGACATGTTTGATGAAAATCGGTTGACCCGTTTAAAAGTTAAGGGGGGTTTGAAAGTAATTGTGTTGGGGGTTTTTTTTAATTTTTAATTTAATGTTATTTTGTAAATACATAATAAGAATAAATAGAAAACACCGAGACCAAGACAAACATTTTTGGGTCAGAACATGTGACAGCACAAATGTTTACCTCGAGCGGGAATCGGACCCGTAACATTTGGCATAGCAGGCAGAGGCACTACCAACTACACCACTTGCTGTAAAGACTCACGGGCAATATTAATATTCAAAATGTTGATGAATATAATTCTTTGAAAATGTAAATTTAAAATGATGAAATTAACAATATCAAAAATCATTTATTCCGTTATTGCCTCGAAGAAGCACTCATAAAAGTCGAAAGTGAATCTATCACTGATTCGGATATTACATCAGCCGAGAGAAGTCTCCGCTATAAAATTGGACTAGTATATTTTTTTAAATGAGAATGAGCAGTGTAGCGGAGTATCGTGACCCCATTTGTTGAACCCAAACTTTGGGGTAACGTGACCCCGCTCGCTACACAATTAATATTTGTTTGCCGACGCATGGAACGAACGAACTGCTGTCGTTGATCGCCATGCAACGAATACGCGAACAACGCCATTAAGATATCTGAAATTGTTCAGTAACAGACAGTAAACTGTAGTATTGATGACGTGACTCGAGAAATAGGTCCTCAGTAAGACCACGGATTTAAGATAAATTGCAAGCCATATCATACCAGTAGAACCCAGTTCAAACGCTTACAGCACATAGACTTTCAAAATATTTTCTATAAGCAGTGTAGCGGAGTACCGTGACCCCTTGTAAATCTTGGGGTAACGTGACCCCACTCGCAGCACATTAAAAAAAAATTATTTTGCAAATAACTCGCCTCAATAGACTGACATTCATACAGCATGTGCCAGCAGAATGATCAAATATATTCCATACATCTTCCATAATAATGAATCGTTCCGATACAACAAATTGATCAGGAACTGGTCAGTAAGGCGCAGTGTTGATTACGTGATCCGAGAAGTAGGTCCTCAATAAGACGACTTAGTAAATTAATTGTAGTCCGTATATCAAATCATTGGAGATCAGTTCAAACGCTTACAGCATTGCAATGTCAAAGTTTATTCTATGTGCAGTGTAGCAGAGTATCGTAACCTTATATCTTGGGAACTGCACATTTTACATTAAATTCCAATAAATTTATTTGCGAATACAATCTACGAGTCATTAATTTGTTGTGATGATGTGATCAGACGAAAAACGCCTACAATAAAACGACGGATTCTGGTGTAACTGCAATTTATAAAGGTTTTTATGACCTCGATATATTTAATACTCTATGAGCAGTGTAGCGGAGTACAGTGACCACGAACCTGAACCATGAAAGTGTGTCATCTCTATGAATATGCACCCGGGAATACATTCTACGTGTCATTAATATATTATATTGATGTGATCTGACGAAAAACGCCTACAATAAGGCAACGGATTCTGGTGTATTTGCAAATTATAGAGGTTTTTGTAACCTCCAAACGTTTAATAGTCTATGAGCAGTGTAGCGGAGTACCGTGACCCCAGACCTTGGGGTAACGTGACCCCGCTCGCTGCACGAAATGAAATTGTATCATCTCCATGAAAAAACATCCGGGAATACAATCTACGAGTCATTAATTTGTTGTGTTGATGTGATCAGACGAAAAACGCCTACAAAGAAACGACGGATTCTAGTGTAACTGCAATTTATAGAGGTTTTTAGCGGAGCACAGTGACCCCAAACCTTGGAGTAACGTGACCCCGCTCGCTACACGAAATGAAAATGTATCATCTCCATGAAAAAACACCCGGGAATACAATCTACGAGTCATTAATTTGTTGTGTTGATGTGATCAGACGAAAAAGGTCTACAATAAGACGATGGATTCGCAATGGATATTGGTTTTTGTAACCTCCAAACGTTTAATAGTCTATGAGCAGTGTAGCGGAGTACCGTGACCCAAAACCTTGGGGTAACGTGACCCCGCTCGCTGCACATACATAAATATTTTTTGCCATAACTTGTTTCTCTGATGAAAGTCCAGCGTACACTGATGACAACCGTCCTATGTCACAACTTCATGTTAACATCAATGAATTTTAAAAAATCTTAACCGCTCATACTCTCACCAAACCATGACGTGCGACCACAAACTGCTGACATTTTCTAATAGGAAGCAGAATTCAGGCAGACGTCAAGCAAAAAATGACAATTGAATTTTCAATAAATTGATCAGTAACTAGACAGTAGTTTGTACTGTTGATGAAATGATATCATTGGCCCCAGGTAGCCCCACTTGTTAATAATCCTATAGACAACATGACCCCACCAAGACTTGCGCTCGAAGACGTTTCCGACACTAACCACAATTAGCTATGGGGTAAGTTGATCCCAAATCTTTATAGTTCGGGGTAAAGTAACCCCACACCAATAATGTTGGTTTAATCAGAAAATTTTAAAATAAGAATCTGTTCCTTGGTAGAGTTATTTGAGAATCAAGAAGAAAGCAAAGCATACTATAAGGTTACGGACTACATTAATGACCGGGAAGTTTGGCATTAAATTTCTGCACATTTAGCTAGCGGGGGCGGCGGGGGCGGCCCGCCCCGAGCCCGAATATGAACATCAGTTCAAATTCCACCTACAAAAACAACCGCCACGAATAAAAATATTCTATTTTGCAAATAACTCGCCTCAATAGACTGACATTCATACAGCATGTGCCAGCAGAATGATCAGATATATTCCATACATCTTCCATAATAATGAATCGTTCCGATACAACAAATTGATCAGGAACTGGTCAGTAAGGCGCAGTGTGGATTACGTGATCCGAGAAGTAGGTCCTCAATAAGACAACTTAGTAAATTAATTGTAGTCCGTATATCAAATCATTGGAGATCAGTTCAAATGCTTACAGCATTGCAATGTCAAAGTTTATTCTATGTGCAGTGTAGCAGAGTATCGTAACCTTATATCTTGGTAACTGCACATTTTACATTAAATTCCAATAAATTTATTTGCGAATACAATCTACGAGTCATTAATTTGTTGTGATGATGTGATCAGACGAAAAACGCCTACAATAAAACGACGGATTCTAGTGTAACTGCAATTTATAAAGGTTTTTATGACCTCGAAATATTTAATACTCTATGAGCAGTGTAGCGGAGTACAGTGACCACGAACCTGAACCATGAAAGTGTGTCATCTCTATGAATATGCACCCGGGAATACATTCTACGTGTCATTAATATATTATATTGATGTGATCTGACGAAAAACGCCTACAATAAGGCAACGGATTCTGGTGTATTTGCAAATTATAGAGGTTTTTGTAACCTCCAAACGTTTAATAGTCTATGAGCAGTGTAGCGGAGTACCGTGACCCCAGACCTTGGGGTAACGTGACCCCGCTCGCTGCACGAAATGAAATTGTATCATCTCCATGAAAAAACATCCGGGAATACAATCTACGAGTCATTAATTTGTTGTGTTGATGTGATCAGACGAAAAACGCCTACAAAGAAACGACGGATTCTAGTGTAACTGCAATTTATAGAGGTTTTTAGCGGAGCACAGTGACCCCAAACCTTGGAGTAACGTGACCCCGCTCGCTACACGAAATGAAAATGTATCATCTCCATGAAAAAACACCCGGGAATACAATCTACGAGTCATTAATTTGTTGTGTTGATGTGATCAGACGAAAAAGGTCTACAATAAGACGATGGATTCGCAATGGATATTGGTTTTTGTAACCTCCAAACGTTTAATAGTCTATGAGCAGTGTAGCGGAGTACCGTGACCCAAAACCTTGGGGTAACGTGACCCCGCTCGCTGCTCATTCCGATAATAACTTCCAAACTTCGAAAATGTTCATGGACCATTCGAGAAACATATATGGTGGAGAATAAAACACTAAATTCCACCTACAATAAATTGATTAATAACTGGTCAGTAAGTTGTAGTGTTGATTACGTGATCCGAGAAGTAGGTCCTCAATAAGACGACTTAGTAAATTAATTGTAGTCCGTATATCAAATCATTGGAGATCAGTTCAAACGCTTACAGCATTGAAATGTCAAAGTTTATTCTATGTGCAGTGTAGCAGAGTATCGTAACCTTATATCTTGGGAACTGCACACTTTACATTAAATTCCAATAAATTTATCTGCGAATACAATCTACGAGTCATTAATTTGTTATATTGATGTGATCTGACGAAAAACGCCTACAATAAGGCAACGGATTCTAGTGTATTTGCAATTTATAGAGGTTTTTGTAACCTCCAAACGTTGAATAGTCTATGAGCAGTGTAGCGGAGTACCGTGACCCAAAACCTTGGGGTAACGTGACCCCGCTCGCTGCACGAAATGAAATTGTATCATCTCCATGAAAAAACATCCGGGAATACAATCTACGAGTCATTAATTTGTTGTGTTGATGTGATCAGACGAAAAACGCCTACAAAGAAACGACGGATTCTAGTGTAACTGCAATTTATAGAGGTTTTTAGCGGAGTACAGTGACCCCAAACCTTGGAGTAACGTGACCCCGCTCGCTACACGAATGAAAATTTATCATCTCCATGAAAAAACACCCGGGAATACAATCTACGAGTCATTAATTTGTTATATTGATGTGATCTGACGAAAAACGCCTACAAAGAAACGACGGATACTAGTGTAACTGCAATTTATAGAAGTTTTTAGCGGAGTACAGTGACCCCAAACCTCGGAGTAACGTGACCCCGCACGCTGCACGAAATGAAATTGTGTCATCTCCATGAAAAAACACCCGGGAATACAATCTACGAGTCATTAATTTGTTATATTGATGTGTTCTGACGAAAAACGCCTACAATAAGGCAACGGATTCTAGTGTATTTGCAATTTATAGAGGTTTTTGTAACCTCCAAACGTTTAATAGTCTATGAGCAGTGTAGCGGAGTACCGTGACCCCAAACCTTGGGGTAACGTGACCCAGCTCGCTGCACGAAATGAAATTGTATCGTCTCCATGAAAAAACATCCGGGAATACAATCTACGAGTCATTAATTTGTTATATTGATGTGTTCTGACGAAAAACGCCTACAATAAGGCAACGGATTCTAGTGTATTTGCAATTTATAGAGGTTTTTGTAACCTCCAAACGTTTAATAGTCTATGAGCAGTGTAGCGGAGTACCGTGACCCCAAACCTTGGGGTAACGTGACCCAGCTCGCTGCACGAAATGAAATTGTATCATCTCCATGAAAAAACATCCGGGAATACAATCTACAAGTCATTAATTTGTTGTGTTGATGTGATCCAATGATAAAGGCCTACAATGAGACGGATTTTAATGTAATTGCAATATATAGAAGTTTTTTTAGCCTCGAAACGTTTAGTCTCTAAGCAGTGTAGCGGAGTACCGTGACCCCAAACCTGGGGGTAACGTGACCCCGCTCGCTGCACATTTTATATCAAATGCTCATAAACTGTAAATAGCTCGAAGAACAACGAACACATGATTTATAACTATCTTTCCCACATTGGAATACCCAGCTGGTTTCCACTGATCCAAGGAGGAGAGAGGAGGAAGAGTCGTCGACTTTTCAGGATGGATATACAAGTACCGGAATCGTTCCGATACAATAAATTGATTAATAACTGGGCTGGATCCGAGAAAGAGGTCCTCAATAAGACATCGCATTGTAGATTAATGCACAACTTGGAACGCATACGACATTGACTGTCAAAGTATTTTGTATTAATAAAGTATTTTAAGCATCACCATAAAAAAACACCCGGGAATACAATCTACGAGTCATTAATTTGTTGTGTTGATGTGATCAGACGAAAAAGGTCTACAATAAGACGATGGATTCGCAATGGATATTGGTTTTTGTAACCTCCAAACGTTTATTCACGAGCGGTGTAGCGGAGTACCGTGACCCCTTGTAAATCTTGGGGTAACGTGACCCCGCTCGCTGCACACACACAAATATTTTTGCCATCAATTGTGATTGATTTCTAATGGAAGTCCGATGACATATTGATCGTGATGCCAAAGAGGGCGAGGCTCGAGATGAAAGCACTAACTGGAGTAAAATGACGTGGGCCGAGAAATGGTTGAAATCTTCAGCACATAGACTGTCAAAGTTCTCTACAAGCAGTGAAGCGGAGTACCGTGACCCCAAGTATCGGGGTAACGTGACCCCGCTTGCTGTTTATTAACAAACATTTATTTGCCACTAATTTGATGCATAGTTGAACTGAGGGTTGATTTGTTCTCGTGCTCACAGTCTCAGTTCACAAGGAAAGCGTATCAAGTAATAAGTTATTTGTAATAAGTCTATAATGTATTTACTTTTTGAGTATTTGTATAACGTTCTGCACTCACGCCTTAGGTAATGTATAACCTGTTATGTTAGTGTAACTTTCCTCAAATAGAAACATGCCGAAGGATGCGCCCTCGTGCCATAAAGGGATGACATATTTTTGGCAGAAAACCGTAAAGCCATAAGAACATATTGCCCCAAAGTATTTGACGGATAGATTTCTCAATAAATTGATGAGTAACTAGACAGTAATGTGTAGTGTTGATGTAATGATATCATTGGTCCACGATAACGGACCTACGATTGGGGTCAGGTTGCCCCACTTGTTAATAATCCTATAGACAACATGACCCCACCAAGACTTGCGCTCGAAGACGTTTCCGACACTAACCACAATTAGCTATGGGGTAAGTTGATCCCAAATCTTTATAGTTCGGGGTAAAGTAACCCCACACCAATAATGTTGGTTTAATCAGAATATTTTAAAATAAGAATCTGTTCCTTGGTAGAGTTATTTGAGAATCAAGAAGAAAGCAAAGCATACTATAAGGTTACGGACTACATTAATGACCGGGAAGTTTGGCATTAAATTTCTGCACATTTAGCTAGCGCGGGCGGCGGGGGCGGCCCGCCCCGAGCCCGAATATGAACATCAGTTCAAATTCCACCTACAATAACAACCGCCACGAATAAAAATATTCTATTTTGCAAATAACTCGCCTCAATAGACTGACATTCATACAGCATGTGCCAGCAGAATGATCAGATATATTCCATACATCTTCCATAATAATGAATCGTTCCGATACAGAAATTGATCAGGAACTGGTCAGTAAGGCGCAGTGTTGATTACGTGATCCGAGAAGTAGGTCCTCAATAAGACGACTTAGTAAATTAATTGTAGTCCGTATATCAAATCATTGGAGATCAGTTCAAACGCTTACAGCATTGCAATGTCAAAGTTTATTCTATGTGCAGTGTAGCAGAGTATCGTAACCTTATATCTTGGGAACTGCACATTTTACATTAAATTCCAATAAATTTATCTGCGAATACAATCTACGAGTCATTAATTTGTTGTGTTGATGTGATCAGACGAAAAACGCCTACAATAAAACGACGGATTCAAGTGTAACTGCAATTTATAGAGGTTTTTAGCGGAGTACAGTGAACCCAAACCTTGGAGTAACGTGACCCCGCTCGCTACACGAAATGAAATTGTGTCATCTCCATGAAAAAACACCCGGGAATACAATCTACGAGTCATTAATTTGTTGTGTTGATGTGATCCGATGAAAAAAGGTCTACAATAAGACGACGGATCCTAGATTAATTGAAATCCAAATCAAACCTGTGGAAATCAGTAACAACGCATACAGCATTAGGCTGTCAAAGTTGTATCTACGAGCAGTGTAGCGGAGTACCGTGACCCCAAACCTGGGGTAACGTGACCCCGCTCGCTGCACATTCAATTGAGCACGTTTGAATTCTTATTCCAAAAGGAAAGGAACATACCCTGTTAGGTATGTCAATGACGTGATGTCAGAAATAGGTCCTCAATAACACGAAACTTTTTACAATAACGACACAAACAATATGCCAACGAAACTATCTGACAACAAACGAGGAACCTACAATTATACATCAGAGTTGAGCAGAGTAGCGGAGTACCGTGACCCCCATTCAATCTAGTTCTTGGAGTAACGTGAGCCCGCTCGCTGGAAAACATTTCGTATTTTACAGATATCCCGAAGATATGACCGAGTACTGGAAGAATGATCTGAATAAAGATTTTTTGAATTTTACATTTCCCCACAATCGTATGGAAATTACGATACAATAAATTAATCAGTAACTAGTCATTAATTTGTTGTGTTGATGTGATCCAATGATAAAGGCCTACAATAAGACGGATTCTAATGTAATTGCAATATATAGAAGTTTTTGTAGCCTCGAAACGTTTAGTCTCTAAGCAGTGTAGCGAAGTACCGTGACCCCGCTCGCTGCACATTTTATATCAAATGCTCATAAACTGTAAACAGCTCGAAGAACAACGAACACATGATTTATAACTATCTCTCCCACATTGGAATGCCTAGCTGGTTTAAACTGATCCAAGGAGAAGAGAGGAGGAAGAGTCGTCGACTTTTCAGGATGGATATACAAGTACCGGAATCGTTCCGATTAAATAAATTGATTAATAACTGGTCTGGATCCGAGAAAGAGGTCCTCAATAAGACATCACATTGTAGATTAATGCACAACTTAGAACGCATACGACATAGACTGTCAAAGTATTTTCTATTAATAAAGTATTTTAAGCATCACCATGAAAAAACACCCGGGAATACAATCTACGAGTCATTAATTTGTTGTGTTGATGTGATCCGATGAAAACGGCCTACAATAAGACGACGGATTCACAATGGATATAGGTTTTCACTTCTAAACGTTTATTCACGAGCCGTGTAGCGGAGTTCCGTGACCACGTTTGTTGAACCCAAATCTTGAGGTAACGTGACCCCGCTCGCTACACGAAATGAAATTGTGTCATCTCCATGAAAAAACACTCGGGAATACAATCTACGAGTCATTAATTTGTTATATTGATGTGATCTGACGAAAAACGCCTACAATAAGGCAACGGATTCTAGTGTATTTGCAATTTATAGAGGTTTTTGTAACCTCCAAACGTTTAATAGTCTATGAGCAGTGTAGCGGAGTACCGTGACCCCAAACCTTGGAGTAACGTGACCCCCATTCAATCTAGTTCTTGGAGTAACGTGACCCCGCTCGCTGGAAAACATTTCGTATTTTAAAGATATCCCGAAGATATGACCGAGTACTGGAAGAATGATCAGATATACAGGGTTATTGGTTAAGTCGACCTATTCCCGTCAAGGGCGTGTAGTTTACATCGTTTCCGACTGATTTCACCATGAAACACCCTACCCTAAACCTAACCGTTTCAGAGATATTTCAATTTATTTGTTTTTATAAAAATCACCGGATCTTCGGCTATAAGCTTGGATATTTTCAAATGCGCATGTCTTATTATTACTATTACTTGATTTTTACGTTTATAATAAGGTGCTTTGTGACCCCAATAACCAATATTGTACCTAAAATAAATAAATAAGTAGTTGTAGACGGTTAAAACTTTTAAAAAATAATAACAATCAGAAAGTTTATTTTTCTTTCAAGGATATCTAGAAAAAAATATATGGCACCTGTTTGGCAGATGTGCCTAAAAATATCTACGTTTCATCGGCTATCCAACGAGCTATAACAACCTAGGGTTTTATCGAAATTTTGTACAAAACATGTAGTTTTATAGGCTACCGGGGAGGTTAAATAAAACAATAGGTCAGCATACAGAACAAGATACTAAACTTATTAAACTTTTAAGTACTACACACACCATTTTTGAGTCTAAATTTCATGTTCGACATGTCGGCCCCTGCCTTGCACACATCTTCGCATTATTTTGCGAAGACCAGTTTTCACTACACCAGTAGTTAATTTTGTTCTTATTTCATTGGCCGCATTAATGATTCTGTCTCTCAGTACTTCAATTGATGAAATTGGGTTGGGTTCACTGTACATGAGACTCTTTATGTACCCCCACGCATAAAAATCCATGAGGGTTAAGTCCAGACTTCTGGCTAACCAGGATATGAGCCCACTTCGTCCAATCGATTTGCCTGAATGTGTGGATGGGCATTATTTCCAATCATTCAATTGGGCCTTACTTTCTCCCCGACAATTTAAATGGGAAAAACTATGAAAATTTCCTGCGAGAAGACTTAAATGACCTATTTGATGATTTGCCACTTAATCTTATTCAAGACATGTGGTTTCAGCATGATGGCTGCCCTGCCAATTTCAGGAGAAATTTTATCCAAACAAATGGATTGGACGAAGTGGGCCCATATCCTGGTTAGCCAGAAGTCCGGACTTAACCCTCATGGATTTTTATGCGTGGGGTTACATAAAGAGTCTCATGTACAGTGAACCCAACCCAATTTCATCAATTGAAGTACTGAGAGACAGAATAATTAATGCGGCCAATGAAATAAGAACAAAAATAATTACTGGTGTAGTGAAAACTGGTCTTCGCAAAATAATGCGAAGATGTGTGCAAGGCAGGGGCCGACATGTCGAACATGAAATTTAGACTCAAAAATGGTGTGTGTAGTACTTAAAAGTTTAATAAGTTTAGTATCTTGTTCTGTATGCTGACCTATTGTTTTATTTAACCTCCCCGGTAGCCTATAAAACTACATGTTTTGTACAAAATTTCGATAAAACCCTAGGTTGTTATAGCTGGTTGGATAGCCGATGAAACGTAGATATTTTTAGGCACATCTGCCAAACAGGTGTCATATTTTTTTTTCTAGATATCCTTGAAAGAAAAATAAACTTTCTGATTGATATTAATTTTTAAAAGTTTTAATCGTCTACAACTACTTATTTATTTATTTTAGGTACAATATTGGTTATTAGGGTCACAAAGCACCTTATTATAAACGTAAAAATCAAGTAATAGTAATAATAAGACATGCGCATTTGAAAATATCCAAGCTTATAGCCAAAGATCCGGTGATTTTTATAAAAACAAATAAATTGGAATATCTCTGAAACGGTTAGGTTTAGGGTAGGTTGTTTCATGGTGAAATCAGTCGGAAACGATGTAAACTACACGCCCTTGACGGGAATAGGTCGACTTAACCAATAACCCTGTATATATATGTTAGCGCGCACGAAATTCATTTGAAAACTTCAACGGCTGTCGATGACTCACTTGTTTGCGCACGCCTATAAAAGAGGGCGCCCCACCGCCGGACGATTCATTCCACTGCGAGCGCTCGAGCAGTGAACATCTCCGAGTAATCATTATTATAAATTCAATAATTTTATTTATTCAATGTGTTATAATGTTAAATTGTAATTAAAATGTAAAGTTGTGTCAATCTATGAAGTGATTAATAAATCAAGTACGAACCGAAACGGCAATTTCAACCAGCTAACAATCCCGACTCTAACATCAGAAGACGGGAACAACCAACGTCCACAAAAAGAAAAATTGAGTCCATCTTGATATTGACATAAGAGTCTGTTGTTACAGCTAAGTATACTTATTTTATTACTCTACTATATCTGAAGTGTTTTTCGATATACTTAATTGGAATCAGAATTCAAGCATTAGAACAGACACGTTTTTTTTTTCTTTCTACAAATAATTTAGACGGTACAGTGCGTATATCGCATACGTATGCGTGCAATAAGTCTCTTAACTTGGTACCAGATTTCGATTTCTTTGATTTACACGAGTAGTGTTGGTGTAAACATTTTTTTTTTTTTGAACACGTTAAAATAAAACTACCCACACGTTTTTTTTTTATCATGATTATAATTTTGTTTTCATTTTCTGACAGTTTTGGACCCTTTACGGAATCCGTAACCACAATCACAGTAGACTTAAAATATTCGAATATACATCAGCCGAGAAGAATCTACGAGAAACTGTCTAGAATATTTTTAATGTCTTTTTTGACGTGCTTTGGGGCCCAAGCGGGTGGCAGCTCACAGCTATCCTCTGCATCTAATTGAAGTTAATAATGGTTTATTGTATTGTTTTGGTGGCCTCGTGTATCATACCGGGCAGCGTCGGCTATTTGATCCGTGTTCCTATACTGTTTTTGGTTTGGCCTGCATATGAGGGCCCACAGTCAAGGAAGCAAATGAAATGAAATGAAATGAAATTATTTATTTGTTTGAAGCATGGTAAACAAGTAACAAGTTCTTATAGTTATAGACGGTACAGCATGCCTCGCCAAGTCTGACATACAAATATTTTAATTGAAATTTAATTTTAAATAAATACTACTATATAATCAATCATTACAAAATAACAATGGTATCATAATTTTAATTCACATTAATGTCATATTCAAAATTAAAACAATTAAATTTTATATTCAAAATAGTCTTTTATATTATAAAAACATTTCTCCATCAGCCATTTGTGTAATTTTATTTTAAAATGATTAAGAGGCAACTCTCTTATGCCGATTGGTAGTTTATTAAATATTTTAATAATCATTACATTACAGTTTTTGTGACATAAGGCGGTATTACATTTTATCATTGCTAGGCGTGTTGGATCTCTACAAGTACCTTTAAAATATTTGTCCTCCGATATATTTTTAAAACAATTAGGATGCTCTTTTACAAAAGTACACACCTGCATAATGTAGAGCCCAGTAAGTGTTTGTAATTTTAACTTTTTGAACATTGGTCTACATGAGTCTAAAGGTCCTATTCCGCTTACAGCTCTTACACACTTTTTTTGAGCTATAAATGCTTGCTTAATGTTAGTGGAGTTGCCCCAGAGTAAAAGTCCATATCTTAGGAGGGACGCTACATAGCCGTGGTATGCAGTGAGAGCAGTCTTTTCATCAGAGATGTTTCGTAATCTTTTCAGTGCATATACAAATCGTTGTAACTTAGAGCAAACATGATTGATGTGCGACTTCCAATTACAATGCTGATCTACTATCAGTCCAAGAAACTTGTACTCATTAACTTCTTGAAGATTTTGTCCTCGACATAAAACATTGTAAGAATATTGTTTTGTATTATAGTTCCTAAAATGTATATATTTTGTTTTTGTAATATTACATTGAAGGTTGTTGTATTCTAACCAATCAATTACGGAATCGCAAGTGGAGTTGACCACTTTATTTCGTTCGTTAACTGAATTATTACCACTGTCAGAAATTATAACCGAGATATCATCTGCAAATAGGGTACAGTCATAGGGGATTGATTTCGGGAGATCGTTAATGTAAAGTAAGAATAATAATGGACCTAAAATGCTCCCCTGTGGTACACCATAATTATTAGATTGATAACAGGATCTATGAGTTTTTTCCGTTCGTTCCTTATCTAGATATGCTATTTCTACACACTGAGAGCGATCTGAAAGGTAGCTTAGCAACCAATCACGAATTAGCCCCCTCAAGCCGTAATTTTCACATTTGTTAATGAGTATTCGATGATCCACACAATCGAAAGCTTTACTCATATCATAAAACACTACTGTAACTGGTCTTTTTCTATCGATATGTGTGATTACTTTAGTCATAAGTGAGTATACAGCTAATGTTGTAGATTTACCTTTACGAAAACCATTTTGTTCGTCTCTTATGATTTGAAATTTGTCTAAATAATTTATAATACGATTGTGCATTACTTTTTCAAATATTTTTGAAAATATTGGGATTAACGTAATTGGACGATAATTGTTTAAATCGAGTTTATCACCTTTTTTATGTAATGGTCGTATAACTGAAAGCTTAAGTCTGTCAGGAAATATACCAGAACTAAACGATAAATTTATTAGGTAAAGTAATACTGGAGACATTATATCTGCGCACGCTTTCATAACAAAAGTACTCAGACCATCATAGCCAACCGACGAGGTATTATTTAAAGAGCGAATAATTTTCTGTAATTCCCCTATATTACATGGAGTCAAATACAAATACATAGTATTACTATGAGTTGGGACATGGACAGAAGAATTCGTGGTAGTTTTATTAGGGACTCCTAAAAAGAAATTATTAAATGCTTCAACTATTTCATTAACATCCTTCAAACATTTATTGCCACTACGAATAGCAACATTACCTTCATTTGGTTTCAATGTTTTTTTTTTTTATTTATAATGTCCCAGGTAGCTTTACATTTATTTTTGGCCCCCGATATATATTTTAAACTACGACATTGTTGAGAGAATTGAATGCATCGTTTTAAAAGTTTATTGTATTTAACGTATATGTTCTTATTGTGTTCATTTTTGTTCATATAATATCGGTGTCGTAGTAGTCTTTTATGTCTACACGATTTTCTAATACCTTTGGTAATCCAAGCTGGAGCTTGTTTATCCGCCTTAATTTTGATTCGTACAAACGGAAAGCAAAGATCATAAAGTAAACAAAATGTATCGTGAAACATATTAAAAGCTTTGTTAATATCCTGTTCGCTTAAGATCTCGTCCCAGTTCCAGTTAGACAAGTTTTCATTGAACTTTACAATATTTTCTTTTCCGTAATCTCTTTTTTCAGTGAACCATGACTCTATACGATGTTTAAATTTGGATACGGGTATTGATAGAGTCTGCGCTGTATTATGGTCTGAGAGATATAAGTCGTGGGTCTTTCCTATAGCGTCGGGTATGTTGCTAATTATATTGTCTATACATGAATTTAGTCGAGTAGGTTCTACAATATGAATATTGAGATTAAAATTTAAAATGATGTCTCTTAATCTAGATGATTTGGAATCAATTTTAAGAATGTCAATATTAAAGTCACCTGCAATAATAATCTTTTTATTATGGTATCGTGAAATGTCATGTAAAAAAGGCACTTAACTGGTCTTAGAAGTGGTTTATTTTCTTCGGCGGTTTGAGGTACGTCTTAAATATGGTAAGACAGCAGTTTGTCGCTCAGCCGTCGCTGGTTTGTTGCGGCATTTGTAAAGGCACTGAGCCGAGTGATGAATAACAGAATATACGATATCAAGGTATAATTTAACAATTTATTTTATTTTTACACAGAGATTTAAATATAAAAGACAAACAGGCGAGTAGTATAGAGGTGAGCTTAACCGAAGAAAAAAAAAATTCATTTTCAGCAACAAATATAAGAGAAAAGGGAAATTCTTTTCAACTATATATCCAGTACTTGGAATGACCAATGTCAGGATTGAATATTTTATTTTCAGCAACAATTATGAAAAACTATTAGATAGTGTTTCCAGAGACGTAATAATATAAAAAAAAAATATTTAGCAACAGATAAAAATAATAATAATAATAAGATAGTCCCCGGATTGTGCATCCTTTACAAAAGATTATAAATATGTCAAAGGGCTTCCGTGTGTTGGCTTTGGCCCCATACTAGCCTTCCAAAAGACCGGGACTCTTAATAGTCCGGTGTAAGGAAAATACATAATAATAATAAGAAATGACATTAAATTCTTTTCAACTATATATCCAGTACTTGGAATGTCCAATGTCAGGATTGAATATTTTATTTTCAGCAACAATTATGAAAAACTATTAGATAGTGTTTCTAGAGACGTAAAGATATAAAAAAAAAACAGCAACAAATATAAAAAGAAAAAGAGAAATTATTTTCAACCGTATATCCAGTACTTGGCTTGTCCAATGTCGGATTGAATATTTTATTTTCAGCAACAATTACGAAAAACGATTGAATAGTCTTTCTAGACACATAAAGATATTAAAAATTAAGATCACGCTCAAAGCACGAGCTTCTTTACAAAATGGCCGTGTTAGCGTTTACATTTTCATGAATTATTATCTTCGTACAAGAACGGAGCGGTGCGAACGGCGTGTCGGCGTGGCTGGCTACGCGGCGCAAACAAAGCAATGGATCGACTTGTGTGTTACACCACTCCAAACAGATTTCTTATGTGCAATGGTGAGCTGTATCTTTTCTATTTACCTAATGCAGTTGCTAACTTTGCCATCGCGTAAGGGCAGGAGTGGCCGAACGAGCGTAACTTTACAAAGCAGTCTTAGTCATATTACAAAGCAGTCTAAAAAAGTAATCGACATGGTTTGTCATGAGCAACTCGTGTAGTGCTCCTAAATTTAGTTTATGTGCCCGTGTCGGTGATTAATAAAAAGATAATGTTGACTATGAGGTTTAAATATGAGTTGCAGATACACCAGTTTTGTTACATTTCAGAATGCGAAGAAGTGCAGGCGCCGGGACGCGCCTACCTGCAGAATGGCCGTGTTAGCGCGCACGAAATTCATTTGAAAACTTCAACGGCTGTCGATGACTCACTTGTTTGCGCACGCCTATAAAAGAGGGCGCCCCACCGCCGGACGATTCATTCCACTGCGAGCGCTCGAGCAGTGAACATCTCCGAGTAATCATTATTATAAATTCAATAATTTTATTTATTCAATGTGTTATAATGTTAAATTGTAATTAAAATGTAAAGTTGTGTCAATCTATGAAGTGATTAATAAATCAAGTACGAACCGAAACGGCAATTTCAACCAGCTAACAATCCCGACTCTAACATATATACACCCCCTATTTTGAAATCGAGATACTTAATCACACAGCTAATGTAAACGACGGGTGACAATATAATAATGAAGTTAGTTTTTTTCTTTTGCTTTTATTTAAAAAGTTATGATAAGTCAAAGTTTTTCAAAATCCCGCCGAATTTTATTGTTATTCTACACCGAACAACAGGCGAACGCTGCGATACACAGCTGAGCGCGGTCATCGACCCGAGCCGTCACAGAATACTTGATAGCTAGTGTGCCGTCTGGTAATACGGCATTTATTTGGTATTTTTTAAAGATAAGTAATCGACTATCATTTTTGATATTTTTATTGGATATATGGATTCAGTTACTGCTACAGATATTCTGATTTTAATAAGTCCCCTAATTTTAAAATAAGGGTGTATATATATACCGTACCGTTCCATATTTCATTACCCCACAATAATATGGAAATTACGATACAATAAATTGATCAGTAACTAGTCATTAATTTGTTGTGTTGATGTGATCCAATGATAAAGGCCGACAATAAGACGGAGTCTAATGTAATTGTAATATATAGAAGTTTTTGTAGCCTCGAAACGTTTAGTCTCTAAGCAGTGTAGCGGAGTACCGTGACCCCAAACCTTGGGGTAACGTGACCCCGCTCGCTGCACATTTTATATCAAATGCTCATAAACTGTAAACAGCTCGAAGAACAACGAACACATGATTTATAACTATCTCTCCCACATTGGAATGCCTAGCTGGTTTTCACTGATCCAAGGAGGAGAGAGGAGGAAGAGTCGTCGACTTTTCAGGATGGCTATACAAGTACCGGAATCGTTCCGATACAATAAATTGATTAATAACTGGTCTGGATCCGAGAAATAGGTCCTCAAGAAAACGTCGCATTGTAGATTAATGCACAACTTGAAACGCTTACGGCACATAGACTGTCAAAGTATTTTGTATTAATAAAGTATTTTAAGCATCTCTGAAAAAACACCCGGGACTACAATCTACGAGTCATTAATTTGTTGTGTTGATGTGATCAGACGAAAAACGCCTACAATAAGGCAACGGATTCTAGTGAATTTGCAATTTATAGAGGTTTTTGTAACCTCCAAACGTTTAATAGTCTATGAGCAGTGTAGCGGAGTACCGTGACCCCAAACCTTGGGGTAACGTGACCCCGCTCGCTGCACATTTTATATTTAATTCCAATAAATTACATAAGGAGAGCTTCATGTTCCACACAAATCCTTTCATTTCCCTCCCTGTCACGTAACAGCTATCAAATCTTTTAAGGTCCTAAATGCAACGATATTACTTACAAGTCACAGGGACGGATATAGATGTTGACCACCGAATTTGCAGAGTCAAGTCGACGACGCAGGGCTTGGCCCTAAGATATCTAATAAATTTATCAGCGACTACAATCTACGAGTCATTAATTTGTTGTGTTGATGTGATCAGACGAAAAACGCCTACAATAAAACGACGGATTCTAGTGTTACTGCAATTTATGAAGGTTTTTTATGACTTTGAAATATTTAGTATTCTATGAGCAGTGTAGCGGAGTACAGTGACCACGAACCTTGGAGTGACGTGACCCCGCTCGCTGCACGAAATGAAATTGTATCATCTACATGAAACAACATCCGGGAATACAATCTACGAGTCATTAATTTGTTGTGTTGATGTGATCCAATGATAAAGGCCTACAATAAGACGGATTCTAATGTAATTGCAATATATAGAAGTTTTTGTAGCCTCGAAACGTTTAGTCTCTAAGCAGTGTAGCGGAGTACCGTGACCCCAAACCTTGGGGTAACGTGACCCCGCTCGCTGCACATTTTATATTAAATTCCAATAAATTACATAACGAGAGCCGCATGTTCCACACAAATCCTTTCATTTCCCTCCCTGTCACGTAACAGCTATCAAATCTTTTAAGGTCCTAAATGCAACGAAATTACTTAAGAGTCACAGGGACGGATTTGTATGTTGACCACCGAATTTGCAGAGTCAAGTCGACGACGCAGGGCTTGGCCCTAAGATATCTAATAAATTTATCAGCGACTACAATCTACGAGTCATTAATTTGTTGTGTTGATGTGATCAGACGAAAAACGCCTACAATAAAACGACGGATTCTAGTGTATTTGCAATTTATAGAGGTTTTTGTAACCTCCAAACGTTTAATAGTCTATGAGCAGTGTAGCGGAGTACAGTGACCACGAACCTTGGAGTGACGTGACCCCGCTCGCTGAACGAAATGAAATTGTATCATCTCCATGAAAAAACATCCGGGAATACAATCTACGAGTCATTAATTTGTTGTGTTGGTGTGATCCGATGAAAAAAGGTCTACAGTAAGACGACGGATCCTAGATTAATTGAAATCCAAATCAAACCAGTGGAAATCAGTAACAACGCTTACAGCATTAGGCTGTCAAAGTTGTATCTATGAGCAGTGTAGCGGAGTACAGTGACCACGAACCTTGGAGTGACGTGACCCCGCTCGCTGCACGTTATGAAATTGTATCATTTCCATGGAAATACACCCGGGAATACAATCTACGAGTCATTAATTTGTTGTGTTGAAGTGATCCAATGATAAAGGCCTACAATAAGACGGATTCTAATGTAATTGCAATATATAGAAGTTTTTGTAGCTTCGAAACGTTTAGTCTCTAAGCAGTGTAGCGGAGTACCGTGACCCCAAACCTTGGGGTAACGTGACCCCGCTCGCTGCACATTTTATATCAAATGCTCATTAACTGTAAACAGCTCGAAGAACAACGAACACATGATTTATAACTATCTCTCCCACATTGGAATGCCTAGCTGGTTTAAACTGATCCAAGGAGGAGAGAGGAGGAAGAGTCGTCGACTTTTCAGGATGGATATACAAGTACCGGAATCGTTCCGATTAAATAAATTGATTAATAACTGGGCTGGATCCGAGAAAGAGGTCCTCAATAAGACATCGCATTGTAGATTAATGCACAACTTAGAACGCATACCACATAGACTGTCAAAGTATTTTCTATTAATAAAGTATTTTAAGCATCTCCCTGAAAAAACACCCGGGAATACAATCTATAAGTAGCGGCACGAAACTCTAGCGCTGACCGTTATTGCGCAGAAGTCAAAAATAAGGTATCACAGGGGGGCTAGAGGGACGAGGGAAGTGTTTGCGTAGCGCCGGTTGGCTAGTCTGCCGTACTCCGTCCCCCGCCACGATAGCACACTCCGCGGACTTCTGAAAGAACAGTCGCGATATAAAGTATATTATTATTGCCGTGCATGGATATTGTTTTTTTTTTTTAAGTTTAAAATTGTTTGATATTTTTTGTTTTTTATTTGTGTATTTTTACTAGATGGTCAATAATTTAATCTACGAGTCATTAATTTGTTGTGTTGATGTGATCCGATGAAAACGGCCTACAATAAGACGACGGATTCACAATGGATATAGGTTTTCACTTCTTAACGTTTATTCACGAGCCGTGTAGCGGAGTTCCGTGACCGCGTTTGTTGAACCCAAATCTTGAGGTAACGTGACCCCATCGCTGCACATTAAGAAACATTTTTTACCTACATTTGATGCTTTAAAGTAATGGGACATTAATAAAGAAGCGCCCTCGTCCCTTGGCATGATGACGCACTGCTGACATTTTCGAAATGTAAAGAGGTACATAGATATAGTGGGAGAACAGTGTAGCGGAGCACCGTGACCCCAAACCTTGGGGTAACGTGACCCCGCTCGCTGCACGAAATGAAATTGTATCATCTCCATGAAAAAGCACCCGGGAATACAATCTACGAGTCATTAATTTGTTGTGTTGATGTGATCCAATGATAAAGGCCTACAATAAGACGGATTCTAATGTAATTGCAATATATAGAAGTTTTTGTAGCCTCGAAACGTTTAGTCTCTAAGCAGTGTAGCGGAGTACCGTGACCCCAAACCTTGGGGTAACGTGACCCCACTCGCTGCTCATTCCGATAATAACTTCCAAACTTCGAAAATGTTCATGGACCATTCGAGAAACAATCAAACACTAAATTCCACCTCCAATAAATTGATTAATAACTGGTCAGTAAGTTGTAGTGTTGATGACGTGACCCGTGCAATAGGTCTATATCAGTAGCACATTTGCAATCTTTGTCATATTTATCATTGGTAATCGGATAAAAAATTACAGCACGTAGGCTATCAAAGTATTTTCTATGATCAGTGTAGCGGAGTACCGTGACCCCAAACCTTGGGGTAACGTGACCCCGCTCGCTGCACACACACAAATATTTTTGCCATCAATTGTGATTGATTTCTAATGGAAGTTCGATGACATATTGATCGTGATGCCAAAGAGGGCGAGGCTCGAGATGAAAGCACTAACTGGAGTAAAATGACGTGGGCCGAGAAATAGTTGAAATCTTCAGCAGCACATAGACTGTCAAAGTTTTCTACAAGCAGTGAAGCGGAGTACCGTGACCCCAAGTATCGGGGTAACGTGACCCCGCTTGCTGTTTATTAACAAACATTTATTTTCCACTAATTTGATGCATAGTTGAACTGAGGGTTGATTTGTTCTCGTGCTCACAGTCTCAGTTCACAAGGGAAGCGTATCAAGTAATAAGTTATTTGTAATAAGTCTATAATGTATTTACTTTTTAAGTATTTGTATAACGTTCTGCACTCACGCCTTAGGTAATGTATAACCTGTTATGTTAGTGTAACTTTCCTCAAATAGAAACATGCCGAAGGATGCGCCCTCGTGCCATAAAGGGATGACATATTTTTGGCAGAAAACCGTAAAGCCATAAGAACATACTGCCCCAAATATTTCGACAGATAGATTTCTCAATAAATTGATCAGTAACAAGACAGTAGTTTGTACTGTTGATGAAATGATATCATTGGTCCACGATAACGGACCTACGATTGGGGTCAGGTTGCCCCAATTGTTAATAATCCTATAGACAACATGACCCCACCAAGACTTGCGCTCGAAGACGTTTCCGACACTAACCACAATTAGCTATGGGGTAAGTTGATCCCAAATCTTTATAGTTCGGGGTAAAGTAACCCCACACCAATAATGTTGGTTTAATCAGAATATTTTAAAATAAGAATCTGTTCCTTGGTAGAGTTATTTGAGAATCAAGAAGAAAGCAAAGCATACTATAAGGTTACGGACTACATTAATGACCGGGAAGTTTGGCATTAAATTTCTGCACATTTAGCTAGCGGGGGCGGCGGGGGCGGCCCGCCCCGAGCCCGAATATGAACATCAGTTCAAATTCCACCTACAAAAACAACCGCCACGAATAAAAATAATCTATTTTGCAAATAACTCGCCTCAATAGACTGACATTCATACAGCATGTGCCAGCAGAATGATCAGATATATTCCATACATCTTCCATAATAATGAATCGTTCCGATACAACAATTTGATCAGGAACTGGTCAGTAAGGCGCAGTGTTGATTACGTGATCCGAGAAGTAGGTCCTCAATAAGACGACTTAGTAAATTAATTGTAGTCCGTATATCAAATCATTGGAGATCAGTTCAAACGCTTACAACATTGCAATGTCAAAGTTTATTCTATGTGCAGTGTAGCAGAGTATCGTAACCTTATATCTTGGGAACTGCACATTTTACATTAAATTCCAATAAATTTATCTGCGAATACAATCTACGAGTCATTAATTTGTTGTGTTGATGTGATCAGACGAAAAACGCCTACAAAGAAACGACGGATTCTAGTGTAACTGCAATTTATAGAGGTTTTTAGCGGAGTACAGTGAACCCAAACCTTGGAGTAACGTGACCCCGCTCACTACACGAAATGAAATTGTGTCATCTCCATGAAAAAACACCCGGGAATACAATCCACGAGTCATTAATTTGTTATATTGATGTGTTCTGACGAAAAACGCCTACAATAAGGCAACGGATTCTAGTGTATTTGCAATTTATAGAGGTTTTTGTAACCTCCAAACGTTTAATAGTCTATGAGCAGTGTAGCGGAGTACTGTGACCCCAAACCTTGGGGTAACGTGACCCCGCTCGCTGCACGAAATGAAATTGTATCATCTCCATGAAAAGCATCCGGGAATACAATCTACGAGTCATTAATTTGTTGTGTTGATGTGATCCGATGAAAACGGCCTACAATAAGACGACGGATTCACAATAGATATAGGTTTTCACTTCTAAACGTTTATTCACGAGCCGTGTAGCGGAGTTCCGTGACCGCGTTTGTTGAACCCAAATCTTGTGGTAACGTGACCCCGCTCGCTGCACATTAAGAAACATTTTTGACCTAAATTTGATGCTTTAAAGTAATGGGACATTAATAAAGAAGCGCCCTCGTCCCTTGACACGATGACGCACTGCTGACATTTTCGAAATGTAAAGAGGTACATAGATATAGTGGGAGAACAGTGTAGCGGAGTACCGTGACCCCACACCTTGGGGTAACGTGACCCCGCTCGCTGCACGAAATGAAATTGTGTCGTCTCCATGAAAAAACACCCGGGAATACAATCTACGAGTCATTAATTTGTTATATTGATGTGATCTGACGAAAAACGCCTACAATAAGGCAACGGATTCTAGTGTATTTGCAATTTATAGAGGTTTTTGTAACCTCCAAACGTTTAATAGTCTATGACCAGTGTAGCGGAGTACCGTGACCCCAAACCTTGGGGTAACGTGACCCCGCTCGCTGCACATTACAATGTGGAGAATCGCGACTAAATTCCACATACAATAAATTGATTAATAACTAGTCAGCAAATACTTTTACAAAAAAGCACCCTTGAACCATGACACGATCGCATACTGTTGGCATTTTTAAAATCTAATGACGAATATTGAGAGAGAAGAAGAGCAGTGTAGCGGAGTACCGTGACCCCACACCTGGGGGTAACGTGACCCCGCTCGCTGCACATTCATAAATATTATTTGCCATAACTTGTTTCTCTGATGAAAGTCCAGCGTACACTGATGACAACCGTCCTATGTCACAACTTTATGTTGACTTCAATGAATTTTAAAAAATCTTAACCGCTCATACTCTCACCAAACCATGACGTGCGACCACAAACTGCTGACATTTTCTAATAGGAAGCAGAATTCAGGCAGACGTCAAGCAAAAAATGACAATTGAATTTTCAATAAATTGATCAGTAACTAGACAGTAGTTTGTACTGTTGATGAAATGATATCATTGGCCCCAGGTAGCCCCACTTGTTAATAATCCTATAGACAACATGACCCCACCAAGACTTGCGCTCGAAGACGTTTCCGACACTAACCACAATTAGCTATGGGGTAAGTTGATCCCAAATCTTTATAGTTCGGGGTAAAGTAACCCCACACCAATAATGTTGGTTTAATCAGAAAATTTTAAAATAAGAATCTGTTCCTTGGTAGAGTTATTTGAGAATCAAGAAGAAAGCAAAGCATACTATAAGGTTACGGACTACATTAATGACCGGGAAGTTTGGCATTAATTTTCTGCACATTTAGCTAGCGGGGGCGGCGGGGGCGGCCCGCCCCGAGCCCGAATATGAACATCAGTTCAAATTCCACCTACAAAAACAACCGCCACGAATAAAAATAATCTATTTTGCAAATAACTCGCCTCAATAGACTGACATTCATACAGCATGTGCCAGCAGAATGATCAGATATATTCCATACATCTTCCATAATAATGAATCGTTCCGATACAACAATTTGATCAGGAACTGGTCAGTAAGGCGCGGTGTTGATTACGTGATCCGAGAAGTAGGTCCTCAATAAGACGACTTAGTAAATTAATTGTAGTCCGTATATCAAATCATTGGAGATCAGTTCAAACGCTTACAACATTGCAATGTCAAAGTTTATTCTATGTGCAGTGTAGCAGAGTATCGTAACCTTATATCTTGGGAACTGCACATTTTACATTAAATTCCAATAAATTTATCTGCGAATACAATCTACGAGTCATTAATTTGTTGTGTTGATGTGATCAGACGAAAAACGCCTACAAAGAAACGACGGATTCTAGTGTAACTGCAATTTATAGAGGTTTTTAGCGGAGTACAGTGACCCCAAACCTTGGAGTAACGTGACCCCGCTCGCTACACGAAATGAAAATGTATCATCTCCATGAAAAAACACCCGGGAATACAATCTACGAGTCATTAATTTGTTATATTGATGTGTTCTGACGAAAAACGCCTACAATAAGGCAACGGATTCTAGTGTATTTGCAATTTATAGAGGTTTTTGTAACCTCCAAACGTTTAATAGTCTTTGAGCAGTGTAGCGGAGTACCGTGACCCCAAACCTTGGCGTAACGTGACCCCGCTCGCTGCACATTTTAAATTCCAATAAATTACATAAGGAGAGCTTCATGTTCCACACAAATCCTTTCATTTCCCTCCCTGTCACGTAACAGCTATCAAATCTTTTAAGGTCCTAAATGCAACGATATTACTTACAAGTCACAGGGACGGCTATAGATGTTGACCACCGATTTTGCAGAGCCAAGTCGACGACGCAGGGCTTGGCCCTATGATATCTAATCAATTTATCAGCGAATACAATCTACGAGTCATTAATCTGTTGTGTTGATGTGATCCAATGATAAAGGCCGACAATAAGACGGATCCTAATGTAATTGCAATATACACCCTTATTTTGAAATTGCGATACCTTATCTCACAGCTAATATAAACGACGGGTGACAATATAATAGTGAAGTTAGTTTTTTTCTTTTGCTTTTATTTAAAAAGTTATGACAAGCCAAAGATTTTCAAAATCCCGCCGAATTTTATTGTTATTCTACACCGAACGCTGCGATACACAGCTGAGCGCGGTCATCGACCCGAGCCGTCACAGAATACTTGATAGCTAGTGTGCCGTCTGATAATACGACATTTATTTTGTATTTTTTAAAGATAAGTAATCGACTATCATTTTTGATATTTTTATTGGATATATGGATTCAGTTACTGCTACAGATATTCTGATTTTAATAAGTCCCATATTTTCAAAATAGGGGTGTATAGAAGTTTTTGTAGCCTCGAAACGTTTAGTCTCTAAGCAGTGTAGCGGAGTACCGTGACCCCAAACCTTGGAGTGACGTGACCCCGCTCGCTGCACGATATGAAATTGTATCACTTCCATGGAAAAGCACCCGGGAATACAATCTACGAGTCATTAATTTGTTGTGTTGATGTGATCAGACGAAAAACGCCTACAATAAAACGAGAGATTCTAGTGTAACTGCAATTTATAGAGGTTTTTATGACCTCAAAATATTTAGTACTCTATGAGCAGTGTAGCGGAGTACAGTGACCACAACCGAACAAACCTTGGAGTGACGTGACCCCGCTCGCTGCACGAAATGAAATTGTACCATCTCCATGAAAAAGCACCCGGGAATACAATCTACGAGTCATTAATTTGTTGTGTTGATGTGATCCGATCAAAAAAGGTCTACAATAAGGCAACGGATTCTAGTGAATTTGCAATTTATAGAGGTTTTTGTAACCTCCAAACGTTTAATAGTCTATGAGCAGTGTAGTGAGTACCGTGACCCAAAACCTTGGGGTAACGTGACCCCGCTCGCTGCACATTACAATATGGAGAATCGCGACTAAATTCCACATACAATAAATTGATTAATAACTAGTCTGCAAATACTTTTACAAAAAAGCACCCTTGAACCATGACACGATCGCATACTGTTGGCATTTTTAAAATCTAATGACGAATATTGAGAGAGAAGAAGAGCAGTGTAGCGGAGTACCGTGACCCCACACCTGGGGGTAACGTGACCCCGCTCGATACACATACATAAATATTTTTTGCCATAACTTGTTTCTCTGATGAAAGTCCAGCGTACACTGATGACAACCGTCCTATGTCACAACTTTATGTTAACGTCAATTAATTTTAAAAAATCTTAACCGCTCGTACTCTCACCAAACCATGACGTGCGACCACATACTGCTGACATTTTCTAATAGGAAGCAGAATTCAGGCAGACGTCAAGCAAAAAATGACAATTGAATTTTCAATAAATTGATCAGTAACTAGACAGTAGTTTGTACTGTTGATGAAATGATATCATTGGCCCCAGGTAGCCCCACTTGTTAATAATCCTATAGACAACATGACCCCACCAAGACTTGCGCTCGAAGACGTTTCCGACACTAACCACAATTAGCTATGGGGTAAGTTGATCCCAAATCTTTATAGTTCGGGGTAAAGTAAACCCACACCAATAATGTTGGTTTAATCAGAATATTTTAAAATAAGAATCTGTTCCTTGGTAGAGTTATTTGAGAATCAAGAAGAAAGCAAAGCATACTATAAGGTTACGGACTACATTAATGACCGGGAAGTTTGGCATTAAATTTCTGCACACGCAACCTCAGTATGCTATTTTTAGTTTTTGACCTATGTAATTATTTTACTTCTATATTTATAGATTTTTTTTTATATACCTTTTGACATGTTTTTTATTGTTGACATTAGTTAGAAGTGACATTTGTATTTAATTTTATTAAAAAAAAAATACCAGCCCGAGTTTCTTGCTGATTCTTCTCGGTTGATGTAATTCCGAATCGGTGGTAGAATCAATTCTGACGTTCATAAGTGCCTCATTGAGGTCTTAACTGAATAAAGAATATTTGACTTTGACTTTGAATCGTCACCGTACGGCGACGGTCTAGAATTCAAATCTCGTTAGAGATAAAAATGTTGAATGTAATATATTTATAGAGTGCCCCTACACTGTAATATAACAGTGTATTTTTTATATAATATAACGTGAACGTAAAGATGGCGGGATTATAATCAAATTTAACTTTTAAAAACAGAGAGGTGCAGTTGGTAGTTACCCTGTCTGTAATGGCGAAGATCAGAGGCGTAGCTAGCGCGGGCGGCGGGGGCGGCCCGCCCCGAGCCCGAATATGAACATCAGTTCAAATTCCACCTACAAAAACAACCGCCACGAATAAAAATAATCTATTTTGCAAATAACTCGCCTCAATAGACTGACATTCATACAGCATGTGCCAGCAGAATGATCAGATATATTCCATACATCTTCCATAATAATGAATCGTTCCGATACAACAAATTGATCAGGAACTGGTCAGTAAGGCGCAGTGTTGATTACGTGATCCGAGAAGTAGGTCCTCAATAAGACGACTTAGTAAATTAATTGTAGTCCGTATATCAAATCATTGGAGATCAGTTCAAACGCTTACAGCATTGCAATGTCAAAGTTTATTCTATGTGCAGTGTAGCAGAGTATCGTAACCTTATATCTTGGGAACTGCACATTTTACATTAAATTCCAATAAATTTATCTGCGAATACAATCTACGAGTCATTAATTTGTTGTGTTGATGTGATCAGACGAAAAACGCCTACAGAGAAACGACGAATTCTAGTGTAACTGCAATTTATAGAGGTTTTTAGCGGAGTACAGTGAACCCAACCTTGGAGTAACGTGACCCCGCTCGCTACACGAAATGAAATTGTGTCATCTCCATGAAAAAACACCCGGGAATACAATCTACGAGTCATTAATTTGTTATATTGATGTGTTCTGTCGAAAAACGCCTACAATAAGGCAACGGATTCTAGTGTATTTGCAATTTATAGAGGTTTTTGTAACCTCCAAACGTTTAATAGTCTATGAGCAGTGTAGCGGAGCACCGTGACCCCAAACCTTGGGGTAACGTGACCCCGCTCGCTGCACGAAATGAAATTGTATCATCTCCATGAAAAAGCACCCGGGAATACAATCTACGAGTCATTAATTTGTTGTGTTGATGTGATCCAATGATAAAGGCCTACAATAAGACGGATTCTAATGTAATTGCAATATATAGAAGTTTTTGTAGCCTCGAAACGTTTAGTCTCTAAGCAGTGTAGCGGAGTACCGTGACCCCAAACCTTGGGGTAACGTGACCCCACTCGCTGCTCATTCCGATAATAACTTCCAAACTTCGAAAATGTTCATGGACCATTCGAGAAACAATCAAACACTAAATTCCACCTCCAATAAATTGATTAATAACTGGTCAGTAAGTTGTAGTGTTGATGACGTGACCCGTGCAATAGGTCTATATCAGTAGCACATTTGCAATCTTTGTCATATTTATCATTGGTAATCGGATAAAAAATTACAGCACGTAGGCTATCAAAGTATTTTCTATGATCAGTGTAGCGGAGTACCGTGACCCCAAACCTTGGGGTAACGTGACCCCGCTCGCTGCACACACACAAATATTTTTGCCATCAATTGTGATTGATTTCTAATGGAAGTTCGATGACATATTGATCGTGATGCCAAAGAGGGCGAGGCTCGAGATGAAAGCACTAACTGGAGTAAAATGACGTGGGCCGAGAAATAGTTGAAATCTTCAGCAGCACATAGACTGTCAAAGTTTTCTACAAGCAGTGAAGCGGAGTACCGTGACCCCAAGTATCGGGGTAACGTGACCCCGCTTGCTGTTTATTAACAAACATTTATTTTCCACTAATTTGATGCATAGTTGAACTGAGGGTTGATTTGTTCTCGTGCTCACAGTCTCAGTTCACAAGGGAAGCGTATCAAGTAATAAGTTATTTGTAATAAGTCTATAATGTATTTACTTTTTAAGTATTTGTATAACGTTCTGCACTCACGCCTTAGGTAATGTATAACCTGTTATGTTAGTGTAACTTTCCTCAAATAGAAACATGCCGAAGGATGCGCCCTCGTGCCATAAAGGGATGACATATTTTTGGCAGAAAACCGTAAAGCCATAAGAACATACTGCCCCAAATTTTTTGACGGATAGATTTCTCAATAAATTGATCAGTAACTAGACAGTAATGTGTAGTGTTGATGTAATGATATCATTGGCCCACGATAACGGACGGACCTACGATTGGGGTCAGGTTGCCCCACTTGTTAATAATCCTATAGACAACATGACCCCACCAAGACTTGCGCTCGAAGACGTTTCCGACACTAACCACAATTAGCTATGGGGTAAGTTGATCCCAAATCTTTATAGTTCGGGGTAAAGTAACCCCACACCAATAATGTTGGTTTTATCAGAATATTTTAAAATAAGAATCTGTTCCTTGGTAGAGTTATTTGAGAATCGCCACCGTACGGCGACGGTCTAGAATTCAAATCTCGTTAGAGGTAAAAATGTTGAATGTAATATATTTATAGAGTGCCCCTACACTGTAATATAACAGTGTATTTTTAATATAATATAACGTGAACGTAAAGATGGCGGGATTATAATTAAATTTAACTTTTAAAAACAGAGAGGTGCAGTTGGTAGTTACCCTGTCTGTAATGGCAAAGATCAGAGGCGTAGCTAGCGGGGGCGGCGGGGGCGGCCCGCCCCGAGCCCGAATATGAACATCAGTTAAAATTCCACCTACAAAAACAACCGCCACGAATAAAAATAATCTAGGTAACTACAATAATTATGTAGAGATCCTACTTGGCTAGTAATAGTTTTTCTTAGGCGAGATTTCTAAGGCGCATTATTACTTGATTGAGATCGGGTCACCCCTAACCTATCCCATCTCCCATCCGCCCCAGGTGCCCATGCTAGCGACGCCACTGCCGAAGATTACGGGTTTGATTCCCGACATAACATTGGTGAGCATGAACATATTTTATTATTAATCGTACGTCATTGTTTATCATTAGTTTTTAGTTTGATGAAGGCCACCGAATGTGGCTGAAACTGGTCGAGGTTACCGACTATCGGTACGTACAAACATCCCGTATCAAACTAATGATGAACATATTTGTTTGTGTTGAGCCGAATGCTTCTTGTCTATACTAATATTATAAAGAGGAAAGATTTCTTTGTTTGTAATGAATAGGCTCTGAAACTACTGGATCGATTTCAAAAATTCTTTCACTAATGGAAAGCTTATTTATCAGTGCGTGACATAGGCTATATTTTATCCCCGTAATCCCACGGGAACGGGAACTACGCGGGTGAAACCGCGGGGAGCTACTAGTCTAATATAAGTATGTATTCCGAAAGTATGCCAGTACGTTTATCCGTCGTTAAATTTCTATAATACAAGCTTTGATTAGTTCAGGCCTCGATGGCGACGTGGGATATTTTTAGTAACCTTATTAGTACCACTGTTGGACAAAGGTTGTCCCCCACTTTGTACATCATATGTGGCCGGATATACTCATAATTCTTTGTATAGTCTAAAAACCAGTCAACTTTACTTGGGAAGGTAACTTCACCTTGAACGCAGGGCCGAGCCGCCCCTATGTGCGATGTGTGCGGCGCACACAAAGGTTTTAAAGCAATCAGCAGCACCCGATTCGTGAAAAAAGAGGCGCTTCATAGGTTTCGCACACAGGCCCTGTGGGAGGTCGGCTCGGCCCTGCTTGAACGGGGTAATGTCCTCAAAGTGTCATATTTCAACAATAATAACGAATACGGATAGTTCTCAGTAAAAGTTTAAGCGGGACTTATCGTGATACAAACATTAATTACTTCTACGTTACGGCCGTAGTACAACGGCTATGCGCGAATACCCTGACTTGAATGTCAGTCCCTGTCTGTACCAGACTGAAGTCCGTCTCTCAGAAATAAGTCTATGACTGGCTGTCATCATAAGTCACTGTCTGTCATTATGTCACTGTCTGTCATTATGTCACTGTCTGTCATTATGTCACTGTCTGTCATTATATGTCACTGTCTGTCAGACAAAATTCTGTCACTGTCTCTTTTCAATCACAATAAATGTTGTTTTCACGGTAAGTCCCAAGAATTAGAATGTGTTTATACCATCATAGTTTAAATAATATATTTTTAATAACTTATTGAACTAATAATATACATATGGTGCTACCTTTTATTTATCCTTGAGGGGTATGCTTGAAAAATAAATGTTAAAATTAGTTTAATTTGTACTTGCTACTAAAATGAACGAAACGTTTGGTGGCATGTAACATCGACAAACTTGATCTGTCAATGTCAAATCTGTCATTTGCTGTAATGTCAAACGGTAATAATAATGGTTGACGTTATAAAATATTGTAAAATCTTTTGGCCTTGAAACAAACCCATTATTAAAAAGGTTCGTTTAATTATATTAATTCTTCAACCGCTACACACTTATGGTTTCATAGGGGTCATTGACACCGTAACGGCAAAATGCGGTGCCGCCATCAAGAACTTGAACTTGAACCATGCCGGTGAAGGTAACTTACAGTAATCGGCAACGTCACGACAGCCGTAATATTACAGCCGCTATTTTACGGATTCATAGAAAACCATAACAATGCAATTCCCGGTATGACCGACCTACAAGCTAGTAAGACCTATAGGTATTGTACTGCGCCACAATCTTCCCTGTGCCGGTGCCAGCGTCGCTGTAATCGCTTTCTTTTGGTTGTCAGTGTATTGAAAATGTATCCAAATGACATTAGAGTCACAATGACAATAGGAGCTGTGCCTTTTTATGGGCATCTACTTGTCACTATTGATGTAGCAAATAAAACCCGACACGTCCGTTCAATATATATTTCAAGCAATACTGCCTAGTCCTATGTAGGCACAGAGCTTCCAATTTTGGCCGCCGGCACAGAAAGGATTGTGGCACAGTATGTATGTAACCTATGACCTATAAGTGTATTAAGTATGTATATAACTGACCTGTTTTCACGCGTAGTTGTTGGGGCTGTGACCGCGACTGGTCGATGCTGAACCGCCGTAAGGCTCCAATCTGTGTCAAACATTATTTTGTATAGATAAGGCTCAGCCCCTCTAGCGTGACTGTGCGTGATAAAATATATCGACACCACGAAATAATATCGATTTCGCGAGCATGACCAAATTAATTATGGCTTAAAATTAAATATGGCGGCTATATTTATTATATCTAGACAGTTGGATGTCGTTAAATAGCTATATCGATTTCGCGAGCATGACCAAATGCGATAAATTAATCACAAAGCCACTTTAAAAAAATCTATCACTCACTAGTGAATAAAACGTGTCATTATTCAACTGTTTTTGCACAAATAAGAGCCCCTTTATGAGCTAATGTGTTGAAAAACATATTTATTTTAATAGATAGAGAGAAGTGAATTCAGTCAAATGTACCTGTAGTCGTGCGGGTGTAGGGGGTAGTGCCGCAGGTGGCGCGGGGAGGGCGACGGGCACGCCGCGCCGCCTGCAACAATATATGTATACATAGAAATATTATGTTAGATAACTACACTACTACACTCCCACAATATTTTCTGTTCCGGTGACAGCGTTGCTGTAATCGCATCTATTCGGTGTCAGGTGATTGTTAGTGTAATGTATACAAATCCTACTAATATTATAAAGGCGAAAGTTTGTATGTATGGATGTTTGTTACTCTTTCACGCAAAAACTACTGAATGGATTTTAATGAAACTTTACAATAATCTTGCTTATACATCAGAATAACACATAGGATACTTTTTATCCCAAAATTCCCACGGGAACGGGAACTACGCGGGTGAAGCCGCGGGGCGCTGCTAGTAACATTATAGTCACAATGACAGCTGTCATTGACTGCATTGGTTACAATTGTTTCCGCCGGACCAAATAATGTTAGACTTTATCTGCCTTATTTGCGTTGCATTTTTAGTCTGGTTTAACAAAACCTGGTAAGCATTTGACACCTTGTCAGTCAAAACTGTCACTTTGACAGTATTCAATATTGATTTTAAACCTGGTTTAGTGCTAAGCCAGACTAAAAATGCAACGCTAATAAGGCTGTATATGCTTAAAAAACTATCCGTTTAGTTATGTTCGTCATTTTTCTGCGCTCATCCCACTAGTGGGGTCTGCACGATAGATTTTTGAGAGACAATTTTCTTCTCTATTTATTTAAAGGATAATTTGTAAAGTACTTACGCGGCGCGTGCGTCGGCGCGGGCGGCTCTTGTAGACGAGACGAGTGGCCACCACCTGGTGATATGTGAAGTCATGTGTTAAAATAAATAAATTTATAAATGTTTGTTGTTAGAAGTCATAAGGAAACAAGTCGTGCCCGCAACCCCTTTTAGTCCCTACTAATATTATAAATGCGAAAGTAACTCTTGTCTGTCTGTCTGTTACCTTTTCACGGCAACTACTGAACCGATTGACTTGAAATTTGGTACAGGGGTAGCTTATGTTCCGGGGAACGACATAGGCTATGTTTTATCCCGAAATTCCCACGGGAACGAAAACTACGCGGGAGAAACCGCGGGGCGTTGCTATTATATGAATTTTTAGATGATATCATTTTTAGATGATCTAACTTTTAGATAAATTTATAAGATTAACTCATAGAATATCTAACGCCTTCACCTCCTACAATCTGTGTGTCTACATCATCTATACATGTTAGGTTTTTCGGCTTATTCCGATTGGATCCACAGTTCGACTTCTCGGTCTAACTATTTGGAACATTTTTGTCCAAGTAGGTGGTCTAACTACTTGTCGGACAGATTGGAATAAGCCAATTTTTCCCTTTTACATGGTACTTTACTTTTTTTTTTGGTTTATTTACTTTTACTTTTAAACGATCCAACCCTTTCCCCCCCCCTCTCCCCTCCCCTCCCCGTACCGTGTGAGTGCGGCAGCGTGTTCCGTCGCGCGCGGCGCGAGTCCCGCGCGCCCAGCGCCAGCCCCGCGCGGGACTCCTCGTCTTCTGCCAGCGAGCGGAGACACGACATCGCCTGCGGGGGGACATATACTTATATAAAGTATGTATTTACCGAAAATACATTCAATAAGAAACAATCCGTAATCGATTCGCGTGCGGGATAATTATTTGTGTGAACCACAAATATTTTCTCGGTCTGGTTGTGTGTGTGAATGAGTGTGTAGGTAGTTTCTGATACCCTAGATACAAGTTACGGACTTAGGGGTCAGTTACTGTAATGAGATGATGGAGTGAATGATTATGTTTATGTTCATTCTTGTCTTATCCACCATCATTGATAATTCGCCATTTTGAATTTGGGATGACTTCTTCTCTAAGGCAATATTATTGGAGTAGCTGAACAGATCATTACGTTTAAGCATTTTTCAGTAATGAGACTTTTTTTAGTATTTATGGTTATTCCCACAAATAACGAAAATAATTTGTTATAAGTTTGACGTGTCTGTGTCTGTGTGTGTGTATGTATGTGTGTGTATATGTGTGTGTGTGTGTGTGTATATGTGTATGTGTGTGTGTATGTATGGGTGTGTGTATGTGTGTGTGTGTATGTGTGTGTGTATGTATGTGTGTGTATGTGTGTGTGTATGTGTATGTGTCTGTGGCATCATAGCTCCCGAACGGATGAACCGATTTCAATTTAGTTTTTTTTTGTTTACCTGCGCATAGTCTCTCGGTCTAGCCGTGGAGGCGCCACTGTTGCGTTGCGCTCGAGACCCTAAAACAAATATATAGTTTTTATAGTTATCATGGTTATTAGCACTCAAATTATTATGATTAAAGGGATATTTACCATGTATATTATTTATTTCGATTATTTTAGTATCGATTTTCGTGATCATGGCGCTTGCAACAGCGTCGAAATATCGGAAACTCGAAATAAATAATATACATGGTAAATATCCCGTTAATAATCATAATAATTTAAATATATACTTTACATATTATACTAACTACTAATATAATATATTTTTGCTACGATGTAACTCCCAAAAAACTGAACCGATTTCAAAAATTCTTTCACTAATGGAAAGCTAATTTATCAGCGAGTGACATAGGCTACATTTTATCCCCATATTCCCACGGGAACGGGAACTAAGCGGGTGAAACTGCAGGGTATAGCTAGTATTCTTACCGGGTCGGGGCGTGTGCGTCGCTCCGTCTCCGAGGTCTAATTGTAGTACTACTCCACCGTACTCTGAAATATAATACACATTTATACAGGGTGTCCGGGCATCGATGTCGGATACTTTAAGGGAGTAAAATATGGTATTTTTTATCGACAAATCACGATTCCAATTTTCTCTAGCTACCTCCATTACAAAATGGCAGCCATTTTGTTTTTTTCAACTCGACGCGCGGGTGCTTGTACTGATTTAGTCATTGCTATGCATGTAAACGTCTTAGGAAGATAAAAGATGTCTCATTTGAAAGTTAATAATGTAGGGTATTATTGAATGTAAGATTTTATTCCATTTCTTAATTATAAAATAACAAAAAATCATTACAAAAATAAAAATCAATATTTTTTTACAGATTTTTTCTGCATTTTTTTAATTTTTGTTAAAATTTGACCAATTAACCTACGTTTTTCATCTTGTTTTCTGATAGTACAGAATATTTACTTAAAAAAGAATCATACATCTTATAGCATTATGTATGATAGTTCTAAAGTTACGATGGTTTGAATATGATCCTTAGCCAAGAAAATCGTCTCGTATTGCGAGGAGTGCTCGACGTGCTCGCCCATGGGACTGCGTTGTTGGGATTATCTGACTTGGACTATTATTTAGTCGGTCTAAGTGAAGGTAATTAATAAAAAAATGGTACATTTTATTCCATATCTTTATCAAAAAATCACAAAAGAGGATGATAAAAACAAAAACAATTATGTGTTTTCGTTTTTTTTTTTAGATTATTTGTCTTTTTCTTATATATGGATATGGAATAAAATGTACCATTTTTTGATCAATTACCTTCACTTAGACCGACTAAATAATAGTCCAAGTCAGATAATCCCAACAACGCAGTCCCATGGGCGAGCACGTCGAGCACTCCTCGCAATACGAGACGATTTTCTTGGCTAAGGATCATATTCAAACCATCGTAACTTTAGAACTATCATACATAATGCTATAAGATGTATGATTCTTTTTTAAGTAAATATTCTGTACTATCAGAAAACAAGATGAAAAACGTAGGTTAATGGGTCAAATTTTAACAAAAATTAAAAAATTCCGAAAAAATCTGTAAAAAAATATTGATTTTTATTTTTGTAATGATTTTTTGTTATTTTATAATTAAGAAATGGAATAAAATCTTACATTCAATAATACCCTACATTATTTACATTCAAATGAGACATCTTTCATCCTCCTAAGACGTTTACATGGATAGCAATGACTAAATCAGTACAAGAACCCGCGCGTCGAGTTGAAAAAAACAAAATGGCTGCCATTTTGTAATGGAGGTAGCTAGAGAAAATTGGAATCGTGATTTGTCGATAAAAAATACCAAATTTTACCCCCTTAAAGTATCCGACATCGATGACCGGACACCCTGTATATTACATCTATTTATAATATAAAACTCTTCTGTTAGCTTGTATCCGGTTAAACTATATAATTTGACATTGACAGTTCATTTGACAATCATCCAACAAGCCATCTGTCATACAATCGTCAGTCATTCAGTAGTACACTCATTCGTTCTCTCATACTCGTTTTGAAAATCAATATGGCGGCGGCTCAACGGCCATTCTTGCTCGAGACGTGCATCGTGACAGTAAGAACTTGAGATATATTTGTGTGATCAGGAGTTATAGATATAAAACTACGTAAGTATATTATGTATATTGGATTTACTGTGATTTTTGATTAAATATATGTGTGTATGATATAAATTGTGGTTTTTCTATTACCCTAATTCTGAGCTGTAGTTCAACATGAGTGATGTACTGACTGACTGACAGACAACGCACAGCCGAAACTACTGGTACCGTAGAGCTGAAATTTGGTACGTGTGTTTGTTGGGAGGAGTAGGCTACCACAAAGAGAGGATTTTTGGAAGTTCCCCCCTAGGCGGAGAAAAGGGGGAAACCCCGCCGGGAGTCATTATTCCACGCGGACGACGTCGCGGGCAAAAGAATTGTTGTGAAGTGGGTGTAGAGGTAGTGTGAAGTCAAAGTGGATTTAATTTGAAGTCAATGTGGGGTAATTGGCAAGTCAACATGACTGATACGGGATACCCCAGATACAAGTGACAAACTTAGTGGTCAGTTACTGTTATAAGATGATTAAGTCATGTCATGCCATGTCATACCCCGTCATGTCAAGTCACGTCATGTTATGTCATGCGACGCTATATCATGTAATACCATGCCATGTCTTGTCATATTAGGTCATGTCATGTAATGTCATGTCATGTAATGTCATGTAATGTCATGTAATGTCATGTCATGTCACGTCATGTCAGGTCGTGTCATGCCATGTCATGTAATGATTGTGTAGTTACCCAACGGCGTAGAGAATGATTTTGTTATGTATTGTATAATTATGATTATGTCATGTATTGTGTAGTTACCCCAAGGCGGCGGGTGCCTGAAGTAGTCCCGCGGCGTGAGGAGGTGCGTGTTGGCGTTGGGCGCCATCGCCACGTCCGGCACCGCCGCCGACAGCCGCCCGCACTCCGACGACCAGCTGGACGACCAGGGGAGGGGGGTTGGTTAGGATTCGATATAAAATACAAGTTCATATAAATTCCGATTTCAATTCAAACTTGATGCAATGTCAAAGCCAAATCAATTGTAACATACACACAAGTGAACAAGTTTATATCAGATTAAATTCAACTGCAATTCGATTTCAATGCAATGTCACTCCGATTCCAATGTAATTCCAATGCAATACAATCGGGTGGGCCATCTTTTGGTACGTTCTTGAATTCCGTCGTATAACAACGGCAAACGAGCTACAGAATTTTTTACAGTTCATTAGCCATACCGTCCGCGGCACGAAACAACATGTTTTCACTTGAAGACCGTTTTGAAATTTCGGACGAAGCGCATTTCCATCTCGGCAGATTTGTGAACAAGCAAATCTGCCTGTATAATATAAAAATGAACCGCAAAATGTGTTGGTAAGCGCATAACTCAACAACGCCTGGACCAATTTGGCTAATTCTTTGTAATTGTAAGGAGAAGGTTCTTATGTAAACAAAATCTGAAAAATCAACGGAAAAATTGGACCCGTGTGAAACCGGGTCGGGCCGCAGTTTATAATAAAGACGTTACAGCAAACATTTTTTCCCGACTTCCTTTATCCTAAGTATAAAAGATTACAAGTACCTGTGATGTGAGTTATCATTTCCTGAAGAGGGCTCCCTTCGACACGTGCCAGGCCGGGAATTATTATCTGGGAAATAATGAATAAGTTATACTACTCGTGTAATAATGTTAGGAGTTTCTATCACACACATAAAGTGCTCTGATTATATGACAAAATTACATTCATCATCATCGACATCATTAACCGTTGTATGACGGCACCGACATCGTCATCATTAACCGTTATATGACGGCACCGACATCGTCATCATTAACCGTTATATGACGGCACCGACATCGTCATCATTAACCGTTATATGACGGCACCGACATCGTCATCATTAACCGTTATATGACGGCACCGACATCGTCATCATTAACCGTTATATGACGGCACCGACATCGTCATCATTAACCGTTATATGACGGCACCGACATCCCAGACAACCAAATGTTTAGCACTCACCTATAGGTATGTGTAGCGGCGGCGCGGACCGTAAGCTGCCGGTGGACGCACATCGCAGTGACCCGCTACCGCTCAGCGTCCTATGGACAAATGAAGGGGTATTAGTTAGGGGTCAGTTACTGTAATGAGATGATGTACTGAATAATAATAGGTCCGTGAATATCAAATCAACACGGTGAATAATCGAGAAAAAAATATAGAAAATAACTAGCTGCGCCCCGCGGTTTCACACGCGTAGTTCCCGTTCTCGTGGGAATTTCGGGATGAAAAATAGATGTTGGCCGATTCTCAGACCTACTGAATATGGTCGCAAAATTTCATGAGAATCGGTCAAGCCGTTTCGGAGGAGTATGGCAACGAAAACTGTGACACGAGAATTTTATATATTAGATAATAATAATAATTATGTTTTCCATATATTTGTAATAGTCCCAGCAGAACCGGGGACTGTCCTAGGATGCATTTTATAGTGTTATACAGGGATAGTCGCCGGACTGTGCATCCTTTACACAAGATTAAATATGTCAAAGGGCTTCCGTGTGTTGGCTTTGGCCCCATACTAGCCTTCCAAAAGACCGGGACTCCTTAATAGTCCCGTGAATGGAAAAGACATAATTATGTTATGTTATTGTTAGTATAGTTAGTATATACAAGGGGTAAATTGGTTTAAGTTTTAAAGATGTACGTTGTTATATTTTATTTTACTTAAAATGACACCCCTACTGAGTTTAATGTCAGTTCTTCACTGTAGAGGGCGAGTTCTGAACTGGGAGTCCATTTATTTTGAAGTTCGAATAATTAGTCGTAAATGCGATCGTGTGAAAACTAAATATCGAAACCAAAGTATTTTAAACAAAAACTTATTACAAATTATTTATTTGAAAATTTATTTAATACTAGCAGCGCCCCGCGCTTTCACCCGCGTCGTTCCCGTTCCCGTGGGAATTTCGGGATAAAAAGTATACTATGTTCTTTCTCGGACTATAAGCTACCCCTGTACCAAATTTCAAGTCAATCGGTTCAGTTGTTTAGCCGTGAAAAGGTAACAGACAGACAGACAGAGTTACTTTCGCATTTATAATATTAATTAGGATTAGTATTGAATCTTTAATTACAAATCATAAAAGTGTACCTCGTATTTATGACCTAGAATAAAAACACCACGAAAACTTTGATCTCCAAACAGCCACACCCTGTTTACGAAAAAAGAACACTGTCCGCCATCTTACACCAAACGTGCCACACAAAATGGCCGCTCACCGCCTATCACTACCCTCCCACCCCTCTACATGTAACTTACTGCGCATGTCAGTAAAACCAACTAGGAGATGATACGAATCAATACTGGTTGGAGTGGGGGAATGGGCGGGGTCAGTCTATAAATAGAACGCGGTAGTCATAGCAACGCCAAGATGGCGGCGTGGTACTGTCAGAGCAAAAGTTGATTTAAATATTCAAACATATTTATTCCACTATTTAAGCTATCACGTTTTGAACTCATTTTTATAACTAACGTGAAAAAACATTTGTTTACCTCTACGTTTTGTCGTGTTCGCGAGAAGATTATATTTATGAATGTTTAAAAAAGAATTTTGAAAATCTGTACAGAATGGACGGAGAAATGTATATCATAAAAAAACATGCCGGCCGAATTGAGAACCTCCTCGTTCTTGGAAGTCTGTTAAATACTAAATAAGCTCATAACTTTACTCATTCATATACGCTGTCATCTAATATGTAAAATTCTCGTGTCACAGTTTTCGTTGCCATACTCCTCCGAAACGGCTTGACCGATTCTCGTGAAATTTTGTGACCATATTCAGTAGGTCTGAGAATCGGCCAAAATCAATTTTTCATCCCGAAATTCCTACGGGAACGGGAACTACGCGTGTGAAACCGCGGGGCGCAGCTAGTAATACATATAAGAAAGTGACAGAGGACCAAAACAGTTGGAAGGGGCACCTGTTACACTGACAAGAGCGCCGCTCATAAGTGAATAAATACTCGCTTAATTCAGAAATCTCAGGAAATTCTGCTCCGATTTCAAACTTTTGTATTAGGTATCCAATTTATTAAGGACAGCTTTATTAACTATCGGTTTAAATAAATACCAATCCCGTGGGAATTTGGGGATAAAAAGTGAACGGTAACAAACATCCATTCATCCGATTTCATCAATCAAAATTTTCGCGTCTATCTATACTTACAAAATTATAACTAGGAAAAACATGTTTGTTTGTAACGAATAGGCTCCGAAACTACTGAACCGATTTAAAAAAATCTTTACATTCGCTACATAGGCTATATTTTATCTCTGTATTCCCACAGGAATGGGTACTACGCGAGTGAAACCGCGGGGCGCTGCTAGTAGGTTATATTTAGTAGCATCATGCTACAATCTAAATCTGAGCTAACGTGGGCTAAACAGTCATTACAAATAAATACAGTAACGGTACATGATATAAATAAATACGGCACAAGCAGAAAGGGAGGGGAAAGTGGGCGGAGTCAGTCTATAAATAGAACGCGGACGTCATAGCAACGCCAAGATGGCGGCGTGGTACGGTCGGAGCAAAAGTTGATTTAAATATTCGATTATTATAAACGCGAAAGTTTGGATGGATGTAATTACTACACTAGGTAATAATGTACCTACTCGTAGCTTTCCATTAGTGAAAGAATTTTAGAAATCGGTAAGGTAGTTTTTGAGTTAAATAGTAACAAAGAAATAATCAAATATTTCCTCTTTATAAGAGATTAGCTGTGTCCCGTGGTTTTACTCGCGTAGGTCCCGTACCGGGAAATTCGGGATAAAAAGTAACATCCTATGTCCTTCTCCTGGTTCTAAGCTACCTCACCACCAATTTTCAGCCAAATCAGTTCAGCCTTTCTTGAGTTAATAGTGTAACTAACACGACTTTCTTTTATACTCGTTTAATATAGATATGATAAATACCGTACCGGTACGCGATATAAATCAATACGGCACTAGTTGAAAGGGAGGGGGAATGGGCGGGGTCAGTCTATAAATAGAACGCGGTAGTCATAGCAACGCCAAGATGGCGGCGTGGTACGGTTAGCAGGAAAATGGTACAGTCGGTAACAAAAGTAGATTAATCATATTTTTATTATAAATTTAAAAAATCGGATATTTTAATTGTACTAAACTTAACTTTGAACAAAAGTAATTTGACAAATATGGGTTGTAGAAAAAATAGTATCACGGAAAAAAAAATTAACAATTACATAACATACATACGTGTTCACAATTAAACTAGACACCAGTGGCGAGGGGTCCATACAAGACGATTCCTACCGTCTTCCCTTTTGAAAACAGACCAACTTACACTACTAAACTCTAAATTATCTAACACTCATACTTCAACTAAATATTAACGACACATACTTACTTAAAACCACATATCTAAAAAAATCTGTTTTTAATAAATCAAATTAAAATAATAATTCACGAAAAGAATGCATAGCGTAATATTCATCGCTTAAGAAACGATCAAACTACCTCATACTGAAACAAAATCATAATAATCATTAATTACTAATAGTTACGGTTCAAAATCGCTTGGAAGTACCAAGCGCCATACAAAGTTACAATACACCTACATCGTCTAAGAAACGATCTAACTACCTCATACTGAAACAAAATCATAATACATAATCATTAAGTACTAAGAGTTACGGTTCAAAATCGGTTGGGATAAAACGTTTTCCCTTGCGCGTCTCGCGCCATACAAAAGCGTATTCACAACTACATACAATGAACCGTTCCGACACAAAAATTCACGCACACATTGACACATATTCGCACAAATTCACGCCCAAAAATAAGACGCTCGGCCACCGTCTTGCTGCTAGATACTATTAATTATTCTGTGCCAGGCAAGGATCAGACCAGAGATAGAGAGAGAAAGAGAACACGGATGTTGACGTTTTGCAATGCGTATTCGCGTATGTCAAGTGTCATGCCATTTAAGTTTTCGCGCGTTGTAAAAAAAACAGTTTGTGTTTGTTTTGTTTTTGTTTTTTTGTTTTTACGATTTTACATGATAATTATTTACGCGACTTATTTGTTTAAAGTAGTATTTGTAAAGTTATTATTACGTATCCTCAATTGTAAATTTGATATAATTAGTGAGTTAAATACTTATTTTCGATATTATTGGTTTTCGTGTTGTGAAGTGTAAAAGTTTTAATAAAACAAAACAAAAGTTTATTGCATATTGAGCAACTGTTGCTTATTGGATAACCTGCTAGGTGAGAATAACTTATTTAGTAAATTAGACTTAAAATACTACTTGAAATTAGTGATTTCTTGATAAGTGATAATATAATCTTTTTAGATTGATTTCAACTAAATGTTATCAAACGACCTGCAAAACTGCACAGTTTTTTAAAATTAAATATGTTAGTCTACTGAAATAGGTATCAACTTCTAAACATTTATACCAAATTGCATGCAGTTCTGGTAAGAGTATATGATGATTGCAACATATTTTTTGTTGCATTTATTAGTTTAAATAAAATACTTATAACTATTACACACATTAAAAATATGAATGAATGTAAATGTAGTAAAATGTCTAATTTATTTAAATAATAACTAAAGAATTATAACTAATAATTAGATACAATTATTTAACTTAACTTTTATGCACTCCAGTGCCTCCCATAAGCAGAATTTACTTAAATTAGTTATCAATAGTTAGTTCAGTAATATTATAGGAGGCAGCAACTTCCTAAGTATACAAATTCATTTCCTAATTGTAAAAGATTTAATAGAAATAATTTCATTAGATTTAGATCTGTCTCCGGTAATTTTTTTAAATGACTTTTTATATTTAAATGTTAACGGGGGACATATAACATGAAGTGTTTGTTTCCTGTGTTTGTTACTTGAGATTTAAAAGTATATAAATCCATCGGAATTAGTGTTCTAAAAAAATAAATCTTTATGTCAGCAGACAAATAACAATACAGCTGAACCGATTTTAATGGGACTTTCACATAATAAATGGTCAATGTAATAAACCTTAACTTTTATGTTAAAATTAACATATGATCAGCAAGAAACGAATTTGTTGAGTAAAGCCCCGGAGAAAAGTTTGTCATCATCATCATCTCATCCAAAATTATGTAGGTACGCGTCTAGGCGCGGTCTTTTTTTTGGGCCGTCTTCCCTTTCGAAAAATTTCACCCCTCGCCACTGCTAGACACTAATATACAGCGGTGTAGGTCACGGTAATAGTAACGCGAGTTCAATTGTTTTTTCCTATCACATAAAATCCCAACGCGTCAATTTTCTAAAATCTTTTTTAGTAAAAGAATTTTGCAATTTGGTACAGTTATTCTAAAGTTATGAAAAAGAACAATGTACAAGTCATAAAAAGATTTGAATAATTCAATTTGTCAAGATACTTTCGGCACTTACTGTACCACAAGGAAACTTCTAGCAAGAAATAAAATCTGCGCATCATATCTACTGCGCATGTGCGAGCGATAAGTACGCGAAAGGGCAAAGGTGACATGGCAGCCATCTTGTTACACAATGTCGGGTATTCATATTTGATATTAATTTTACTTAAAATATCGCAGCAAACACAAAGGACCCAAAATCTTTATCCATTTCTAAAAATAGCAAAAAGATATCCTACTAATATTATAAAGCCGAATGTTTGTGAGTGTGGATGTATTGATGTTTGTTCCTCTTTCACGCAAAAACTACTGAATGGATTTTAATGAAATTTGGTACAGATGTTCCTCATACCTAGGAATAACACATCGGATATTTTTTATTCCAAAATTCCCACGGGATAAGGTTCCACGCGGGTAAAACCGCAGGGCACAGCTAGTACCACAATAATTACGACGTACCCACGTTTTCCCCATCATCAATATAAAAAAACATTGCCCACAATAAAAAAAAGAATAATAAAATATCATCCTTTAGAATCCACCTCCATAAATACTTCAGCAAAACAAAAAAATAATGTAAGACCAAAAGCCTCCCTAACACTGACGTGATGGTATTAAAACATTAAGAAGAATATAATAAAACTTATTTTAAAATATAAAATAATAAATCAATAACTTCAACTCCACGTTTTCAAGATGGAGGACACGTAGCCCCGCCCGGCCGCCATCTTGTTTCGAAAACAAAATGGCGTCCGCAGAAAATGACACGCAATTACGAACAAAGAAAAAATGTGAAAACTCATATTAAACAGAATAATATAACAAATGAAATGAACAAATATAATAAAAAACTGCCGCTAAGCTTAGAAAGAAATTTCGCGACACATAAGCACACATATTAATATAAAAATATATAAAAAATGTCTTACCACGTCCAACGCGAAACTACATTATTTTACAATCTAATTCTTATACGCCCAGAAACAGAACAGCACAAAAAGTCCGGCATATATGTAGAGAAACATTTTCGCGTTACAATTTGACTCACAAAAAACAACTAAATCAACTTTGTAACAAGACTGTTAACTTTACAAAACACATCAACTACGCACTTTATTCAACACAAAAACGATTTGAAATTCGAACAATCGAACAAATGAATCAACAATTGTTATTCTAAATTCAAACAGAGCGTTCCAAATTCAACCTATTGAATCTACAATTGTTAACAACTTGTAAGATGGAGTCTGTTAGCTTCACAAAGTATATTAAGTATTAATTTTATGGGCTATAAATCACGCGACTGTTCCCCATGAAGGTCGGAGCGGAAAGGAAGGAATAATGATTGCGTTGAGAGCAATATGGGGTGGCAGGGTGGCTCCGGAGATAGGGGATGGAGGGTGAGATCACAGCATCACGGGGGAGCAAATGTACGTGGGTTGTAAAGGGATGGGGTCATATTTTATATGCGATGTTTATCGATATCGATATTATTATTTATGTGGTTTAAAATTATAAGTGTTAAAATAAATATTTGCTGCTTGGAGATTAAAAGAACAAAAATATAGTACTGAGTGATGTACTGACTGACTGACAGACAACGCACAGTCGTTGAAATTTGGCACGTGTGTTTGTTGGGGAGAGTAGGCTACCACTATGACAAGATTTTTGGAACTTCCCCCCCTAGGCGGAGAAAAGGGGGGTAAATTGAAAACTACGCGGGTGAAACCGCGGGGCGCTATAAGTGTTTTAATAAACTATAGCTTCTATTCAACATTTAAAAAACACGTGGTAGGTCTTGAGATTAACGCGTTTAGCCAAACAAATAAACTTTTCTATTATTAAACGAAACGTACGTCATTGTTTATAATTAATATCTTTTACGGGATATTTACACGTACCTATACTCAATACTCAATTTTTATTGCTCACCACAATTACAAGATACAAGGTACAAGTTATTGTGGACCCTGTTAGGGCACACGCAAATAGAATACAATTTAGTTAGAAATTTACAAAAGGTACTAAAGTATAAATAAAAAAAGCTTAAATGTTACACAATAAAATGAATACATAGACAAAATAAAATGTTGAATGTTTTTTAAAGTTATACATTAATATAACAAACCTATGTCGAAACCCTCGACTAGTTTCAGCCACGTCCGTGTAAATGTCCCGTAAAAGATAGTAAATATAAATAAACTTTTCATCTTCGATAAAATTCTATCGATACATATTCTATCGACTATACCCCTTCCCTACTCTCGGTTGCTATCCAATCAATCAATGTGTGTGTGATGCGCCTACAGAGAGAGCGAGGAGATACCCCTCTCGTGTATTGATTTATTACGAGGCGATGAGTTACATTTATGATTGTGACCAAATTTCATTTGCACAAACAATTTATTGTAATGTTATAGAAATACTAGCCGTGGTTTTAGCCCTGTAGTTCCCGTTCCCGTGGGAATTTTGGGATAAAAAGTATCCAATGTGCTATGTGTTATTCCTAAGTATGAGGAACATCTGTACCAAATTTCATTAAAATCCATTCAGTAGTTTTTGCGTGAAAGAGGAACAAACATCAATACATCCACACTCACAAACATTCGGCTTTATAATATTAGTAGGATTCACGTTGACAGGAATCGAACCCTTTCCCTTTGTCCGGCACCCTTGTTTATCATCAGCCAGTGGTCACTCTTCTCTGTCTCAGGTGAGGGGTGGTATTGATTTAATAAGGGGTGAGGGTGGATCTGCGAGGGGCCGTGATAGACATGTTATGACCGGTTAACTTTATTTATGATTGATTTAGATGCACCCCGCAGTTTTACCCGCACAGTTCCCGTTCCCGTGAGAATACGGAGATAAAACATAGCCTATGTCACGCACTGATAAATTAGCTTTCCATGAGTGAAAGAATTTTTTAATTCGGTTCAGTAGTTTCGGAGCCTATTCGTTACAAACAAACAATCAAATTTTTCCTCTTTATAATATTATTAGTGTAGATTGAACGAGATGTTCCCCGCAGTTTTACCCTCATAGTTCTCGATCCCGTGGGAATTTCGGGATAGAACAGTCACCAAGTTTTCTATACCGGTGTCAGCGTCGCTGTAATCGCATCTTTTGGTTGTCAGTTTAGTGAAAATGTATCCAATTGACATTAGAGTCACAATGACAATAGGAGCTTACAATATGGCCGCCGGCACAGAGATTTTGACTCTATACCAATAGGTTACATTTTAGCCCAATTTATCCACAGGTTGTATCGCTAGTACGTGAATAAAACATTTTGTAAACAGCGCCATCTATCCAGGACTAACGTAACTATTTCGTCGGAGTGGTCATTTCGCCATTTATATGGGTTCATATCAACTGAGACGTATAAAAAAATTATGCAACCAATAGAATATTATTAGATACGTATTTTATGTTTTATCAAATTAATAAATGACTTGTTATAACGCAGTAAGGTTGAGGAGTGGGTGTTTGTCACGATAATTTTACGTCACAAAGGAAAACAATTTTTTTTTGTCAACCTATAGTGTCCCACTGCTGGGCAAAGGTCTCTCGTCTCAAAGAAAAAAATATGTGTCCAATATTTTTGTATTACCAAACTTAATTATTTGGATTCAGTAAAAAAGATTACCGCTGCCATATTTTCAATTTCAAATATTTTATTTCAGACCAAGTCCATAGATAATGTTAGTATACTAACAATTTATTAACTTAGCTGTAATATTATTAATACACATAATTAAATGTATACAATGTCAAATAGGGGACCGTGTCGCTATGGCAGTATGCCGCCCTAGTCAGCGTTTGAGCATTGGAGAGTCCCACTTATTAGACAACATAATCGTGTTATACTAGCAGCGCCCCGCGGTTTTACCCGCGTAGTACCCGCTCAATCAAACAATCTCGGCACATTTCACCATCGTGTGTTAAAAAATTAAGTAACAGCGCCATCTATTGGTACGATTTGTGACTACAAAAAGTTACAATAAAACATACGATTACTTTTGTATAAGTACATAAGTAATCGTATGTTTCGTACGTACGTTAAGGATTGTGTACAATCCCGTGGGAATTTCCGGATAAAAAGTATACTATGTGTTATTCCTAGTTATAAGGAACATCTGTACCAAATTTAATCAAAATCGATACAGTAGTATTTGCGTGAAAGTGGAACAAACATCCAAAATCACAAACATCCAAACATACAAACTTTCGCATTTATAATATTAGTAGGATTATTTGTGCTTTTTCGAAGACGACTTATAAGTATAATATCCGTACAGATAGTAAGGAAGGATAACATATTAACTGTGTGCCGCACTGACCTGTGTTCGCAGCACTCGTCGCGCGCGCAGAGCTCGCCCTCGGCTCGCTCGGAGCGCCCGCTCTCGTACTCCTCCTCCGGGTCACTACATATATTGAATACGGTTTAGTTATACTTGTTTGGGTTATATTTATAAAGTATTTTAAGCGCCTGTTCCACTTATCGAATCAAATAAATCATTGAATGCAGTTTTTATTTTTACTAAATAATTTTGTTTCCTAAATAAAAAATTAAAAAGTCCCCAACACAATTACTTTCAAACCCCCATAACTTTTAAACGCGTCAACCGATTTTCATCAAACATGTCTAAGAACACTCGCACGTAAGTCCCCTTTAATACAACAAAACAAAAACTAAATTGAAATCGGTTCATCCGTTCGGGAGCTATGATGCCACAGACAGACAGATACACACACACAGACACGTCAAACTTATAACACCCCTCTTTTTGCGTCGGGGGTTAAAAAAAATAAAAATAAAATCAATGACATAGTTCCTAAGAACAGATCTCTGTATCTCTTATAGTTTCAGACTTCCCCCCACTGACCGTTCTATTTGGGCAACCCTGTATTCTACTAATATCATAATATACATAATGTATGTAGTGATACGTACTTGAGTTGTTCCTGCAGCAGTAAGTCCGCACACGAGTCAGGCAGCGAGCGCTCGCGGACCGCGCGCAGCGCCAACTGGAACAACATGACCGGCGTCACCGACATGCACTTGTGTTGTCAATAGTTATTTAGGAACTGTGCCCCCAAAAAAGATAATGGGCAAAACGTACCAAGTGTTGGAGCACTTTGTGTCCTACATCATTTGATAGGTGTCGTTAAGATGAATAGAATTATTGTATGGTACACAGATATAACTTTTGTGTTATTTTACACATACCCATACCTATGCTTATTCACTTATTTAATCGGACCCGTAACCTCCGGCATAACAGGCAGGGTCACTATCACTCGGTCGTCAAGATATAAACAGATTTACATTATATTTTATTTATAGTTTGTCGAATAAACTATAAACATATTTCTTTATTTTTTAGTTTCTTGCCGATTCTTCAGTTCCGAATCGGTGGTAGATTAGATAGATATAGAGGTGACGTTCACGAGTGCCTCATTGAGGCCATAACTGAATAAATGATTTATGAATATAATAATTACACGTACCTGTCGATGCACCTCATCAGCGTAATGCGCATGTTTTGCCGCCAATACAGCCGACGGCGAGTGTCGGAGCTCCCTCACGCGCGCACACAGCACGGCCAGCGCGCGGCCCCCCAGCACACTCGCGTTTGGGGCGGCGTGGGGCGCTTCAGATCCGGCCCCGGAAACGTTCCCAGACGCCCCAACCGACGTCCCAACAGCTCCGATATACAGGTCCGGTATCCGATGCACATATCTGTCTCGTCTAGCTCGGGCTAGTTCCTCGTCTGGAGGGGCCTGGTCTTCTAGCAATGCTTTGATTTCATCGAGGTATGGGAGAAAGCAGCGGATGGGGCGGAATGACCCGCGCCCGAGCCATTTGTCGGCTGTGTCTTCGGTGTGCGTCGGGGCCGGGAGTATGCCGCGACGGATTAGCTGAAGAAATGGAGGTAATATTTATTAGATGTTTTAGTTATATGGTAATAGAAATATTTTTGTTGTGTTGGGGTAATGATATTTTTTATTGTATACAAACAAAAAAAAACTATGTTTATTCTATTTTTAAAACTTATTTTTGTGTTTAATAAATATTATAAAGAGAAAAGATTTGATTGTTTGTTTGTACCGAATAGGTTCCGAAACTACTGAACCGATTTCAAAAATTCTTTCACTAATGGAAAGCTAATTTATCAGTGCGTGACATAGGCTATATTTTATCTCCGTATTTCCATGGGAACAGGAACTACGCGAGTGAAACCGCGGAGCGCTACTAGTGTTTAATAAATTAAAATATTTACATATAAAGGAGATGGTTCATTTACATAGGGCACTCTACCTAGCTTCTAAAAAAATATGTATGACAATGAGTTTTGGTTTATTTTGAATTTATTTATTTCTTATGGCATTTTAGTATGTTTTTTAATTAACTGTAAAAGTTACATATTTCAGTGACTTCAGTAATAATAGTGTAAGTCTAAACCGGTCTTATTTGCGTTGCATTTGTAGTCTGGTTTAACAAAACCTGGTAAGCATTTGACACCTTGTCAGTCAAATCTTTCACTTTGACAGTATTCAAAATTGATTGTAAAACCTGGTTTAGTGATGAAGACTAAAAATGCAACGCAAATAAGGCAGATTAGGTTTAGTCGTTATTTTATTTTTCATATAAAAATATGTCATTTGTGACTAGTTTTAAAGGTTGTTAATATAAACTATTGTTAGAAGAGAAAGAAAGAGTGGGCGTGGCCTCCGCGCATCAGGTGACGTGTCGCGCGATGACGTCATCACATCACGTGATCCGGCGCACCCGGCGGGGAGGGACACACTGGAGAGACGCCATCACAGTTCGGTTCAGGCATCGGAATATATTGGACGTGATAGGAACGTTGATTCGTATTTGATATCGTTGTATCGGTCACTTTAATATTAATGAGATCGTTGTTTGTTAAGTACTTAACTCATTTCGTTTTGTTAATTCATCTTGTTATATTATAAATGTGTGTTAGTTTGTGTCAAGACTAGTTGACTATGATATGATATTACCTGTTGAAATAAAACACTTAAACGGATTTTTGTCGTGGTTGTATTTTGTTTTACATTTTCTGACGTTTCGGATTCTTTACAGAACCCGTGATCACAGAAGACTAAGATGGAAGACGTCTGTACAAAGTAATGTAAAAAGTTTACTACCTTCAAAAATGTAAATCAAAATACAACCACGACAAAATCCGTTTAAGTGTTTTATTTCAATGTGTAGTGTTGTGTAATACCTGGTTCATGAGGTCGTGGTCGGCGGGCAGATGCTCGGTGCGGACGAGCGGCAGGAGCGGCGCCAGCAGCTCGCGCGCCGCCGGCGGGGGCGCGCGCCGCGCCCCACGCCGCGCTGGGGGGACAGGGTGCATTGAGTCACAATCTCTGTGCCGGCGGCCATATTGGAAGCTGCTATTGCCATTGTGACTCTAATGTCATTTGGATACATTTTTTTCACTGGCACCGGCACAGAAAAGATTGTAACTATAAAAACTGTCTATTTATCAAAAGTCATTTAATTTTATTCACATTTAAAATCGCCGTCACCGTTAGGGTATGAGCGCACCTAATTCAGCCATCAATATGGTGTTAGCAGTGGCGCGCTAGCTAAGGACAGATTTTTAAATCATCTGACACCTTTATTTGAGAAATAAAATTGACGTTTGACATTTATTTCATACAAAATCTGTAAAACGCCAATTGTATTCCTCGAATAAAAGTTATCTGGCGATAGAAAAACCAACCTTCGTACAGTCAACGTCAGATAAAAAGTACTTCCATTGCTAATACTCACGTTCATAAGTGCCTCATTGAAACTATAACTGAATAATAGTTATTTATGGTACAAATATTATCATTTTTCGCTAATAAATAAACAGTTTTTCTATTCGCGCGCATCCAACACAACAATGGTGATCGGCCAAAGACTAAAAGAATATACTTATTAAAAAAAAAATGAATGAATGAATGAATGAATGGAATCAACCATAGACCTACAAAAAGTAAGGCAACATAGTTGAAGTTTGTTTTTAAAATGTATGGACGTGATTTTTTTTGATATCGAAACTTTTTTAAAACTAAACAATTTAAAAATAAAATCTTAACTCACTAGTGAATCAAGCGTGTCATTATTCAACTGATTTTGCACAAATAAGAGCCCCTTTATGAGCAAGTATGTTGAAAATTATTTTTAAGTTTGACTTTGGTATGCCAACCAAGGGAAGGTAACTTTTATATAAGGTTATATAGTATAAGTTGGTTTCGCGCGTACTGGTTTGAGGGCGACATGAAGCTAGCTTCGCGTCGCCGAGCAGCAGGCCAGTAGTGTCGCTGACATACTGAATAAGCTGCCTCACTTGCTCTGCATTTAAGCAAAGAACGTGTGACATACGTCACTATTCTCGGACACGTCAGACATTGTATTTTAATTTATTTAAAAAAAATACCAGCCCGAGTTTCTTCTCGGTTGATGTAATTCCGAATCGGTGGTAGAATCAATTCTGACGTTCATAAGTGCCTCATTGAGGTCTTAACTGAATAAAGGATTTTTGACTTTGACTTTGAACTGGATGTCATCTGCAGTTGCCGTCTGCAGTCGGGTTCGAATTCATGACTGCAGCGACATGACGCTACGAAGTGTGATGATGACGTGAGGCGGTGACGCGTGGTCTGCTGTCTGCAGTCGGCTACCAACTTGAACCTCTTATCTGACGCTGGCCATACGTTTCATTTAACGAAGTGGGAACCTAATTGAGGCCTTAATTGAATAAATGATTTTTGATTGATTGATTGATAACAATAAATCCCCCTTACCGGCATTCCCCCCTCCCCACACTAGTCCGGGCGCGGGCGGCTGGTCCCCCGCCCAGCGCACCGCGGCCCGCAGGACTCCGCCCTCCGCGCACTGCAGGAAGGGCGAGGAGAGCGCCGCCGACAGCGCGGGGGCCGGGACGGACGGCAGCGACGGGTGGGACGACAGGGTCGTGAACTCGTCGCGCAGGTAGCGGCTCGCTTGTCTGGAACACACAAAATATTATTAGATTACTAGCTGTGCCCCGCGGTTTCACACGCGTAGTTCCCGTTCCCGTGGGAATTTCGGGATGAAAAATAGATGTTGGCCGATTCTCAGACCTACTGAATATGCTCACAAAATTTCATGAGAATCGGTCAAGCCGTTTTGGAGGAGTACGGGAACGAAAACTGTGACACGAGAATTTTATATATTAGATCAACTGATCAATAGGCATTTAAATGCTTCGCGCAAGTGGAAAACGGATTCCTCCAAGATATGGAAGTGGACGCATTGTGTGGCCATCGGGAGTAACGTGAATAACATCGCGATCCGACATGCGGCCGACGATAATTTGTATGAAAGCCATAAGTTTCAACTGTATATTTCATTCAATATACATGTTTGGTCGCTTGAAGTGACCGCTCAAATGATTGTACCAACAACCTAAGGAACTGGACACATGGGCATAGCTGAATTTTGGTCCGGAAAAATTTAGATTATTTTTGTGGCCATTGACACGAGAGAAGAAGAAGACAACGATTTTGTATGAAGACGCGTACGCATCCAATCAGCTGAATTCAGCTTCATACAAAATCGTTGTTTTGTATGGACAAACGATGAATGGAGCTGAATAAGTGTGTCTAGTCCCTAATGCGCGGGGACACTTAGTTTTATGAATATAAGTACAGAAAACTAGTTCAATGTCAAAGATAAAAAACAAATATTATTAATTTTGATTTAATTTGATTTTTTATTTTATTTTATTCAAGCATTTTATTCTCTTTTATTTCCATTGTTTTCATTAAGTATTTAATTTTAATCTAACGTGATATTTAATGTTATATTTTAATTCTTCGCATGTTGTGGCACCTAAAGAAAGTTTTAATTTAGTTATTTAATTTTTTACTTCTAAGATCTAATGTAATTTTCACCTCCTAAATAAATAAATAAATTATCTGTACCTGTGCACCCACTGTGAGGCGTGTGGGGCGGAGGACCATTTTAAAACGTGCGGCAGAGTCTCCGGACTTAGGGCTTCTACGATCGCGTCCTCGCAGCCTTGGACCACGATCGGCATCTCCAGGAACCTGTAATTATTATATGTACTTTTATTGTATATAAACACATAAGTATATAAAAGCTGTAGGATTACCGAAATAAAGAAATGAATTATACTTTTAAGAAAGGAGGGGGAAACTGACTTTATTTATTTATTTAGACACTTCAACAATATCTTTACTTATAATAATAATAATAAAACTTATTCTATGTAACATTCCCATGTGAGATATCTTTACAAAGTGTACATTCTTCTCTTAAAAAAACAACAAATATAAATTAGTTATGAATCAATAAATAGATATGTACGCTAAACAAATACATAATAATTAACATTTATTGAGTTTATGTTTTTTTATGTTTTTCACTCAATCTCACTTAGAGGATTGAGTGAACTTAGTTTCTTAAGATGCCGTTATTTAGCGGTCGTACAACGGTGAATGACTGACTGTTACTAAAAAAATACTGTTTAATAGAGAGTGGTATTTGAAAGCATAACGTCAAACGTGTCGGTACAAGACAACCAATTGGGTTGTCAACGCTTTCATCGAAAGCGGTGAAGCAAGCAAGAAAAGAAGAGATGAACACCGTAAAGACAGTTGTTTTCTGCCTTCGTTATATTACGGCCGATAAAAGACGGCACCGTTATTCTAGTAAAACAAAATTTTAAGACTTTTTTCTAATGAACTACTGTTAGTGTAAATAAGAACGTAATCAAATTAGTTCTTGTTTTTAGGCGCGTGTGGCGCCACTGTCTCATCCTTCCGCCTTTTTCAATCACGTTGTCGAATCGGAATAAAACATTATCGTTGTTATAAATATCTTTGGTTTTATTTACCACTAGCTGTGCCCCGCGGTTTCACCCGCGTAGTTCCCGTTCCCGTGGGAATACGGGGATAAAATATAGCTTATGTTATTCAGGGTGAATGTAGCTTTCTAATGGTGAAAGAATTATTGAAATTGGTTCAGTAGTTTCGGAACCTATTCGTTACATACAAACAAACAAATCTTTCATCTTTATAATATTAGTATAGACAACTGCGAACTATATTCCTTTCAACTACCTAGACCAATAGTCATGTGTAAATAGGTCTTAGACCAATAGTTATTAATCTCTCACCTGGCTATCTCATACAGTTGGAACGCGTCGTCCAACATGGTGGTCGTGGGCACTCGCGACGAGCCGCGCCCCACGCCCCACGCCTGGGGATTACAAAACAACAATACGTTGAAGGAGTGCTGCCAAGTAGATTAGAATATAACATTAAATTAAAAAATTAAAAAAACCCCCAACACAATTACTTTCAAACCCCTATAACTTTTAAACGGGTCAACCGATTTTCATCAAACATGTCTAAGAACAGTCGCACGTAAGTCCCCTTTAATACAAAAAAAACTATATTGAAATCGCTTCATCCGTTCGGGAGCTATGATGCCACAGACAGACAGATAAACACACACAGACACGTCAAACTTATAACACCCCTCTTTTTGCGTCGGGGGTTAAAAATGCTAATGCAAAGCTGTCTGGTTAGACTTTAAAAAACGTGTTTCACAAAACATGGTATACAGAATGATGCCAGAAAATGTATGGACTCTGGTACCCTCTCCAATAGCTATGTGTAATATATCGTTGGATAGCCGTTCAGCAGAACAAAAGTGAAAATGTTTTTTTTTTTTTCATTTTTTTCCCCACTCCCCACGCCTGCACATACACAATATTATAATTAGGATACTATAAAAGCTTACTTTAAAACTGTATTGAATTGAGTTAAGTAAATAAATTGAAATTTAATGAAAAAAACGTGTACCACATCCAAGGTATATTCAGTCAGCTCTTACGATTATCGGGATTGTAAATATTACAGTTTTTTTATAGTAACTACTTATCTAAATACAGTGAAACTTGGTTAAGTGGGACCTGGATAAGTGAGAAACCTCCATAACTGGAACTCATGCTAAAGTCCCAACACTTTGGCACTAAATTACCTCTGTTAGTGGGATGAGGTAACCTATAGTTATATACCATAGTTACCTCTATAACTGAGACAGCGAGTGAATTTTATACGTATAAACCTCTGTAACTGAGATAATATCGTCTTGTTTGTTTACTCATTCTAATCCTACCCACTATATCACTTCTATCAATGGAACCCTCTGTAAATGAGACAGATATTAATTTATACCTGGATATCTGAAACACTGGGTAAGTGGAATACCTCTATAAGTGCAACGACATTGCAGGTCCCTTGGAGTCTCACTTAACCAGGTTTCACTGTATTTAAATGACTTGACTGACTGGCTAATCAAAGTTAAATATATAAATAAATAGTTTATTTTTCAGAAATCATTTTTTACAATAATTAATTAGCATCTGCGTCTGAACTAAGCATAAAGCTTGTATCTCAGACAAACAACGCTCTTCATCCAAGATAACAAATTAACTTTTTAAAGTTTTAGTTATGATAATTTATTTTAATGAGATACAACTTGTAAAAATCCTATTTTAAAAAAAAAGGTAGCACTCCGGGAGTGCCGGCAGAAGTGAAAACTTCAATATTAACGTTGTGTTTAATTATAAGTATAAAAGTACTATCATTTATGAGGTAGAATACAATGTTTGTTTCTTACTTCAGTTATCATAAACGTCACGTGATGCTGATCTTACGCTTTTTCGATCAGCATCACGTGACCCTGACGCGAGTTTGAATGTTTTTACCCATACAAAAAAGTGCTCAGCGCCGCTAAAAAAGTTTTTACTTCAAAAATAATGAAAATTCTCTTCATTTCAATAAAATGTTCAATTCTTCTTTATTCTCTACAAACTTCATTATAATAAAATGATGTGTGACTCACCGAGGTGCCGCTACCCCCGCCGCTGGTGTTCGACGGTGATGATGAATTTCTACCTATCAGACTTAGATCCACCTGAAACGAGATATTTATATATTTACTAGCTACGCCCCGCGGTTTCACACGCGTATTTCCCGTTCCCGTAGGAATTTCGGGATGAAAAATAGATGTTGGCCGATTCTCAGACCTACTGAATATGCTCACAAAATTTCATGAGAATCGGTCAAGCCGTTTCGGAGGAGTATGGCAACGAAAACTGTGACACGAGAATTTTATATATTAGATTAACGATAGATTTTTGACAAATATTGAACACATATTTTTTTTTCAAAAATTTACCGAAATGCATTGAGTTATAACATAAAATTAAAAATTTAAAAAACCTCCAACACAATTACTTTCAAACCCCCATAACTTATAAACGGGTCAACCGATTTTCATCAAACATGTCTAAGAACACTCGCACGTAAGTCCCCTTTAATACAAACCCCCCTTAAGAACTTTTAAGAACTAACCCCTTTAAGAACTAAATTGAAATCGGTTCATCCGTTCGGAATGTGATGTGACTATGATGCCACCACAGACAGACAGATGCACACACAGACACGTCAAACTTATAACACCCCCTCTTTTTGCGTCGGGGTTTAAAAAGGCGCTAAGCGAGCTGCCTCTGCAAAATCTCTGGTAGTTAAGTGGATGATTTACGTCCAATAATAATATATAATCTTTATCCATTCGATTGAGGTTGTATGGGGATGAGGGAATCCCCATTGAGTCGCTCGGATCCTCCGCCCAGACGGGACGGTTTTGCATTCGTTGGAAAGGTCTCGGGCTCCGAGAGGTTTATTAGCAAAGAAAATTCAGGAAAAATTTCAACAGAAAAGCCATCTGGTGGCGAAACGGAGTTCGCCGGGTTTGCTAGTTTATTATAGACTAGTAGCTCCCCGCGGTTTCACCCGCGTTGTTCCCGTTCCCGTGGGATTAAAGGGATAAAATATAGTCTATGTCACGCACTGATAAATTAGCTTTCCATTAGTGAAAGAATTTTTGAAATCGGTCCAGTAGTTTCGGAGGCTATTCATTACAAACAAACAAATCTTTCCTCTTTATAATATTAGTATAGATGTAATCACCTGGTCGGTGTAGGCGGCGTGTAGCAGCGCGCGCGCGAACCTCCGCGGCAGCACGGCCTCGTCCACGCACACGCAGCCGCCCGCGCCCGCGCGCGCCAGCACGCTCCTGGGCACGCAACGACACACTCACTCACTGCATCCGAGCATTATACCCTATTTACACTGTGCTCCTGCTACTGCGCTGCCGGAAATATTTACCAAAATACTTCCGGGTCAGTACGCTATTTACACTATGCTGCAATGAGCAGGGAAGTGAGGAGGGAAGTGGGCAGCGGCATAGTGTAAAGGGGTCACTCGCGCTGCTATTTGTCATAGGGAGAAGGGAGGATCTGAATCCTGAATCTCCTCTGACCAGACGGGTGTCGGTCTGGTGGACAGCTGCCCGACGGTTATTCTGGGGTCAATCGCTCGGTAAATTTCTCTTGCGCGATTGAGGACACTTCAGTTTAGTTCGTATGTGACGAGGTAGATGTCGCTACAACCGTTTCCCTATACGTACACACCGTAAGAGCCGCTTCCTGGGCACAGCCCGGGAGACTCCAGCAGGTTGCTCATGGCCGTGTGCAGTAAGACCCTGCCTCTATAGTGTGTGTGTGTGTGTGTGTGTGTGTGTGTGTGTGTGTGTGTGTGTGTGTGTGTGTGTGTGTGTGTGTCCGTACGTACCGTAACACGCGGCTCCGGGCGGCGAGCAGCGCGCGGTGCGCCGGCAGTTCGAGCGCGGCGCGGAAGCCGTACTGCTCGTGCGGCTCGGGCAGGCGGAACACGAGGCGCACGTCGCACAGCTCGCGCGACTCCAGCAGGTAGCGCATGGACGTGTGCAGCGGGTCGCCCGAGCAGCCCAGCGCCGCGCACAGACGGCGCACCTCGCACCGCGACCAGCGCCCGCAGCCGCACGCTGGGGGAGTACGCTAGTAATGTATGTAGAACTACAGAGGGCGTGAAGACGATATGGGAACCACGGGGTTCGCAAGGACAGGGGAGTAATGATACTATGTTGAAATGACAGAGCAATAACCATATGTGAAAGTATAAGGGAAGCGAGGAGAAGAATGACGTGAGGAACGATCGGCACATGCACGCTATAAGCCAGGGGACACGAGGACAGGAGAATAATGATATTGGAATGATGGGGGACGTGAGAATAGGGGAATAATATGTTGAATAATAGATGACATAGAAGGGGCAAAATATGATGTAGAGCGACAAGCAAGCTACAGACCAGGGGATACACGAGTACAGGCGAAAAACAATATGTAGAATAAAAGGGGAATAAACATAATTGGAATGACGAGGGTATAAGGACAGGGTAATAAAGATATGTGGAACTACATAGCATGTACCATGACAGACGAATAACTTTATGTAGGACGATGGCCACACCTACGTTACAAGCCAGGGGACACACGAAGTCAAGGGAATAACGATATGTGGAGTAGAAAAACAGAAGGAACACAGAAACAATGATTTGTGAAACAATGGGTCACTCGAGAACAGGGGAACACAATAATTGGAAGATACACAAGGTGTAGCATTACAGCTTCTTCTTCTTTGTATTGTTTTGATCAATACGGAAAAGAGATAGCCTCTCGAACTATCCACACTCGTAAATCGAACAGCTGACATATAACAATAATTTTCAAATTTTCATTAAACACTAACCGCCTTATTCATAAACCTATTTTAGTTTAAGTGTTTTGTGCCAGTCGCACCATCTATCATTTGTAAAAGTGTGAAAGTGACAAAACATATTTTGGGCGCGTAATAGATTTTCGGTACAAACTTGTTTTTTGAGAGATACCCTCAATAGACTAAACAATTCAAAGATGAATTGAACGATAGATTGAGTTGTCATATCATACATAGACAAAGAGTTTCTAAAAATTGATTAGGTTTTATTCAACATTTTGGTTAAGTTATGTTAGAACTGCGACCACACAACGCGCAGTGAATATGGGTTATAATGAGCCCCTAAAACTACAATACTAACTACAAACTAAAATAAGTTTATTATATTTTTATGAATAAGGGGGTAAAACTATATAAATATCAATATAGTACTCACAATTACTATCTTCATTAAGTATATCGAGGTCTCCCTCTCCGCCGGCATTGTTTTCATATTCTGAAACATCACAACCATCTTTAAATATTTATTCCTCTATATTTAAACACTTATCGCCAGAGGACTGTATTAAAATAATCCCCTGGATTGATTAAAATTCATATTATGGTCCCTAAATGATCCCCTGGCGATCCCACCATATCACTAAAAAGTAACGCCCCGCGTAGTTCCCGTTCCCGTGGGAATACAGGGATACAATATAGTCTATGTTACTCAGGGTTAATGTAGCTTTGTAATGGTGAAAGAATTTTTTTGAAATCGGTTCAGTAATTTCCGAGCCTATTCGTTACAAACAAACAAATCTTTCCTCTTTATAATATTAGTGTAGATAATGGTGACACAACAAATGTTTCAATGGTAAATTTTGAAGTATAAATAAAATGAAATTGAATTTTATGGGACAATAATAAACAACTGTTACTTGAAACGTGTTGACGCTTGAAACATTTTGTAGTGTCAGTGTACGCCAGGGTAATTTTATAGGCACAATATTTGTTGCCTAAAACATTCTGTTAGTTCCGTATACGGCCAGGTTAATTTTTGGGGAAAAAATGTAGCCTAAAATTTTGTTCATTCGACGTACAGCCAGGGTAAATTTAATGGGAACAATAATTGTTGCCTAAAACATTTTGTAAGTGGTAATATTGTAAAATTCACCAGCTGCCTTATTTGTGTCGCATTTTTAGTCTGGTTTAGCACTAAACCAGGTTTTACAATCTGATCTGAGTACAATTATGAATACTGTCAAAAGATTAGAGTGACAGATGTGACTGACAAGGTGTCAAATGCTTACCAGGTTTTGTTAAATGTTGCAAATTAGACGGCAGATGTTCAAGTGTGACAATGAAAACCTTAACCTAGAATCGGTGGAATGTGTATAATATTGCGGTAATACAGGGGCGGCACGTACTGTTACAGAGGCAGGCGTCGCGCGCGCCGTACATGGCGAGCAGCGCCGCGCGCGCCGCCGCCCGCGGCACGCCCGCCGCCGCGCCGCCCAGCACCACGCGCGCGCAGCCGCTGGTATATATATCAATATATAATTATTTATGATATCAATAGCTGTACAAAATCTCGAGGGGTTTTAGTTTTACCCGCGTAAATCCATATCCCACAAGATTTTTGGAATGAAAAGTATCTTTTGTGTTTGTGTAAAGTCAGTACTAAACTTCACACAAATCGGTTCCGTAGTTTATACGTGAAACACCTTCAGATCTTTCTGGGATAACTATCATTATTCATTCCTAGTGGCATACAGCGTGTGCGTGTACTCACGGCGGCTGTCGCTGCAGCAGGTCGCGGAAGTAGGTGGAGCGCGCGGCCAGCACGGCGCGGTGCGCGCCGATGGACCAGCCCGCGCCGCACACCTGCACGTCGCACCACCAGCTGCGGGCGGACAGTCGGTCAGGGTGCATACAGTCAGTCGGGTCGGCGGACAGGGGAGAGGAGCAAACGGGCAGGGGAGTGGGGTACACGGGCAGGGGAGTGGGGTACACGGGCAGGGGAGTGGGGTACACGGGCAGGGGAGTGGGGTACACGGGCAGGGGAGTGGGGTACACGGGCAGGGGAGTGGAGCAAACGGGCCGGGGAGAGAGGCATACAGCCAGGGGAGAGGTAGATGGACAGGGTAGTGTGTCAGGCGGGACCCTCACCTGTGCAGCAGCACCTGCGGCAGCGCGGCGGGCAGCGCGGGCGCGGGCTCGCGGGCCAGCTCGGCGCGCGTGGTGAGGTCGCGCAGCGCCGCCAGCGCCTCCAGCTCCTCGCACAGCACGAACACGTCCGCCAGCCGCCAGCGGGACACCACCGAGCGGATGTAGCGCGCGTGCTCGCACCCTGACACGCAATCACAACAATCATTCACTACATCGTCTCATTACAGTGACCGACCCCTAACTAATCCCGTAACTTGTATCTAGGGTGTCAAAAACTACGCACACACTCATTCACACACACCCAGACCGAGACAAACATTTGTGGTTCACACAAATATTCACCTCGCACGGGAATCGAACCCGCAACCTTCCTGATGATGACCACTCTGCCCATTGAGGTCGTCAAAACACACACGATGACACCACATCAGGTAGTATGTGTGTGTGTGTGTGTAACACTCACCTCTATCGGGGCGCGAGTCACGCGGCCGTCTCGCCGCGTTCGCGATGCGTCGTCTGAGCGTGCCCACTGCGCCACCCGCTTTCTTCTTACGCTCTCTGCAATATTACATCGAAAACCATCGATATTATTCATTAAAACCTAAACGAAAAGTACCAGGGGAACATAGATTTGAAGGAGACCTCTTCTCCATGAGAAGATGGTGGACGGGTATTAGATATGTAGTAAGCAGGGAAATATACTTCAAACTAGAAGTTAAAGTATCATACATTTGTAGGAGGTCTGAACACTAGAGAAAAGTACCAGGGGAAAATACATTTATAGAAGGTCTGAACAATAGAGACAAAAGTACCAGGGGAACATACATTTGTAGGAGGTCTGAACACTAGAGAGAAAAGTACAAGGAGAACATACATTTGTAGGAGGTCTGAACACTAGAGAGAAAAGTACCAGGGGAACATACATTAGTAGGAGGTCTGAACACTAGAGAAAAGTACCAGGGGAACATACATTAGTAGGAGGTCTGAACACTAGAGAAAAGTACCAGGCGAACATACATTAGTAGGAGGTCTGAACACTAGAGAAAAGTACCAGGAGAACATACATTCGTAGGAGGTCTGTTCATGTAACTACTACGTCAGCACACTACAGAGTAAAGTAGCCTAGCCAGTAGTTGGCCTCAAGTAGTGCGGTGGCGATGAATGAATGAAGAGTAAAGTACCAGGCGAACATAAATTAGCAGATGTGTTGGATATTATTACTTACCGTATGACGTCAGCCATGGTGGGTGGGGCGACTGCCGCGCCGCCGGACCCATCGCCAGCGTCACCTTCCTGAAACACGGGGACACCCATTTAATACAAACTAGTACCAGTGTTCTTGATCTCGCAAACAATAGTTTTTTCAACACACTTGCTCATAAAGGGGCTCTTATTTGTGCAAAAACAGTTGAATAATGACACGCTTGATTCACTAGTGAGTTATAGATTTTTTTTAAATTGTTTAGTTTTAAAAAGTTTCGATACCAAAAAAAAATCGTGTCCATACATTTTAAAAACAAACTTCAACTATGTTGCCCTACTTTTGGTAGGTCTATGGTCGATTCCATTCATTCGTTATTTTTTTTAATAAGTATATTCTTTTAGTCTTTGGCCGATCACCATTGTTGTGTTGGATGCGCCCGAATAGAAAAACTGTTTATTTATTAGCGAAAAATGAATTTTTTTTCGCAAATGTGTTGAAAAACGTTGTATGGTACACGCGAGTATTGATGATTACTATCCTCGGCTATCTTCAGACCCTCGCCTGACGGCTCGGGCCTCAATAGCGCCTCGGAAGTAATCACCAACTTACCTCGCTTGTACCATAAATAACTATTTCATCCCACTAGCTCGGAAAGTATGTTTTTAATCCCCGATATCTATATAGATAGGGGGTAAAAGTCGATTTTAATCTCAAGAGTGGAAAGACTCGGGGTCGCTGTGACAGCCCGTGCAGGACCCAAGGCATTTTCGATAACTGGGAGTAAAAGTCGTTTTTGCGCTCTAGAGGTTAAAGTAAATTTGAATTTAGAACATCCTGTGCACTAAATGTGACGATGTTTTTAATTCACAAACTATCATACAACTTTTTTTTATTTAAAATTCAAACTCGGAACCTTCTTGGTGTACAAGACTTACTTATTTTTTAATTTGCTTTGCGCGTGATATTTTCTTTTCATTGAATATTGTGATTGTTTTATGTTTTCATTTAGTAATTTCCTCGCTGAGGGGGGATGAAAAATAATGTGTTGCACTCGAGTGCAAACAATTTTTAACCTTGTGCTCCTTTGAGTCCCTCGCTGACGCTCAGGATTCTTATTTTGAATCCCTCGCTGCGCTCGTGATTCAATTTTAGAATCCTTCGCTGGCTCGGTCCTCAACTGGAGCCCCGGTTAAAAAGCAACTTTGCACTCTTGTATAACAAATAACTATTTTCTTGCCCCTATTTTTCCGCAATCGTAAAAAGCTTTAGACAAAAACCTTTAAATCTAGGGCCACATGTTCCGACTCACACGTTTATTAACTACTACTTATTAAATAACATTAAATTAAAAATTTAAAAAGCCCCCAACACAATTACTTTCAAACCCCCATAACTTTTAAACGGGTTCATTCGTTCGGGAGCTATGATGCCACAGACAGACAGATACACACACACACACATATACACACACACAGACACGTCAAACTTATAACACCCCTCTTTTTGCGTCGGGGGTTAAAAATCGGCCTATCTCGTTGAAATGTGACCGCATCGCTCGTTCCGCTTGCTACGCTCGCTCGATCAATAAATCCACTGTCCCCAATTAGTAGAAGAATGTAATCAAAACAGAGGAAGGTTTTCATACCTGTTGGTGCGAGAGCGCGGCGCCCATGTCTTGTCGGCGCGCGCGCAGACAGCAGAGCAAGCCGCTCATCCGCGCGCCATCACCGCACCACGCCCATGCCTACTCCTGGAACAAACGGACAGATAATGTGTCAGTCAGTCAGTCAGGTTTACAAGTAGGTTATACATACAGTTAGTATAAGGATGATGAATGGGTAATGAAAATGAAATTCTATTTTGTCCGTAAGTCATGTCATACATCAATAATACACATTTTTTTGTTTATCAAATCACTACATAGTATAAAACAAAGACTTTCTCTGTCCCTATGTATGCTTAGATCTTTAAAACTACGCAACGGATTTTGATGCAGTTTGTTTTAATAGATAGAGTGATTCAGTGGGAAGGTTTTTAGCATAATTTTATCCCCATATTCCTACGGGAACGGGAACTACGCGGGTGAAACCGCGGGGCGCTGCTAGTTAGTAATAAAACTGGCACTGCCTTATTTGCATTGCATTTTTAGTCTGGTTTAACAAAACCTGGTAAGCATTTGACACCTTGTCGGTCAAATCTGTCACTTTGACAGTATTCAAAATTGATTGTAAAACCTGGTTTAGTGCTAGTTTAGCAAAAATGCAACGCAAATAAGGCAGGCATAGTTTTAACACATTAAAGGAGTTGGAGTGGGGGCATGTGACGATATTTCTATGTAAAAAGTGTACCTAGCTGTGACGTCACACAAGTGGTCTATAAAATTACATCACTAACACACGTACAGACAGAATATATTTATTAATGCTTATTATTTAATTTTTCTTTTGTTTAATAGCTATTGAAAAGTAAATGTACTATTGTCAATAAAATATTTTACGATAGCTATTTTTTAGTATGAGTTTTGGAATTTAAGATAATACCTACTTAATAGGTACTATAGCTTGGTTGTAATTAATCATTCACATCACAGTAACTGACCCCTAACTAAGTCCGTAACTTGTATCTAGGGTATCAGAAACTACGCACACACTCATTCACACACACGCCCAGACCGAGACAAACATTTGTGGTTCACACAAATATTCGCCCCGCACGGGAATCGAACCCGCAACCTTACGGATGGCAGTCCGGCATGGTGACCACTCTGCCATCGAGGTTGTCTTAATCACAGAGAACACAGATCTAATTCGTAAGAACTTCGTAAGTTGACCTGTAGCTATCTATCTCTGTTGCACCTGTGTAAATTATAATGCGTCCGACAAAACTGAATTCAAATACTTATTTTTTAGATATTTATTCAACTTAGAAACTAATTAATCATGATAATATGAAAGAAATAATAAAAAAACTATGTGAATGATAATTTTGCAAACAACTTTAAAATAATGAGCAAAAAAACTTCTTTTGATTTCCTACCTTTTAATCTATATCTATACTAATATTATAAAGAAGTAAAGTTTGTGTGTTTGTTAAATTGTAAGGGGTAATCTCGGGATTTACTGAACCTATTTAAAAAAAACCTTTCACTAATGGGTAGTATATTGTCAGCGAGTGACATAGGCTATATTTTATCCCTGTATTCCCACGGGAATGGAAACTACGCGAGTGAACACGCGAGGCGCTGCTAGTGCTTTATTAAAGTTGTTTAAAATTTTACTTATTTTTAATACTGATAAAGCTGTGATATTTTTAATATTAATATGAATTTTACCACAATGAAATACACATAAATTGACTAAAACTATAAAAAAAAAACTAAAATTACCTATTTCTAACTGTTTATCCATATTCAAATTTGGAAACACCAAACAACTCATGTTTACAAAGAAAGAGGTTTTATATCAAGTTTCTTTCAACTTTATGGAGATGTTCTTTCACAGAAATGTAGGGAAATAATGGGGAATCCCAATGTGAATATTTTTTGGGGGTGTGAACCCTAAATGGGGGATGGTCTGACGTCACAATGCGTGCGCAACCGACCTCGGGCTATGACCTACATTCAGGGAACCATTTACGAAACAAAATGTCAACAATATTGCTTAAGGCGTGAATTCTACAGCTTATTGACTAACACCACTCTCGTTTGACCCAAAAAGAGTATTAGATTGTATTGAAACCTCTTTGCAAACTATATTTTGACCTATTTCGACGATATTTGAATCTGGAATTTTGATGCCCAAAAAATTTAAGTTTCGAATCAGTTTTTTTCAGTTATTATGTATGAAATGTTAACATTTGTATGCTTACCCACTGTCCCAATCATAACACCGTTGTAATCCAATTTAAGTTATCACAAAATCACATAAACATTACTTTTTACACCGCCATTTAAAGAATCTAATCACACATACTTGTAAACGGAGAAATAACGTATCATAAAACGTCACACATGATTTTTGTATCACAGTAAACACTTATCGATGTATTATTGTTCATTTAGAACACAATTACATGTCGAATTGAAGCTCGTTTCGTTAATATTTTGTAATAATATCGGGTAATCTCAGATCCTGACACCATTCCGCACGGGACACTGCTGCCAACTGAAGAAAATAACATAAATAAATACATTAGAATTCCCCAAACGCATAAAATTACAACATTCTATTGGCCAATGATGCAGAAACTGTTTCGCTATTGGTTAAAATGTTTGACATAGATAAAACTCAACCAATCAGAGATAACCACTACCATAGGTTTTAGGTGAAATTATGAGATTTGCATCGAGTTTTCATAGTAAATACTGTTACGTTCGGTTACTGTGATTTCGTAAAATAATTTATTGAGCAATTTTTAATTATAGTTATTCATTTAGGTATATTGTTTGGAATAAATTATTAAAATTAATTTTGATATTACCTGGCAGTCGCGCTCAAGCGCAAACGAGCCTTACTTCCATATTTTGCTCACAACTCACATAGCGAAAAATAAATGCACTTAGCATAACTTGTACTTTTATTAAATGAAAATTGTATTATAATATTTTTATTTCGACTGTTTTTACAAATGTTTATCGATATAAGAGAAATTTAGAACTTTAGAAATGGAATAGTATAAACATAGACAATTTCTTTAAATAAAAAAATCCAGGGTTCATATAAAAATCAGCTGTCAACTTACCGCGGTCGGATGAATTATTTTGTTTTGATTTTGTCAAATCGTATGTCAATGTCAAATTAAATCACATTTGTTTGGTACGTTTGCTCGTCGCATTGTTGTTCGAAAAATAATAAATTAAAATTACTGTGTATATCTAAATCAATAATATATAATTCATGATAACATTGCTAATTAATCAAAGTTATGTAGTTTAAAAATTTGTACGCAAGGATTAACTATTTATTATGGTAAGTGGCTACCAAACAAAATTAAGTAAGAACGTAGTTTATTATTTTTAATCGTATTTTAATTACAAATTAATGAATTAGGAAGCTAAATTGTTGTTTTTGAAGCGTTTATTCTATATTCAAATGTATTTAGTTTTTAATTTAACTATATTTAGCTATAGTATTTTCGTTAGCGACTGCCTTCAGACCTTTAAAATTACCGTGGCCCATACGACATATAAAAAAAAATGATTTGCCCATAATGATAAAAATATGAAATTTTGTTTATAGTTTATTGTTTTTAACGGAAGCGATGGTTAGACCAAGTTTTTAACTTATTTCAACTGATTCAATATCTCTTTTCATCTTATTTACACCAATTATGTGAAGTAAAGAGGATTTATTATGCTACATTCTACAAGTGGCTTTTAGCTATGGTTATTATATTATGTACTATGGAGTGCAATTTCAAATTCTAAATCAAGTAAATTTTGGGCCTCAAAGCACTTTTAAAAGTAAAAAGCTTACAAAAAAATTTAGTATTATATAGCTACTTCACTATCACTACATAGTATAAAACAAAGTCGCTTTCTCTGTCCCTATGTCCTTATGTATGCTTACATCTTTAAAACTACGCAACGGATTTTGATGCGGTTTTCAGTAATAGATAGAGTAGTATTTAAGATTTTCATACAATACAGATACATATTGTTAAGAAAAATATTTGTAGACAGAGAAATATTTCTACAAAATGTTTTTCATCCCCACCCACAATCCTTTGATAGGCAGTCTTACATTCCATGTCAGAACACCAAAGTGTAGCAAGTTTGTTGTCTGACGACCTCGATGGCAGAGTGGTCACCATGCCGGTCTGCCATCTGTAAGGTTGCGGGTTCGATTCCCGTGCGGGGTGAATATTTGTGTGAACCACAAATGTTTATCTCAGTCTGGGTGTGTGTGTGAATGAGTGTGTAGTTTCTGATACCCTAAGGACTACATACAGGACATAGACAATACAGGTTAAGAAAGAAATCAGATTTTTGTTTTTTAAGCAAGTTAACGATTTTAAGATGTTAAAATTGTAGTGATTTGTAGTAGATGCTCAGTGTTTTACATTCATATTCATACATTCATATTCGATTGAGGCCCAAACTTGACTAAATATTTTTTTTTATTTGGTTCTTCTTCTTTTTCGAACCTTTTATCCCATGTCTATTTGAGGTCAGTTTTCAGTTTAAACCATATAAAACCATTTATTTCCACATCTAATACAAAATAAAAAATACAAAATAAAAGTTAAGTATAATATAAAACAGTTTACGATGTATTGGAGCAGACCCAGTGTCCGCTGTGACGCCGCTGGTGCGACACAGCACTGGTTTTCAGTCTGTCCGTTAACAAAACAAGTATTTCTTTTTTAGTTTAACCAGATTTAGCGGAATGTCAGTATTTTACGTGAAGGGACTGCCATCAGACCTTCACAACCCAGAGGGCTATACAACATGTTTTGGTTAAACCAAATGTTAGACTTTTGAGGGCTTCAACTACCCGTAACGACTGTCGATGATGTTAGTACGACAGCCGGGACCGACGGCTTTACGTGCCCTCAGAAGCACGGAAACGCTCATGAAATTAAAAGTAATTTGTAGTAATGACCCATCACAGTCATGATGGTGCCAGACGTTGCTTAACCGCATAGATCACAAGTGATCCGCGGGGGCCACGAGCGCTTCTGTTGCATTTGGTTGTTGGTATTTAAATTTAAAGTCACTTAAGAATGGCTATACATATTTCGATTTTTTTAACCAACTTAAAAAAAAATTTACATGCAGTACCATGTAACAGTGGCGAGGGGTCCATACAAGACGATTCCTACCGTCTTCCCTTTTGAAAACAGACCAACTTACACTACTAAACTCTAAATTATCTAACACTCATACTTCAACTAAATATTAACGACACCTACTTACTTATAACCATATATTAAAAAAAACTAACTGTTTTTAAATAAATCAAATTAAAATAATAATTAATTCACGAAAAGAATGCATAGCGTAATATTCATCGTATAAGAAACGATCTAACTACCTCATACTGAAACAAAATCATTATAATCATTAAACGCTAGCAGTTACGGTTCAAAATCGCTTGGAGTAAAACGTTTTCCCTTGCAGGTCTAGCGCCATACAAAAGCGTATTCACAACTACATACAATGAACCGTTCCGATACAAAATTCACGCATACATTGACACAAATTCGCACAAATCACGCCCAAAAATAAGACGCTCGGCCACCGTCTTGCTACTAGATACTATTAATTATTCTGTGCCAGCCAAGGATCAGACCAGAGAAAGAGAGAGAAAGAGAACACGGCTGTTGACGTTTTGCAAAGCGTATTCGCGAATGTCAAGTGTCATGCATGCCATTTAAGTTTTCGCGGGTTGAAATTAACAGTTTGTTTTTGTTTTGTTGATTTTTACGATTTCACATGATAATATTATTTACGCGACTTATTGTTTTATATAGTATTTGGAAAGTTATTATTACGTATACCTCAATTATAAATTTGATATAATTAGTGAGTTAAATACCTAAATTCGATATTATTGGTTTTCGTGTTGTGAAGTGTGAAAGTTAAAATAAAACAAAACAAAAGTTTATTGCATATTGAGCAATTGTTGCTTATTGGATAACCTGCTAGGTGAGAATAATTTATTTAGTAAATTGGACTTAAAATACTACTTGAAAGTAGGGTGATTTCTTGATAAGTAATAATATAATCTTTTTAGATTGATTTCAACTAAAGGTTATCAAACGACCTGTATGAAAGTATACTCGTATTGTTCTTAAAACTGCACAGTTTTAAAATTGAATATGTTAGTCTATTGAAATAGGTTCAACTTGTACAACTGAACTTTTATACCAAATTGCATGCATAATTATGATGATTGCAACATATTTTTAGTTGCATTTTTTTGTTTAAATTTAAATTACATTATAACTATTAGACACATAAAAATATGAATGAATTAAAATGTAGTGAAATATAATTTATTTAAATAATAAAATAACTAAAGAGGCAGAATTAAAACTAATAAATGAAACATATTTCATTTATTGTATATGTGGCACTGGAGGTCCTCCAGTGCCACCCATAGGTAGAAGTGAGTTAAATTAGTTATTAATATTTAGTTCAGTTAAATAAAGGAGGCAGCAACTTCAGAAAGTATACAAATTACTTAATTGTATAATTTTATGAGATCTGACTCCGGTATTTTTTTAAATATATTTTTTATATTTAAAAGATAACGGGATATATAGCACAAAGTGTTTTCTTTCCTTCGTTTGTTATTTTAGATTCAAAAGTATATAAATCCATTGGAAATGTGTGTTTATCTTTATGTAACCAACAAATAACAATACAGCTGAACCGATTTTGATGGGCTTTTTACATAGCAAATGGTCAATATAATAAACAGTAACTTTTGTGTTAAAATTAGCATAGATCAGCAAGAAACATATTTCTTGAGTAAAGTCACGGAAAAAAGTTTGTCATCAGTCTCATCCAAAATTATGAAGGCGTCGTTTTTTTTTTTGGATCGTCTTCCCTTTCGGAAAATTTCACCCCTCGCCACTGCCATGTAATAATATATTATCAGTTGGTCTATACCAGCTCCTGACCTGAATTGCAATTTTGAAGTTGGTTGTTTTTTTATTAAATTACTATTTTGTCTTTTTTAACCCCCGACGCAAAAAGAGGGGTGTTATAAGTTTGACGTGTCTGTGTGTGTGTGTGTATCTGTCTGTCTGTGGCATCATAGCTCCCGAACGGATGAACCCATTACAATTTAGTTTTTTATGTATTAAAGGGGGACTTACGTGCGAGTGTTCTTAGACATGTTTGAAAATCGGTTGACCCGTTTAAAAGTTATGGGGGTTTGAAAGTAATTGAGTTGGGGGTTTTTTAAATTTTTAATTTAATTGTTTTGTTATCTTACTGTCATTATAAATGTGATAGGTTGTGTGGTTTGATGGGTATTAGTTGCCCTATCGTTCAAAACCTACTGGACTGAGAAAGTTTGTTCAGATTTTCCGTTGTACTTGTGGATGGGTAGTTTTTAGCAAATTATATCTCTCCGGTTTAGGTGCTCAGCCAGTTCTGTTAAATACTGCTTTCCCTAAAATAAACTAATTTAATTATGTAATAGTCATACTTATACTGTTATTCATTTCTTACAAATGTACTGTTCACGTTCCAGGTACCTCATTAGCCACAATGAGTCAACAAGATCCCAACCGGGGTCTCCCCGCGCGCCCCGACTCGCCGAGCACACCAAATTCATCGCACACCCCCGTAGACCTTGACCCCATCCTGTCCCAAGAAGACAGAGACGCCATCACCGACTACAACAACGCACCAATAGTCTGGTCGCAAACAGAAAGCGCTAGAACGTTCTCCGTCGATGACAATACAGCGGACCAAAGCGCTGACGAACCTCCAGCTAAGATTAGAAAGCTATCACCGTCTGAGGAAGAGCTAGATGGAGAGACATGTCCTATATGCTTAGATTCGTGGAACAATACAGGCGAACATAGACTGGTGGCTTTAAAATGTGGGCATCTGTTTGGCGCTGAGTGCGTCAGACGTTGGCTTAAAGCGCAAGTCGCAGCCGACAGGTCGTGTCCAACATGCAAATGTAAGGCGACTCTAAGAGATCTGAGATTCATTTACGCGCGACGCTTAGTAGCAACGGACACGTCGCAGATAACAACGCTGCAGAAAGAAATTGACTCGTTGAAGTCCCAGAAGAATCGAGTCGAGTTGGAATTGCAAAAGTCTAAGATAGCGCACAAAGCGTGTTCAATGCAGTTGGAAGTGTTAAAGTCTTTGATGAGACCGCAAGTGAATAAAGAGCCGCGGCCAAGGAGATCGTGGAGATTCGGTCTCGAGAAGAATCTAGAAATCACTAAAGAGGGCGGCTGTAGAGTGTTGACGTACAATTGCAGGACGTATGAGTTGTATGTGTCGCAGAAGAGTGTGAATACTTTATTCCCTGGATACGGGATCAGGAAGATACACTGTCTTGACTACAGCTTGGGTCAGTTCTTACATCTACACCCGAAGCCGATCAGAGACATCACATACTCACAACCGAGAGATTTACTGCTAAGCGTGGCGTTAGATAGCTCAGCCAGGATCGTAGAGAGAGGCATTGCTAATGTGACTGTGAAAACTGGCATGCCGCTGTGGTCTTGCTCATGGGATTACCTGAGAAGCAACATCTTTTACGTGGGAGGAGTCGGTGGAATCATCCATCAGTACGATATAAGGAACGTGTCGAATTACGTCCAAATGTTGTCCGCTCCTAACGACATATCGCCAGTAGTGTCGCTACAATCGACAGAGTACGGACTCCTGTCTTGTCAGCTAAACTCTGCATGGTTGTGGAGTAATAGAACCGGTTCACCTGATTGGGAACCGCGCCCTCTGCCCACTGAAGGCTCATTAATGTCGTTATGCTACGACAGCGAAAGCCACAGAGCGGTGATATCTTGCAGACCCAGCGCAAATAGACTGCGCCGATCAAACTTGACTCTCTGCAAACTGAAGCCAAGCTTACCTGCTGGAGAGGTTCTATTTGAGATTGAAGATACATTCCAAGGGTCATACACTTCCACATTGATGTCAAGGCCTACTTGGATTAAAGCTACTGAAACGTCGTGGGTTGCTGCGTACTCCGAAAGCGATGCAACGCTTTTCTTGCATGGTGTTGATGGCAGCAAGACAGTGTCGTTGCCGGCGGCGACCCCGGCTATTGACGTGCATTGTGTAGACCTCAATGGTAGTTGTCTGGTGGCGGCGCTTTCTGAGACAAGACTGAGAGTGTTCAAAGCGATGCCAAGCCCTACCCCAACGTGACATTTGAACGTTTTTGATAAATAGACTTTACGAAAGCATTCAATCAGATGCCGGTCGACTGGTGATGATGTGTTTTAGTGAAGTTTCTTGTTGTTATTTGTGATTTAGTTATTTAAAAACGTTTTTAGTGGTTGAACTGTACGAGGATTAATGTTAATTTTATAGGTTTAATTATTTTTGACTCGAAATGAAAAATGTGCAGGTTTCTAGATGATATGTTAGTTTTGTTTGTAACAATTTTTAACTGTGCTTCATAAATTCAATTTTAGTTGTTTCTATGTGTGTATTACTTTTTAATCTCTCAATCATTTATTTAGTTTTTTTTACTTACAATCGAAGCAGCAACGACTTTATTTACCGTATAGACATTAGTTAGTTGTCCATATAAAAATATTCCCACCGAAAAATTATGTATTAAATTAGTTTTTAAATATATCTATAACAGTTTCAATTTTATTGCGGAAATATCAGAATATCTTTCTATATTTGAATCAAAATTAAAATACAATTTATATTTTTATATACATATTTGTAACATATTGACTCGAAAACTGCCAGACCTTTTTTGATAATTCTTTTCTTACCGCCCAGCGTATAAGACTCGGTCTCCGCCTATTAAAACATCATAATGGCTCGTCTTAGTCAGTCAGTCAGTCAGTTGCAACGACTGATTCATACTCAAAGTTATATAAATCTTTATTACTTACTAGCTCTGCCCCGCTGTTTCACCCGCGTTGTTATAGGTACTACAAATCTTCCTCTTGAATCACTCTATCTATTAAAAAGCACCGCATCAAAATCCGTTGCGTAGTTTTAAAGATCTAAGCATACATAGGGGCAGACCGCGACAGTGACTGTTTTATACTATGTAGTGATACCTTCCTCTTGAATCACTCTATCTATTAAAACAAACCGCATCAAAATCCGTTGCGTAGTTTAAAAGATCTAAGCATGCGGACAACGGGACCGACTTTGTTTCTTAATAAGAAGATTTATACAGTCACTTTGAATCGTCAATCTAAATTTACTAATGAGTATCAGTTCAAGCTCTTATTCGCAAGGGCGTCGCTAAGGGGGGGGCAGGGAGGGGCAGCTGCCCCCCCCCCCCTAGAGATTCTAAAAAAGTTGCCAAATATAATGCAACCAAAGTCCTAAGTCTTTGAGTTAATTTGCTTGAAGTTCAAGCCTTGAACAATCATTACCTCGACTGGTCAATCTAAAACTCTAATCAGAAACTCGAATGAATTCACCAATTCCACTCCTAATATTCCGTACGCTCAACTACGCTCTGCTCTACTCTATCGTAGAGGCGGGAGAGGGGGAGTGGGGAAGCAACCTGTTCTCATTCATAGAGAATGAGAAAAGTATGAATTGTAGTAGGTAAAGTCAACTTGGCCCCCCCCCCCCCCACGCCATCGGCTGGCGACGCCCTTGCCTTGCTTATTCGTACTTGTTAAATATTGTAAAGCATACAGGATTAAGGTGATTTGCGTAATTTCAGCCATAGTCATCATCACAGATCAAGGAGTCAGTCAGGACTTCCGTCCTGTCATCATCATTTATGATGATACAACTATTTTTTCAACACACTTGCTCATAAAGGGGCTCTTATTTTTGCAAAAGCAGTTGAATAATGACACGTTTTATTCACTAGTGAGTTATAGATTGTTTTTTTAAATTGCTTTCATTTTAAAAAAGTTAAAAAAAAAAAGAAAAACTGTTTATTTATTAGCGAAAAATGATAATTTCTTCGCAAATGTGTTGAAAAACGTTGTATGGTACACGCGTGTATTGCTGATTACTATCCTCGGCTATCTTCAGACCCTCGCCTGACGGCTCGGGCCTCAATAGCGCCTCGGAAGTAATCACTAACTTACCTCACTTGTACCATAAATAACTATTGATGACCACATACTACTTTTTCAATGGGTGATGAAATTTCTCTGAAACTCTGGTCGATAAGGATTTTCTTGGAAAATCAATTCAGTGTTTAATCTAAGTATATTTAACCATATTCCAATAAACTGACGACCAATTGGCGTACCTTAAGCCAAAGGTGACGGGTTCGAGTCCCGCTCAAGACAAACATTTGTGTGTCACATGTCTGTTTGTCTTGGTCTCGGTGTTTTTATCTATTTGTAATTCCATTATAATAGTATGTATATTCGGTGTCTAAATAATCATAGTACAATAATGCTTTTTGGTAGAAAATGACAAGAGACAAAAAAGTCTTATACAATGAAATATGAATGAATCTTAAGGGGCCCCGAGACGGTCAAACACGTAAATTTTGGTTTGAGTCAAACCATTTTGTAAATTATAATTTGTTTGTATTTGTTGCTGGTTCATTGAATAAATTATAATAATAATGAATGGATAAATAATTGAAATAAATCTTTGAAAACTTGTGATGTTGTTTTTCTGTTTCTTTTAAGAATTTGCAGTAGGTAAGGTATAAGTATAGGTAAGTAAAAGCGTTGGAGAGACGTCTTACTACCTTCGACAGTAGCTGGTGGGACACAGCGTTGGATAGGGATGGTTGGAAATGTTTGGGGGAGATCTTTTCCCAGCAGTGGGACACAATAGGTTAAAAAAAAGTTAAAGTTTGAAGTCACAGCGTAAAAAAAGGTAAGTACCTACTCTGTTACGTAAAAGTTACTGAACCGATTATGATGAAATTTCAGTAGTAGTAGATGTTCAGTAGTTTGGCCGTGAAAAGGTAACAGACAGTAGGATAAGTACTTTTTATCCCAAAATTCCCATGGGATTGGGATTTACGAGAGGCACAGCTAAAAATAAGTAAAAACTACGATATTTTACTAAGCGTAATATCAAAACTCGCGAAAAGCTTCATAATTTCATTAGGATTCTGTATTGCTACAGTCGTAACACTATCTCAATATTTAGATTGACGAATTTTGGCCAATCACCCAGATTGAGTGCGCACCCAAGCAGGATATGACCCATTTACCATTGTGCGAACTCTAGGTACCTTGTACCTGACCTACACGTGAGACGGTCTATCAAATATCATTAAGTAAACCTAGTCTTACCGGGGACTATCCTTGGATGCATTTTATAGTGTTATACAGGGATAGTCGCCGGATTGTGCATCCTTTACACAAGATTAAATATGTCAAAGGGCTTCCGTGTGTTGGCTTTGGCCCCATACTAGCCTTCCAAAAGACCGGGACTCCTTAATAGTCCCGTGAATGGAAAAGTCATTAAGTACATACATACTTGTTCGAGTAGAAGACCATTTTCGCCAAGACCACCTATCCTGTCAGAGAGCATGCCTTATCTTTCACCCAGGGGAAATGCAGTGAGGCATCCCCGCAAAACGGCGGGGTATGTGGGACTCTACCTACTACCTACCATTTTGGGGTGGTGGAGGTCCTTCCTACCCACTAAAACCCCTGGGGCGATTCGTCAAAGCCCTGAGTGCCTCTGCAGCGGTAAGCTGACCGCATAACAGAGAGCATGCCTACCTATTTTTTTTTTCAAATTACTCTCTAGTGAAGACAATATCCTGTTTTGGATAAAATAAGGAAGAAAGATTTAACATATGTTCTCCCTTCACCAATAAGATGGTCTTGATGAATATCACCAAAGCTGTTAGTTCCCGAAAGTATTGGACTTTATGAAGGCGAGGAGCCCAGCAGTGGAATCTACTACACACACATAGTATAAAACAAAGTTGCTTTCTCTGTCCCTATGTATGCTTAGATCTTTTAAACTACGCAACGGATTTTGGTGCGGTTTGTTTTATTAGATAGAGTGATTAAGTGGGAAGGTTTTTAGCATAATTTTATCCCCATATTCCTACGGGAACGGGAACTACACGGGTGAAACCGCGGGGCACAGCTAGTAAGGAATGAAGTTACTTCTCATGGGAAGTAAGTTAATATTTGTATGATCACATCGCATAATTGAGTCTTGTGTGCGTAGTTTGTATTAATTTTTAAAATATAGATTTTTTTGTCAACCTATAATGTCCCACCGTCCCACTGCTGGGCAAAGGTCTCCCCCATTTCCAACCATCCCTATTAGTACGAGATCCGGCTGCAGGATTACTACGCTCATATGTTTTTTGCTGGAAACCATTTTTTTATGTATATTTACAATTAGGAGAATATAGATTTACCAGGTTGCCTAGCAAAATTTGGCCGCAAGTACTTTTAAAATCATAATTTTCTCATTTTTATGCTTATAACTTCTTTAATATTAAATTTAGGGCAAAAAGTTGTATGAACATATTGTAGGTAAAGCAATTTGATACAAATAATGTCTTTTCGAATTTTTGTAGGACGCATAGTTTCCGAGATCGCGAGTTTGCGTCCCTGCATTTTTAACAGCCAGCAACCCTTATTTGGGGGCGGATTTGATTAGACAACCATATATGACAATAAACAGAAAAAAAATAGCTTTTATTTGATACATAAATTGAAATGTTTCCCAAAAGTCAATAGAACATAATTTTATTAAAATTACTTGCGGCCAAATTTTGCTAGGCAACCTAGTAAATATATATTCTCCTAAATGTAAATATACATAAAAGAAATGGTTTCCAGCAAAAAACAAATGAGCGCAGTAATCCTTCGCAGTGTCCCACCAACTACTGTCGAAGGTGGTAAGATCATCCCGCCAACGAGAAAATATTGATTAGCAAATTTAATTTAAGTAAGTATTTTCCTTTGATAAGTCACCTCAGACTTATCAAAGGTATTTTCTTTTTCTTACGGATGATAAAATACAACGCAGTAGTGTGTCGGTGTGATTATAATAAAAAAATAAACTAGAATTCTACCAATATAGTAGCTTTTTCAATAGTTGGCAATACTCATATTTTTTAATTTTAGCTTTATCGGTTTTAGATCAAGGTCTTTTGAGCCAAAAATGACAACCAGTGCTGCCATACGTATTACGTTTGCTTAATTTTCTGTTATTCTGTTCAGAAAATCTGATGTTTGTCTTTCGTTTCTAAAATTAGTTTTTAGGATAAAGCAGTTGTGTATTCTGAAATAATTAAATTAGACAAAATTTAATTTTTACTTTTGTCGTAAATGAATAAATCATTGGATTAATAAGGATGCTTAAGTCTATCTATTAGCTCTATGAATTGAACATCTTTTTTAATTAAAACATTTTAGCTTTAAAATAGATTATTGGAGGTATAAATTAAGATATAAAATGTTTATGAAAAACTGTCTTTTCGATTTTTTAGGGACTATTTATTTTAATTCCTGGCAGGACCGTCATGGCTTAAAAGAACTATAATTCAAAACAAGTAAATTAAAAAAAATAAAATGTAGACGTGAAATTTGTCAAAACAATTAGTCATTTCTGTCAACTTTCTGTTTTCAAAGCAGCGGTGCTTTTGTTTCGGAATTAATTTATTTAATTTTAACGAAAATTAACTGAAAAATACTTTAAAAAGTGGTTTAAATAACAATTTAGGTAATTATCTATTGATTTATAGTCAATTGTCAGTGATTGGAGTATTAGTTTATTTGATTTCGTGAAATCTATGACCATGTGTGGAGTTTCCAAAATTATGAGGTCATCGCAGTACCGAATATTTAAGACGCAGGCTTTTATTGAAGTTGTATTTTGTTAATTATATTGATATTTAATTATTTAACAGTACAGTAACTGTTAGTATCGGTCAAAGCCCGGCTGAGTCGTAAAAATAATTAATAGCAAATACGTAGTTAGTTTAAAAAAAATCTATCAGCTTTCACTCAATTTTATTTCCATAAAACCTTGTGGTAACTTTAACAAACACAACGAAGAGAGAATTATCTAAATTAAAAATATAAATATCAAATCCTGAGCTCATTTAAATACACAAATAGTACTTACAACATCTTGGGATGTGTAACACACAGGAAAAAATGAAACAATAAAATATTTAGTCCTAAATATTTTATCCTGTGTTTGTTATGTGTGACAACATCTGTCACACATGTCCAGTGTGACAAACTGAGAATTATTCTCACTGTGTCACAGTGGAAGTACACTGTGATATATATAATATAAATCATGGAATTTGTTGAATGTAAATAAATAGAAATGTAAAATGTAATAAATATAAAATTACTAGCTGTGCCCCGCGGTTTCACACGCGTAGTTCCCGTTCCCGTGGGAATTTCGGGATGAAAAATAGATGATGGCCGATTCTCGGACCTACTGAATATGCTCACAAAATTTCATGAGAATCGGTCAAGCCGTTTCGGAGGAGTATGGCAACGAAAACTGTGACACGAGAATTTTATATATTAGATGAAATGTAATTAACATAAAATTAAAAATTTATGAATTCAAATTGAAATTATATAATTTAAAATAAAATCTGTTTGTAACCTGCTAGGGATGTTGCGAGTCAATCCCATTACAAGTATCATCAATTACTTACTGGGAAGTCTCGTTCAGATACTGTAATTGAGATTTTATTAATAAAATGGATTTTTTTTCATATTATGTCCGCACCAAGTGGCTCAACCTCAACCTTAAATTATGGTGGTTTTACCTTATATGTAAATATATAAACATCAATAAATGTTTGTATTTCCAGAGTGTCAAGATGGAACAAGTACTGCAACATGTTGCTCAGACCATGGAGAAACAGCTTGACGCTGAAATTGACAGGTTTGTTTTTTTTTTTAAGGAGATTTGTTTGTAGCTGGTGGGACACTGCGAAGGATAGGGATGGTTGGAGATGTTTGGGGGAGACCTTTGCCCAGCAGTGGGACCCTGTAGGTTAAAAAAAAGGAGATTTAACAGCAATTCCAGAGCAATAAAATAAAAAAAACCTGTTTATGTGTTGTATAGTCTTATATTATTAAGTATCTTTTATAACCGTCAGATTGGACCGTCTGGACAACAGTGATCTGGAGTCTATCCGCCAGCAGCGGCTCAAGGAAATGAAGGACCGCGTCAAGCAGAAACAGGAGTGGCGCGCTAACGTGAGCAAATGTTAAATTAATTTAAGATCAGAAACAAATGCAGAAATAATTTGTTCAAAATTAACAATTTTATTTTTATTACTAGCTGTGCCCCGCGGTTTCACCCGCGTGGTTTCCGTTCCCGTGGGAATACGGGGATAAAATATAGCCTATGTTATTCAGGGTGAATGTAGCTTTCTAATGGTGAAAGAATTATTGAAATCGGTCCAGTAGTTTCGGAGCCTATTCGTTACAAACAAACAAACAAACAAATCTTTCCTCTTTATAATATTAGTATAGATTAGTGAAAAAATAACAGCTACATTATAAAACATAATAGAAAAAACATTAGAACTAAAACTTATAGATAATGTAGTCCACTTCACTTTTCTCGGCTTAACAAAAAAAGATTGGAAAGAAAAGTTAAATAATAGTTATTTATGGTACAAGCGAGGTAAGTTGGTGATTACTTCCGAGGCGCTATTGAGGCCCGAGCCGTCAGGCGAGGGTCTGAAGATAGCCGAGGATAGTAATCATCAATACACGCGTGTACCATACAACGTTTTTCAACACACTTGCGAAGAAATTAATAATAAAATATCATTTTTCGCTAATAACTAAACAGTTTTCTATTCGCGCGCATCTATCTAACACAACAATGGTGATCGGTCATAGATTAAAAGAATATACTTATTTAAAAAAAATCGAATGAATGAATGAATGAAATCGACCATAGACCTACCAAAAGAAAGGCAATATAGTTGAAGTTTATTTTTAAAATGTATGGACACGTTTTTTTTTTTGGTATCGAAACTTTTTCAAACTTAAAAAATTAAAAAAAAATCTATAACTCACTTGTGAATCAAGCGTGTCATTATTCAACTGTTTTTGCATAAATAAGAGCCCCTTTATGAGCAAGTGTGTTGAAAAAATAATAATCCTTTACACAAGATTAAATATGTCAAAGGGCTTCCGTGTGTTGGCTTTGGCCCCATACTAGCCTTCCAAAAGACCGGGATTCCTTAATAGTCCCGTGAATGGAAAAAAAATAATAATAATAAATAAAAATAACAATGTTATTCTGATGTATAATATTGATCACCATCTTAGTTCCTAAATTTTATTATGCAAACCTTGGTAGTACTATAATAGTATGAACAGTTGTACAGTTTTATACCTTAACTAGCGTCGTCCCGCGGTTTCACCCGCGAAATTCCCGTCCCGGGATAAAATTATGCTAAAAACCTTCCCACTGAATCACTCTATCTATTAAAACAAACCGTATCAAAATCCGTTGCGTATTTTTAAGATCTAAGCATACATAGGGACAGAGAAAGCGACTTTGTTTTATACTATGTAGTGATTTTCATATTAATATAACCTGTATGCTGACTGGCAGAGAGACACGAAATACACACCTATTTGAAAACTAGCTTACTTAAATGCTTTTTTTTCCGATGCTTGATTCTTTAAGCTCTATAAAAACCCTAATGTTCTATTTTGAGGCTTAAAACTAACCATATCATTCCATATCATTTGTATTACATGTAATACACGGTAAATATCCCGTTAATCATAATAATTTGAGTGCTAATAACCATGATGACTATATAATTCCAAACTTCAACAGAAGATCAAAAGAAAAAGGCATATGGTATAAAACCATACAATGTGAGCCTCCTAGAGTTCCTTGATAAATTGCAACATGAAAAGAATTTACATTGTAATGGCAAATAGGTTACGCGCTGGACATATTTTAACAAACAAATTTAAATAACTAAGAAAACTAATTGATACACCGAATTGTGATGTGTGTGGTACAGTGGAAGATTGGTTGTTGGCATGTGTATCACTATTTTGGCAGAACCTTCCGGTTGGGCTGCTAGGGAAATATATAAAATGGTGGTACACATCTATACTAATATTATAAAGAGGAAAGATTTGTTTGTTTGTAATGAATAGGCTCCGAAACTACTGGACCGATTTCAAAAATTATTTCACTAATGGAAAGCTAATTTATCAGTGCGTGACATAGGCTATATTTTATCCCCGTAATCCCACGGGAACGGAAACTACGCGGGTGAAACCACGGGGAGCTACTAGTTCTTAATATGTATGTAATTAATTAAGATAAAGGTATGATGGGACTGACATGCCTTATTAAAAGGAAGAAGTCTCTAAATAAAAGAAGATAAAAAAAAGACTATAAAAACCATATAATTCCAAACGTTCCAGGGTCACGGCGAGTACACAGAAATAGACGGGGAGAAGGAGTTCTTCACGGTGTGCAACAAGTCGACCAACGTGGTGTGCCACTTCTACAAGAGCGACTCGCCGCGGTGCCGCATCGTCGACATGCACCTCAAGGCGCTCGCCCAGAGACACGTCGAGTGTCGGTTTGTTAAACTCGACGTCGAGAGGGCGCCCTTTTTGACAGGTCAGTGATTATACTGTATAGTTATTATAGTTATCATGGTTATTAGCACTCAAATTATTATAATGAACGGGATATTTACCATGTATATTATTTATTACGAGTTTCCGATATATCGACGCCGTGATCACGGATGAACTTATTAGATGAATTTATTATACTGTATTTATGGAGGGTAGAGGTCAGGAGAATCACCTTGGACATGAAAAACTGTCCGTCGAAATGCATTAAATGAGAGTGACACCACATTGGCATCATATATTGTTAGAGTAGGATGGAGATACATTCATATCATACACTGTGTGTCTGATGTTATGGGGGTGGGGATACCATTATGGGGATGTGGGAATCCCCATTTGAAACGGGAGGATCCTCCGACCAGACGGGTGTTGTCTGGTGGGAGCTGCCCGACGGTTGTAGTCGGGCTATCGTATACATAGTCAATTGCGCTGTAAATTTCGCTTGCGCGATTCAGGACTCTTCAGTTTGTTTCCCTCAGATGCTGATAGATGGCGCTGTTAGTAATTAGTTCCTTATGTGGTGTGTAGATGTCGCCACACTGTGTCTACACCAGCGACATTCTGATAGGTTTTTAAACTGTTATTTACTGCCTATAGCTGGACACTTTACAATTTTCTACCGTAAGAGATGATGCTCCTGACCTCTACCTAGTTAATAATATGTTTCAAAATATTTGTAACTATAATTTAGCCGTATGTATATTGTGTCCAGGTCGTCTCAAAATCCGCGTGATCCCGACCATCGGGCTGGTGAAGGAGAATAAGACGAAGGACTTCATCGTGGGCTTCACGGAGCTCGGGAACCGGGACGACTTCACCACCGACCTGCTCGAGTGGAGGATCGCCAGGTCACTAACATGGGCTACTAGTGGCGCCCCGCGTAGTTCCCGTTCCCGTGGGAATATGGGGATCAAATTTAAAACTACGCAACGGATTGTGATGCGGTTTGTTTTAATAGATAGAGTGATTCAGTGGGAAGGTTTTTAGCATCATTTTATCCCCATATTCCTACGGGAACAGGAACTACGCGGGTGAATACCGCGCCGGTAGTGTCAAATAATTTGTAAGTATACGAAGTAATAAATAACCATCTTCTCCCTCTAGATCGGAAGTAATAGAGTACGCGGGCGACCTGCTGGTCCCGCCCGAGGAGGCCAAGAGACAGCGCACACTGCAGGCGCTCAGCAAGCGCACCATTCGCGGGACCACGGACAGCGACTCTGACCTCGAGCTCAGCGACTGATGGCGTATGGAGGAGGCGGTTTGTGTCTTTTGGGGGGGTATCAGGGGGTTGATTAGCGGGGGGTTAGCGAGAAATTAAGGGCGGGAACCCTCCGCCACGGACGCTGCACACGGCCATGCGGCGTTGCCATACAATTGAAATATCATCTCTATGGCAACGCCGCGTAGCCGTGTGTAGCGTGCGTAGGGTGCGTGGCGGTGGGTTCGCGCCCTAACTGTGACACTTTTGTTCTCAGTTTGTCACAGTGTGACCAACTAAACTAAACATTGGAATAAAACTACGGATTGTCGTGATTTTAATATTGTTTCTGTAAAGATTATCAAACTTTAGAAATATAAATGACCACGACAAAGTGAGTAGGTTTATTTCAATGTGTATACGTGTAGTGTGTATAATGTATACGACTATATCTGAGGGTACAATTCCAAGACGGGCCGCAGACCGCAAACTGCAAACGTCAATACTTTTCTATCAACATCTATGAAACAGCGCGTCGCGACTGCAGGCAGCAGTGTAGCCGCGCTCGGAATCAATATGACGTTCATAGAAACAAGTGTTGTCGCTTGCGGTCTGCGGTTGCAGTTTGCGGTCTGCGGCCTGACTCAGAATTGTACCTTTATTGTTAAGGTGCTTGGTCTTGCTGGGGATGGTTGACGAAAAATTAATTTTACAGCCAAATACCGTACTAAAGTCTCTTTGTTACTAGACAACTAATTTCCAGTTTGTCACTTCGTTTCTCGCTAATCGTTAGCAGTAAAATTCCTATTTTAAACGCCTATTTATATTACTAGCCACAAGTGTGACAGATTTGAAAAATATATCACATTTAGTCACAAATGTGACGGGAAAGTACAAGTATAACACATGCATAATCTAAGGCACGGAAGAATTTATATTATTTTTTACATTTTGGTAGCCTCACCTTGATAATTATTTAAATATCTCTAGAAATATTGTATTTTTTATTTAATGATTATTTAATATTGAATTGTTCGTCACATTTTCTTTCCCAACTTGTCACAGTGTGACTAAATAGGAAACTTTTATTTTTCTGTGTGAATTCGATGTTAGTGTATATTATATTATTATTCTCCACATTATTAAAAATATTTAAACTTAATATTTAAAGGAGATGATATTATATCGTAAGACATAGTTTAAACACGCATTTATATATTTTCTAACAAATTAAATTGTATTGCTGTACATTGTTTTAATAAAACACTCATTTTTTATTTATTTGTTTTATTTTGTCGCTAATTGAGCAAGAAGCGAGGTGGTCATCTGATGGTAATCATCACGCCTGCCTACCCAGACAGACACCGTACTATAAGTGGAAAGATACCTATAACGACGCTTTAGGGAGGCGAGACCGAAGAGAACTCCAGAGAGATATGCCAATGTATGAGCAAGTGTGTTGAAAAGGTTTAAAACCACTTTGGCTAATGAAGAGTCTAGGAACCTTTTTCCTCCATAATTATAAAAAAAGTCTTTTTGAACAAAGAGGTTTTATTTATTTCTCAGATTATATCTCTTTCTTTTTAGTAGATTATTATGGTAGTATTTTCAATTGTGCTCCTAGTAACACTATAATTGTGTCAAATCACAGCTGACTAGTGACATTGACAGCGTTTTACTAACAAAAACATTTCTTCGCAATTTTAGAATTACGAGTTACGAACTATTTTACGAATGATTACGTGAGAACTAGCGAAAAATAAAAATTAAAATCGATACAAAAAACACTAATAATTAATAATTGATTTATTTCAAGGTTAAAATAATTCATAATTATTAATAATTTCGTTAAAAGTGTGACGTGTTTTAGTGAATTTCGTGGTTAATTTTCGAAGATTTGAAATTGTGTGGATATATTTATTTTTATAATATTGGAGTGTTCGATCTTGTCTATTAATAGATGAAATAGTTTCCATATCATTTGGTCGAAGGTAAGTGTGTTCGTTCAAGGTTAATTATTGTACTTTGGACCTTATAAAAATTCAGTTATCAACTCCATAAAAATATAATTTTATGATAACTCTCGATAACCTGACGCGTTATTTAACAATAATAAGTTTTAATATTATTTTTAACTACACGAAGTAATTTTAATAGTTACCTATCTGTGTTAACCAAGTTTATATCTTATAAGAATCTTAATTATATGAACTTTAAACTGCTGTTTATGATTATGTAAAAAAAAAATTATAAATAAATTTGAATAAAATTAGCGTTTGCCAGCGTCTTTGCCTATATTGGCGTTAGATTTTTGCCTAAACATGTTCATGAAACGAAATAATGTAGAAAAAAAAGTATAATTTTCACATTTAAGCATTTTAAAATAAGAGTGATAAAATAAAATTAAATTTTCCTTAAATTTGATTTATTGAAAAATCTTCTTTACGAAAATTAAATTTAAAATTACACTTAGCTTAAACCACTACAATATTTTCATATTCATGCTTATAATGATTGAAGTATTTGTGTGTTTCTGATACATTTAATAAACCTAGTTAAGGCTATGTTATCTTATACTAGGAAAACCTTGCGGTTTCTCCCACATTAATCCCAATCCTGGGGAAATTTTAGGATAAAAATTATCCTTACACAAAATATCAATTTCCCACAGGTAAAAATCTTTCGTAAAAATCTTCCTTTACTCCACGTTCGTAACTGATCTTTGATAACCAGATACGAACAAGGATTATTTTTCTTGTTTGATAACCAGTTACGACAACGGAATTTATTTGTCGTTTTCGTAACCATGGTTCATAACCAGCTACGAAAATCTTAGGTAAAAATCGTAAAAAATCTTTATTCATATTTGCTTATTCAAGTCAATATAAAATCAACCAAACATTTTTGTGTACAATCTGCATCATCACTACTATTTTTTTGTATTCCCGCTGTCCCCACTGGTGGAGATAGATTTGATGGAGACAACGGGAACTCCATGCTTTTATATTGGTTATACATTGAAATTTTAAAAACAAACATTTTATATATGTAATTTTATTTATTTTATAATGCTTAGTTACTTTTATTTTAGCTACTATAAAATCTATATACATCCTACTAATATTATAAATGCGAAAGTTTGGATGTTTCTTCCACTTTCACGCAAAAACTACAGTATCAATTTTGATTAAATTTGGTACAGATGTTCCTTATAACTAGGAATAACACATAGGATACTTTTTATCCCGAAATTCACATGGGATTGTGTATAAGTAATCATATGTTTTATTGTAACTTTTTGTAATCGCAAATCGTACCAATAGAGGGTGCTGTTACTTAATTTTTTAACACACGATGGTGAATTGTGCCGAGATTGTATGATACTACGAGCTACGCATTCTCACGGGAGCGGGTACTGCGCGAGAAAAACCGCGGGGCGCTGCTAGTCATACATAAATCTATACAGGGTGTCCGTGCATCGATGTCGGATACTTTAAGGGGGTAAAATATGGTATTGTTTATCGACAAATCACGATTTCAATTTTCTCTAGCTACCTCCATTACAAAATGGCAGCCATTTTGTTTTTTTCAACTCGACGCGCGGGTGCTTGTACTTATTTAGTCATTGCTATCCATGTAAACGTCTTAAGAAGATGAAAGATGTCTCATTTGAAAGTAAATAATGTAGGGTATTATTGAATGTAAGATTTTATTCAATATCTTAATTATAAAATAACAAAAAATCATTACAAAAATAAAAATCAATATTTTTTTATAGATGTTTTCTGCATTTTTTTAATTTTTGTTAAAATTTGACCCATTAACCTACGTTTTTCATCTTGTTTTTTGATAGTACAAAATATTTACTTAAAAAAAAATCATACATCTTATAGCCTTATGTATGATAGTTCTAAAGTTACGATGGTTTGAATATGATCCTTAGCCAAGAAAATCGTCTCGTTTTGCGAGGAGTGCTCGACGTGCTCGCCCATGGGACTGCGTTGTTGGGATTACCTGACTTGGACTATTATTTAGTCCGTCTAAGTGAAGGTAATTAATAAAAAATGCTACATTTTATTCCATATCTTTATCAAAAAATAACAAAAGAGGATGATAAAAACAAAAATAATTATGTGTTTTCGTATTTTTTTTAGATTATTTGTCTTTTTCTTAAAAAAATACCCACTAGGCTAATTTTTTTTATTGTTTATTAATAGTACAGGATATTTGCTCAAAAATAAGTGTTGCATTTTATAGCCCTATGTATGATAGTTCAAAAGTTACGGAGGTTTGAATATGACCCTTAACCGTGAAAATCGCCTCGCATTCTCAGGATTACTCGTCCGTGGGAATGTATGGCTAAGGGTCATATTCAAACTGTCTAACTATTTGAACTATCATAGATACCCTAAGTAAATATGCTGTACTATCAAAAACAAATGAAAAAGTAGCTTAATGGTATTTTTTTAAGAAAAAGACAAATAATCTAAAAAAAATACGAAAACACATAATTATTTTTGTTTTTATCATCCTCTTTTGTTATTTTTTGATAAAGATATGGAATAAAATGTAGCATTTTTTATTAATTACCTTCACTTAGACGGACTAAATAATAGTCCAAGTCAGGTAATCCCAACAACGCAGTCCCATGGGCGAGCACGTCGAGCACTCCTCGCAAAACGAGACGATTTTCTTGGCTAAGGATCATATTCAAACCATCGTAACTTTAGAACTATCATACATAAGGCTATAAGATGTATGATTTTTTTTAAGTAAATATTTTGTACTATCAAAAAACAAGATGAAAAACGTAGGTTAATGGGTCAAATTTTAACAAAAATTAAAAAAATGCAGAAAACATCTATAAAAAAATATTGATTTTTATTTTTGTAATGATTTTTTGTTATTTTATAATTAAGATATTGAATAAAATCTTACATTCAATAATACCCTACATTATTTACTTTCAAATGAGACATCTTTCATCTTCTTAAGACGTTTACATGGATAGCAATGACTAAATAAGTACAAGCACCCGCGCGTCGAGTAGAAAAAAACAAAATGGCTGCCATTTTGTAATGGAGGTAGCTAGAGAAAATTGAAATCGTGATTTGTCGATAAACAATACCATATTTTACCCCCTTAAAGTATCCGACATCGATGCACGGACACCCTGTATACACGTTTAATACATAAAACATACTTGTAACCATGACTATATTAAGATAATATAAGTGAGTTAAATACCTTTTGGAGTCAGTATTTTATAGATAACATTGTTTTGTTATCTCAAACAAATACAACTGTTGTTTGTACTCGCTATCAGTCGAGTGTACATTATCACTGATAATTACTCTTAATATAAATTATGAGAATGCGTGGGAAACATAACATAATCATTCACTCCATCATCTCATTACAGTAACTGACCCCTAACTAAGTTCGTAACTTAACTTGTATCTAGTATCAGAAACTACGCACACACTCATTCACACAGACTCCCAGACCGATATTTTGTTTATTTATTTTATTTTATTCAGAGACTAGCGGCGCTCCGCGGTTTCACTCGCGTAGTTCCCGTTCCCGTGGGAATAAACTATAGCCTATGTCACTCGCTGACAATATAGCTACCCATTATTGAAAGATTTTTTGGAATCGGTTCAGTAGATCCCGAGATTACCCCTTACAATGTAACAAACACACAAACTTTACTTATTCTTTATAATAATACGATTGTGGTTCACACAAATATTCAACCCGCACGGGAATCGAACCCGCAACCTTACGGATGGCAGTCCAGCATGGTGACCACTCTGCCATCGAGGTCGTCAAAAACAGAGCGTAGGGTCACGGTAATACTATTATACCCTATTTTCACTATGCTGCAATGAGCAGGGAAGTGAGGAGCGAAGTGGGCAGCATAGTGTAAAGGGTCACTCGTGCTGCTACTCGTCATGCCGTTGCTCCTGCCCGACGCTCCCGCGAGTGTCGGTTTTTCGTGCGGAAGTCAAGGGAGGGAGAGCGAGAGAGAACATATCCGCTATTTCACTCAGTCCTCACGTACCAAGTGACATACAAGTGACGGCACCGGCATGACGAGTAGCAGCACGAGTGACCCCTTTACACTATGTCCTCGCTCACTTCCCTCCTCACTTCCCTGCTCATTGCGGCATAGTTCAAATAGAATACTGCCGCGGAAGTATTTTGGGAAATATTTCCGGCAGCGCGAGTAGCAGGAGCAGGAGCATAGTGTAAATAGGGTATTATAGTATTACCGTGGTAGGGTCCTATGACTTCCAATCGAAAGGTACCTTGTTCGATACCCTTTATACCAATGTGTTTTTTTTGTAATTCAATTTATTCATACAAGTCAATCGGTTCAGTAGTTTAGCCGTGAAAGGTAACAGACAGACAGAGTTAGTTTCGCGTTTATAATATTAGTTAGGATAGTCAATCCTTACTAATATTATAAACGCGAAAGTAACTCTGTCTGTCTGTCTGTTACCTTTTCACGGCTAAACTACTGAACTGATTGACTTGAAATTTGGTACAGGGGTAGCTTAAAAGGACATAGGCTACGTTTTATCCCGAAATTCCCACGGGATCGGGAACTACGCGGGTGAAACCGCGGGGCACAGCTAGTTTAAATATAAAGACACAAGAAAAAATAAATGACCGATCTCATTAAATGATCTTCATCAGTGATAGCAACCCTTGACGATGATATCGCGTGACTTCTAATAATATTCTTCTCATTTACATGCAAATGTTATCTTTCTAAGCTTCGGCAAGATACACTGATGTGTTCCCGCGGCAGTCGGCAGTGTGTTACTCTTTACGCTGAATTCCAGTTGTACTGTGCGCCGTGCAATAGGCCCTTCAAGACGAAGTTTGGCTTTGCAAGCCATATCAGAGCTCACGACCGAGCTCATTAAATGGACGTAATTTTGTGAGTCGTGAGTCGCGTAAAATGAGTCGCGAAAACGTTCAACTGAAATTCGGTTAGACTGCCACACGGACGGACGTATTTTCAGTTGTAGTCCGGAACATTTGTACGGATACTTGTATCGTGCAAGCTCCCCACCTCACCCCGACCGAAATTCAGTTGATATTAAGCGTGTGAGTCGGCAGACAACTCATTTTGCGTCGTCGTGTGAATCAAATAGGACTTTTCTATGAAACTGAATGCAGCAGAATTTCTGCGAACGAAATTCTGCGACTCACGACTCACAAAATTACGCTCGTTTGGCCTCACCCTAGGGAAAGTTCACATCTGACGTAAAATACGTCGAGCGTATCATCGGTCGCACTAACGTATAATCGGTTGAGTGTGAACGGTCAAGTGTTTTTCTATACATTTGTCTGTTCTGGCCAAAGGTTCTGGCGTTACGCGACGCATGTTCCGTCAGATATCAACCTTACCTAAGAGGTTCGCCGTTAACGGACACGTCAATCAAGGAGGACGATATACAATACTATGTGTACACGTACTAACTAAATTGATAAGGCAGACAGATAGGCTCGACATTGCAATACCGTACAACAGGTTTCATAGTCGCATTGGGTCACAATCCTCTCTGTGCCGGCGGCCATATTGGAAACTCCTATTGTCATTTGGATACATTTTCAATAAACTAACAACAATCAATAAACTAACAACCAAAAGATGCGATTACAGCGACGCTGTCACCGGCAAATGACTAGTAGCTTCCAATTTCCCGCCGGCACAGAAAATATTGTGACTCAATAACAATTTTACACGTTCTTAGGAAGCTGTCTATCTGTTTCTGTAATTTGTGTTACGATTGGCAAGCCCCCTATATCATGTGTACAGTGTGTGTGTGGTTGCCAGGTGCCCGTGATGTGAGTATAGGCGGTTCCAAGATGGCGGTGGGCGAGGCGCGCGTGCCGGTGCTCGCCGACGTGCCCGCGCATGCGCCCGCGCACCACAAACACCCCACAGGTGGGTCCAACACAGTTGACAACAAGACTCCCACCAATTGAGGACCTCCTCCTTTTTGAAGTCGGTAAAATATCTTTACTTTCTGCTGTAGAATTTGTTATTTAGAATGTACTTATCTCAAGAACTAGAAAAAAATGTTTTAGTGTTGAATAGTTCATTTATCGAGAAATTCTTAAAATATTTACCATTACACTACGACCCATAGGGCGAGTGAAACCGCGGTGCGCAGCACAGCTGGTACAATCATAATATTAGTTTGGGTACTATTAATAGTACTCGTGCAGTCAGCGTCATAGAAAAGGCACCATCCGTGGTTGTGGTAATATGACAATATCTATAATATTGATATCTTTGATTTACACGAACACTACACATTGCAATAAAACACTTAAACGGATTTTTGTCGTGGTTGTATTTTGTTTTACATTTTCTGACGTTTCGGATTCTTTACAGAACCCTGTTGGGCTGTCTTCTGTGATCACGGGTTCTGTAAAGAATCCGAAACGTCAGAAAATGTAAAACAAAATATAACCACGACAAAAATCCGTTTAAGTGTTTTATTTCAAAATCTATAATTTTCAACATTCCCACCAATCAGAGCCGTCGTCGGGTCACGAGGACCTATCGCGGACGACCACCGTGGTGACGTCACTGGTGGCGGGCGCCACCGCCGGCGCGCTCGCCAAGACCGCCATCGCGCCGCTCGACCGGACCAAGATCAACTTCCAGATATCGTGAGTTAAGGAACTGCTATTTGTTAATGGATGTTATTACAACTGCTATTTTGGTGGGTGTCATTAACCCCCGACACAAAAAGAGGGGTGTTATAAGTTTGACGTGTCTGTGTGTGTGTGTATCTGTCTGTCTGTGGCATCATACCTCCCGAACGGATGAACCGATTTAAATTTAGTTTTTTTTGTATTAAAGGGGACTTACGTGCAAGTGTTCTTAGACATGTTTGACCAAAATTGATTGACCCGTTTTAAAGTTAAAGGGGTTTGAAAGTAATTGTGTTGGGGTTTTTTTAAATTTTAAATTTATTTAACTGCTATTTGTTGGGTGGGTGTCGTTCAACTGCTAATTGTTTGTGGACGTTATTAAAACTGCTATTTAAGGTAACAGCTATCATTAAAGTGGTAATTGTTAAGTGGTGTCATAAACTGCTGTCCGATGGTGGGTGTCATTAATACTGCTTTTTATTGACAGGTGACATTAAACTGCTAATGTCAGTGAGCGTTATAAATGACTAATTATTGGATGTCATCGCCTTTTTCTATCAGTATGAGTACCACAAGTATTCAGTTCTATTCAATAAATACAGAAACATAACTTTGAAATATATTCCTGTTAAGTATTGGAGCAGGGGTTACAGCGAGTACGCGTCAATTAAACAAGCGAGTTAGAATCAGACTGGTTTAATGCACAAACAAATGGGAGCGGGGCGCAGCGCGCTCAGGTAGCTTACTACTATAGGTGCACACATACATAACAATTCCATATCCTATATTCCAGTAAGACCCCGTACTCCTGGCGCGGCGCCGTCCAGTTCCTGATCCACAGCGGTAAGAGCGAGGGCCTCACCGCGCTATGGAGGGGGAACTCGGCCACGATGGCGCGCATCGTGCCCTACGCCGCCATACAGTTCACAGCGCACGAACAGTGCAAGAAGCTGCTGGAGGTCGACACGCCGCAGAGTGCTAGGTGAGGCGGGGGGTGGGGAGAGGTGAGGGGAAGTGGAGGAATATAGGTGATAGCAGTGGCGAGGCGTGAAATTTTCCGAAAGGGAAGACGATCCAAAAAAAAAAACGACGCCTACATAATTTTGGATGAGACTGATGACAAACTTTTTTCCGCGACTTTACTCAAGAAATACGTTTCTCGCTGATCTATGTTAATTTTAACATAAAAGTTACTGTTTATTATATTGACCATTTGCTATGTGAAAAGCCCATCAAAATTGGTTCAGCTGTATTGTTATTTGTTTGCTTACATAAAGATAAACACACAAATTCCAACAGATTTATATACTTTTGAATCTAAAATAACAAACACAGGAAACAAAACACTTTATGCCATATACCCCGTTATCATTTAAATATAAATAAGAGATTAAAATTTTTTACCGGAGACAGATTTCATAAAATTACACAATTAGGTAATTTATATACTTTCTGAAGTTGCTGCTTCCTTTATATAACAGAACTAACTATTAATAACTAATTTAACTAACTTATACTTATGGGTGGCACTGGAGGTGCATAAAAAAATATGTTTCATTTATTAGTTTTAATTGTGCCTCTTTAGATATTTTATTATTTAAATAAATTATATTTCACTACATTTAATTCATTGTAATAGTTATGATGTAATTTTAATTTAAACTAAAAAATGCAACAAAAAATATGTTGCAATCATCATAATTATGCATGCAATTTGGTAAAAAGTATAGTTGTACAAGTTGAACCTATTTCAATAGACTAACTTATTCAATTTTAAAAAACTGTGCAGTTTTAAGAACAATACGAGTATACTTTCATACAGGTCGTTTGATAACCTTTAGTTAAAATCAATCTAAAAATATACTTTTCAAGAAATCACCCTACTTTGAAGTAGTATTTTCTAAGTTTAAGGTTTTCTAAGTCAAATTTACTAAATAAATTATTCTCACCTAGCAGTTAATCCAGTAAGCAACAGTTGCTCAATATGCAATAAACTTTTGTCTTGTTTTATTTTAACTTTCACACTTCACAACACGAAAACCAATAATATCGAATTTAGGTATTTAACTCACTAATTATATCAAATTTACAATTGAGATACACGTAATAATAACTTTACAAATACTACATAAAACAATAAGTCGCGTAAATAATATTATCATGTAAAATCGTAAAAATCAACAAAACAAAAACAAACTGTTACTGAAACCTTAAATATTGGCATGACACTTGACATACGCGAATAGTCGAATACGCTTTGCAAAACGTCAACAGCCGTGTTCCCTTTCTCTCTCTTTCTCTGGTCTGATCCTTGGCTGGCACAGAATAATTAATAGTATCTAGTAGCAAGACGGTGGCCGAGCGTCTTATTTTTGGGCGTGAATTTGTGCGAATATGTTTCAATGTGTGCGTGAATTTTGTATCGGAACGGTTCATTGTATGTAGTTGTGAATACGCTTTTGTATGGCGCTAGACCTGCAAGGGAAAACGTTTTATTTCCAAGCGATTTTGAACCGTAATTCATAGGATTTAATGATTATAATGATTTTGTTTCAGTATAAGGTAGTTAGATCGTTTCTTATACGATGTAGGTGTATTGTAACTTTGTATAGCGCTAGGTGCTTCCAAGCGATTTTGAACCGTAACTTTTAGTAATTAATGATTATTATGATTTTGTTTCAGTATGTGGTAGTTAGATCGTTTCTTATGCGATGAATATTACGCTATGTATTCTTTTAGTGAATTATTATTTTAATTTGATTTATTAAAAACAGATATTTTTATGTGGTTATAAGCAAGTAGGTGTCGTTAATATTTAGTTGAAGTATGAGTGTTAGATAATTTAGAGTTTAGTAGTGTAAGTTGGTCTGTTTTCAAAAGGGAAGACGGTAGGAATCGTCTTGTATGGACCCCTCGCCACTGGGTGATAGTATGAAAGTTAGAGAAATGGGGACAACGGTGCAAGCATCTTACATTAAATCGCACATTGTCAACATTTATGACAACACGCGTAATTTGACTTTAATTACGCGGTAAGAGCGAGGGTCTCACCGCGCTGTGGCGGGGGAAGGTGCTAGGTGAGGCTGGGTGGGGGTGAGGTGGGGTGGAGGATTGTGGAGTGAGAGGCGGTGAGATGGAGGAATGGTGGTGAGGTGGAGGAATGGTTTTGACTGGTGGTGAGTTATAAGGATTGTCGTTGAGTGGTGTTGCTTCTATACCAATTTTCCTTGTAATGAAAATTCGGACATTAAAGCATATAATCATTATTAATATATTAGTTGTTTGAGGTTTTAAGAAGTGAGGAGGTAAAGGATGCTAGCGAGATATAGAGGGATGGGGTAGTGAGATTGTAAAAAGTAGGAATAGGGAGGATAATCGGAGGAATGGCGGTGAGAGTATGGAGGAATAGGAGAGTAGTAGGGAGATGGAGAAATGTGGGAGTCAGAGGAACGGACTTTATAGATAAGAAGTATTTTATTATTAAACGAAACGTACGATGTACACATAATGGTTTGGCACGGGAACTTTGTGTACCAATTTTAGTCGAATCCATCCCTCTACTAGTTTCAGCTACATACGGTGGCCTTCATCTAGTCGAGGGATTTGACTTACATTCATACGTACGCACTTCCCGTGCCAAGAAGTAACATAGCGGCCAATCCCTCTTAGAGCGGCCCCCCTGCGGCACCTGGTGGCGGGGTCGCTGGCGGGCGTGATCTCGCAGTCGGCGACGTACCCGCTGGACCTGGCGCGCGCGCGCATGGCCGTCACGTCCGCGCACACGCACCGCACGCTCGCACACGTCTTCAGCGACCTCGTGTCGCGCGAGGGACTCGCCGCCATGTACAGGTAATAGCTTACATAGTCCACACAGACGAAAGCAAAATCGGCCTATTTAACCAAATGTCGACGCTTCGCTCGCTCTGCTCGCTCGTTTAATTAACTACTAACAGCGCCCCGTGGTTTCACCCGCGTAGTATCCATTCCCGTGAGAATGCGGAGATAAAATTATGCTAAACACCTTCCACCTGAATCACCCTATCTATTTAAAAAAAACCGCATCAAAATCTGTTGTGTAGTTTTAAAGAATTAAGCAAACACAGGGACGGACAGCGGGAGGCGAGTTTATTTTATACATACTATGTAGTGATTTAATCCTTTGTACTTAATGTAAATGACGATTTTTAACTCTTAAATGGATTTTTTATGTTCCAGAGGTTATCCCGCAACAGTATTAGGTGTGATCCCGTACGCGGGGGTCTCGTTCTTCACGTACGACACGCTGAAACACATGTACTATGGTGAGTTTAGACATACACTACACACACACATACAAACACGGTATTTTTGAAGAAATTATTAGAGATATTTTTTGATATTTTTTATTTGGGTTCTGTTACTTTACATTTTAATTTGTCCAGTAATTTTAGAATAGTTGTGTATAGAACTTGTAGGAATTAGAAATAAAGCTGTGTGTAGAGCACACGGGGAAAGGGGTCTGAATGTGTTGTATGAGTGTAGCACACGGGGAATGGGGTCTAAATGTGTTGTATGAGTGTAGCACACGGGGAAAGGGGTCTAAATGTGTTGTATGAGTGTAGCACACGGGGAATGGTGTCTATATGTGTTGTATGAGTGTAGCACACGGGGAATGGTGTCTATATGTGTTGTATGAGTGTAGAACACGGGGAAAGGGGTCTAAATGTGTTGTATGAGTGTAGCACACGGGGAAAGGGGTCTAAATGTGTTGTATGAGTGTAGCACACGGGGAATGGTGTCTATATGTGTTGTATGAGTGTAGCACACGGGGAATGGTGTCTATATGTGTTGTATGAGTGTAGAACACGGGGAAAGGGGTCTAAATGTGTTGTATGAGTGTAGCACACGGGGAAAGGGGCAAGGGCGGATCCAGCTTACGCGCCAGGGGGGGGTCACATAGTCGTGGTCAAGGAGTAAGACCTTATAATTTAGTTTTGATAACAATATATATACTTACCAGGCGTTTGGTAGAGGGTTAACCAAATGTGGTGGGCGTGTACCTAGGCCTATTTGGGTGATAAACTTTGGCCAACAATTTCCTAGTTGTTAAAATTAAAAAAATATCGTCAAAATTGTATTTTTTTAAATATTTTTTTTCCAAATTGCGACCTTTTATCCCTATAGCTTTTTGATTTTTTAATTGATTATATACCGTGCGGTCCTAAATGCGCTTTTTCGCGCATTTTTGGTACCGATAGCGCGCTTACCGAATTGAGCGTATTCGCACCAACGAAAGTAATGGGACGTCATTAAGCCATGCAAACGCTGCTCATGAAAAAAATAGGTTGTGCAGTGTGTGCGCAAATGTCAAACTCAAAATTTGACGTTTTAGTATTTAATTTGTTTTAGGTTTTTAATAAACATGTATGTTTACAATGGCTTAAAACTTAATATATTTATGAAATATTGCATTCTCATCAATTACTAATTACAACAACTATTTTCTGCATCTTACATTCGAAATGCCGAATACGAAACTCTAATTTTGACATTTGCGCACACGTACGCATACAATCCTATTTGATAGCGCGCAAACAGTGCACATAAAGCACATTTCAATTTGGTTCACGCGTGTACACTATTGGTACCGTTTGTAACGTTTTCATAAATCGGACTGCGCTCATAGTCTCAGGTATCACCTGGTCTGCTCACAGCATTTTCAGACCCCTACAAGTTCTAAATAATTTGTTATGACCACTTAATGCTACGACAATGAAAAAAGGAAATCTTATAGAGGATCTTTCAACTCAATTAAAACGAAAACTAAGTGGAACCGAGAATTTAAAAACTTATCTGTTTATTCCTTATTTCAACAGTACACTACATGTATTACAAAAGAACTTGTTAAAAATGTGGTGTAAAGTGGAAATAGAAGAAAAATAATAGAATTCCGTTAAAAACAAATTCCAAGTTTGGTTAAAATACGTCACAGTATGAATAAATTTGAATTTTCCTGAGGTCTTCTGAAGATACTGAGATGCTGTAGTGACTATGTCAGAAAATAATTAGTCTTAAAACAAGTACAATGGTCTATCTCAATGACAGGACGATATTGCTCCCAAATCAAGATTTCGCTCTGGCAATCCCTTAAAGGGTTAAGAATACATCCAGTGGTGTGGGAACATGCGTTTTTTTTCATTATTTTTACTATGCTGGCGAAATGTTCTACCTAGATTACGTACTAAAAGAGATTCATGCATAATTTGATTATTTGATGATTCGAAATCATTCTGCAGCTCGGAACTCTGCACTACAGCATCTCACTAACATCATCGACAATCGTTACGGGTAGTTAGAGCCCTCAAAAGACTAACATTTGGTTTAACCAAAAAAGTGGGTTGTAAAGGTCTGATGGCAGTCGCTTCACGTAAAATATGGAATAAAGGTTCGGATAAGAAAAGAAAGAAGTGTGCCCAATTCTAACAAATTATTTAGACCTTGTAGGGGTCTGAAAATGCTGTAAGCAGACCAGGTCATATCTTAAACCATAACTAATCAAAAAATTTGACTGGAAACCAGCTCAAAAAAGCTGTAGAGATAAATAGTCGCAATTTCGAAAAAAAATGGACAATTCTAGCGATATTTTTTTAATTTTAACAACAAGGAAATTTTTGGCCGAAGTGTATCTCCCAAATAGGCCCAGGTACACGCTCACCACGTTTGGTTAACCCTCTACCAAACAACTGGTATATTGTTATCAAAATTAAATTATAAGTTCTTGACGTGACCACGACTATGTGACCTTCTGGCGCCTCTGTATGGTGACAATTTTTTTTATAAATAAAATCATTATGTTCAATTAGTGGTCCACCTAAGTCCTGGGACCGGCTCAGGGGGGGGTCATGACCCCCATGACCCACCCCCTGGATCCGCGCTTGGAAAGGGGTCTAAATGTGTTGTATGAGTGTAGCACACGGGGAATGGTGTCTATATGTGTTGTATGAGTGTAGCACACGGGGAATGGTGTCTATATGTGTTGTATGAGTGTAGAACACGGGGAATGGTGTCTATATGTGTTGTATGAGTGTAGCACACGGGGAAAGGGGTCTAAATGTGTTGTATGAGTGTAGCACACGGGGAATGGGGTCTAAATGTGTTGTATGAGTGTAGCACACGGGGAAAGGGGTCTAAATGTGTTGTATGAGTGTAGCACACGGGGAATGGTGTCTATATGTGTTGTATGAGTGTAGCACACGGGGAATGGTGTCTATATGTGTTGTATGAGTGTAGAACACGGGGAATGGTGTCTATATGTGTTGTATGAGTGTAGCACACGGGGAAAGGGGTCTAAATGTGTTGTATGAGTGTAGCACACGGGGAATGGGGTCTAAATGTGTTGTATGAGTGTAGCACACGGGGAAAGGGGTCTAAATGTGTTGTATGAGTGTAGCACACGGGGAATGGTGTCTATATGTGTTGTATGAGTGTAGCACACGGGGAATGGTGTCTATATGTGTTGTATGAGTGTAGCACACGGGGAAAGGGGTCTAAATGTGTTGTATGAGTGTAGCACACGGGGAAAGGGGACTAAATGTGTTGTATGAGTGTAGCACACGGGGAAAGGGGTCTAAATGTGTTGTATGAGTGTAGCACACGGGGAAAGGGGTCTAAATGTGTTGTATGAGTGTAGCACACGGGGAAAGGGGTCTAAATGTGTTGTGTGTGTAGAGCACTTCGGCGGGCGTCAGTCGGGCGTGGTGTCGGTGTGTCTGGGCGGCGCGGCGGGCGCGCTGGCGCAGACGGCGTCCTACCCGCTGGACATCGTGCGGCGCCGCATGCAGACCGCGCGCGGGGACACGCTCCGCACCATCCGGGACACCGCCGCCGACGTCTACAGGTCAGTCAGTCAGTCAGTCAGTCAGTCAGTCAGTCAGTCAGTCAGTCAGTCAGTCAGTCAGTCAGTCCTACATACACGGGGGGCCTCCTAACCTTTGGACATCGTGCGGCATGACAATAGCAGCTTCCAATTTTGGCTTCTACTATTGACCATCCTATCCCCCCCACAGGTCGGAAGGCCTGCGCGGGTTCTTCAAGGGCCTCAGCATGAACTGGGTGAAGGGCCCCATTGCGGTGGGGATCTCCTTCGCGACGTATGACGTCATCAAGGCGGCGCTCCGCGACCTCGCCGTCACCTTCAACAGCTAGTGAAAGGGGCAGGTATAGTGCAGATACAAGGTACCTTCCTTAGTAAAGCTGCGAACCCACCGCCACGCGCGCTCCGCCCACGGCCCACGGCCACGCAGCTCAGCCACACGAGCTATAGCCGAGTCAGCCACGGATGTATCAATGACGTCATTTTCGTGCGTAGCGTGTGCGTGTACTTCGGTGGGTTTGGGCCTTGATGCTCACTTTGTAGCTTTAGTATTGTAGGGACGGTACTTTGTATCTGACGCTGACTGTAACGTCACCTATAATGAGCCTAGATTATATACCCATAGAGTTAATACGCATAGAGCAGGGAAGGCATACGGCTGCCTGTAAGCGGAAACGTCCGATTGTTAGAAAGAGAGAGAAGATCGCGGTCCCTCTATGTCTCTATGTCCCGCGATCGTCTCTCTCTCTCTAACCGAGGGACAACTGGAGACCTGGCTCCCCTAATACCTCTATGTATAATACCTCTACGTATATACCATGTTGAGGGTTCGGCACGGGAAGTGCGGAAGTACCAATGTTCTCGTTCGAGTGAATGGCGGGCGAATAAATTAAAAAATAAAATAAAAAATCTCACTCCTCCTCCTGATGAAGGCCACCGAATGTGGCTGAAACTAGTCGAGGGTCGATTTAATGAGGTACGTGCGCACAGCCCGTGCCAAACAATCTTGTGTACAATGTGTATATCGTACTTTTCGTTCAATAATAAAATATATAACATGTTATATATGTTATATTACATAATCTAGGCTCATCTTTGTTAATGTATATTGAAAATAATTCTCAAGTAATTGAAACAAAAACACCAATAGTATAGATAAATAATTAAATATATTCCGAAAAGCCTGAAACAGACAATAATAACAATAAGTTGTAAGAATTAAAATGTAGATGGCGTTGGTAGTAGGTTCTGAATCGCGCAAACGAGTTGTGTCTTTATATGATATGCTGTCGCACAATTGTTCATAACATAACACAATCATTCACTCCATCACCTCATTACAGTAACTGACCCCTAACTAAGTCCGTAACTTGTATCTAGGGTATCAGAAACTACGCACACACTCATTCACACACACCCCCCATCACATCTAGGTCGTCATTAATGAGAGGTAAGTATAGGCATTCTAAATCAAAATTAATTCTGAAATATCATTTATCAATAGAAAGTATAACATAACATAATCATTCCCTCCATCACCTCATTACAGTAACTGACCCCTAACTAAGTCCGTAACTTGTATCTAGGGTATCAGAAACTACGCACACACACCCAGACCGAGACAAACATAACTTTATCCTGATATATATTAAGGCAATGCATGTTTCATTTTGAAACATGTCTCGGTTTTGGGGTCACCAACGCGCATTAGGCTCCTTCTCGGTACTAAATGTTTGTGTGAAGGCCTTTTATAATTTATTATTATGTATTTTCTGCGCAGCGCAAAAAAATACTTTAACTGTACTCATTAATTCGTTCAGCAGTTGATGTAATATTAAATGAATTATCTAGTCCCGAATATTAAGTATGTTTATAAATATTTACATAAATTTTGTTGTAAATTCGATATTTTTTTCGTGTCGAAACTTCTAAGCTCAACTCATTAAACATTTTTAGTTCTTAAGGCTTCAACTAGATGGCGCTAATAGGAACAATTCATAAAATAGTTCTTAAACCCACTCATAGATGGCGTTAAATAATAATTTCACTTAGTTCATAACTCATCAACTAGATGGCGCTGGTTTTAATATTTCATACAAAATAATTCTAAAACCCTCTCATAGATGGCGTTAAACTAAATTATGATTTAAAATATATTTTTGGTGTTTTCGTTATGATATTACAGTATATTTTTATTATTACTAAATGTTGTCGACTGCTAATTATAGATGGCGTTGTTTGTAAAGTTGTGTAACACGTAGATTAGTACCGTTTTTAACCGCTAGATGTCGCTGTTGTTAACTTTAAAAAATATTACGGTTTTTTTTTAAGACATTTTCGACATGTTTTCTATTCTCAAAACATGGATTAGAATTGAGATCACTAACACGCATAGAGCAAGCGTGGTTTTAAGTTTTAACAGTGTCTTCATTGTCGGCGGCGGGACGAAAACTTAAATAATAAATTGTGCAATGTTTAAAATTATAAATAGTCATTGTATAGATCAATTTGTATAGTGTTTGATACACTTAGAATTTTTGGAAATATGTGCATACAATATATTTTTTCTCTGCTGGAAATTGAACAAAAGACAGCTTGTTTTGGCGTTCTGGGTCCGAATCCTACTAATATTATAAATGCGAAAGTTTGTATGTTTGTGAGGTTAGATGTTTGTTATTCTTTCACGCAAAACTACTGTATCGATTTAGATTAAATTTGATACAGATGTTCCTTATAACTAGGAATAACACATAGGATACTTTTTATCCCGAAATTCCCACGGAATTGGGATTCACGCGGGTAAAACCGCGGGACGTAGCTAGTCCTAAATATTTATCTTTTGTCCAACGTTTTTACTTTAACTGAAATTTGAACCTAACTACGTTAAATCATAATTTTGGTTCTTTACCCAAATCCAATATTGTTATAACTGGTATTGAACCCAAGAATATGTCATAGTGTTAATGTAGTCGTGGGTTCAAGTCCCGGCCGAGTTTAAAATATTGAATGGATATATTTTCAATAATAGTCATATTTTTTTTTATTTAGTTTGTAGTCTATGGTATTAAGGTGATGTCAATTAAATATGAATCATATTTTAAGAATATATTTGTGTTTGTCCTTTTAAAGTTTAAAAAGGTCTTGGGGCCTATTTCACGACCTTCAAGTAACGTTACTCACCAAGTAAACTTAGTTTTGTCTCTTTCTTACTTTATATCAAGTGACAAAGACAAAACATGTGAGTACTCGGAACGTTACTTGAAGATGGTGAAATAGGCGCTTAGATACAGACTACCATAAAAAAACGCGATTGTCAAGCGATCTTACGCCAATGTTGCATTCTTGCGCGATATCGCGATCCATAGCAATTAGCCACACATTCTTACACAATGACTCAGCTATGAAGTTGTAGGTAAAAATGGAGCCCACACTTGGAACAACAGCTTGAGACCTACGTCTCTGTGGGCCGATCTCTCTTTTTAGTCAGACTCTCTCTTTCTAGAGGTTACCTTAGTTAGAAAGAGAGAGCCTGCCCACAGAGACGCGATAGTGATACATATAGTACAACGAGTTCTAAAAAGGATGGAGGAGGTGTTCTCTTGGCCGTTTCCCGCGACATTCCATCTACTCGTGTAAATTCATGGGAGAGTGACGGCGAAGATTTGTGGGTAATCATCCATCGAAAATCTAATAAAAACAATCAGATTAAAAAACTCGCTATAGGAGTTGTCTACCTTCCTCCACCCTTAACCTCGGAATCTCTCGGTAAATATATTGACCATGTTAATAATGTTATAAGTTTTGTTGATGATGTTATATTACTTGGAGATTTTAACTTGCCATGTCTAAAATGGTCTAAAGATTGTGAAACTTCTTTCATGAAACCTGTTAATTATAACAGTACTGTAAGTCAATCGTTTGTGGATTTTATGTCAGTCAACAACTTGTTTCAATTCAATCATATCACAAATCCGGACGATCGCACACTGGATCTTGTACTAAGCAACTTAACATGTGTGTCAGTCGAAGAACCGCTTAATGTTATCTCCAAAATAGATCTATTCCACCCTAGTCTACTGATCGTTGTACCCAATGTATCGTGTGAATCAACATTACCTCCACTAAAACGCACAACTTTTAATTATTTTTCTGCCAATTATAGTATAATTAATGAGGAATTAATAGGTGTTGACTGGCATGGTATATTTTTCAAGTGTCTCGATGTCAATCAGATGGTGTCTGCTTTTTATGATTTGTTGTGGGGAGTGATCAGGAAACATGTGCCGATACCTAAACCAATTAAGTATAATTTTCCTCCCTGGTTTAACAATGCCTTGATTAAACGCATAGCCGAAAAGGAAAAATATAGGCGCAGATTCCGCATTAACAAAAATCCGCTTGATCGCTTATCGTATGAAACCCTTCGTAACCACTGTCATAAAGTATACGACTCTTGTTATTCGCAATATAAACAGAGTGTTGAGTGTAACCTTAAGAAGAATCCTAAATCATTTTGGAATTTTATTAAAAGTAAGAGTCATACTGCTTCTTCTATCCCAACTAATATGCATAACGATCAAAATGCTAGTGCGAGTACAGGTCATGATATATGTAACCTTTTTGCCCTACAATTTTCCTCTGTTTATAGTTCTAGCCAAAACAATATTGTCTGTAATAATAATAATATCTCTCATTCTTCTGTATCCTCAAATCATCTTAGTTATTTGAATAAACTCAGGTTCACGGAAAATGAAGTTTCGAACGCGATCAAGAAACTTGACATACACAAAGGTGCGGGCCTCGATGAAATTCCATCTGTTTTTGTTAAACGCTGTTTAAAAGTACTTGCCCTTCCCTTGAGTATTATTTTTAACTTTTCTTTGAATAGTGGTTGTTTCCCAGATGAATGGAAAGAAACTAAAATTATTCCCGTATACAAAAAGGGCAACCAAAATAATACAAAAAATTACCGTCCTATAGCAATACTGCCCTGTTTTTCTAAATTATTTGAAGCCTTAGTATGTCCGATCTTAACGAAACATGTAGAGTTCTCGTTATCACCTAGCCAACACGGATTTCGATGTGGTCGCTCCACTGTCACCAATATGTCAACTTTTGTGTCTGACCTATGCAGAGAACTTGACTCAGGTAAAGAGGTTGATTGCATTTATACGGATTTTGCTAGCGCGTTTGACAAAGTGTGTCACACCATTCTATTGAGTAAATTACTTCGGGCTGGAGTGGTAGGCTCACTGCTTGATTGGTTCCAGTCGTACTTATCAAAAAGACTTCAGATAGTGAACGTGTGTGGATACGACTCCAATCCTTATTATGCCGTATCTGGTGTACCACAGGGATCCCACTTAGGTCCTATTCTATTTTCTATTTTTATCGATGACATTTCATTAGTTTTCAGAAACTGTAAAGCTCTTTTATTTGCGGATGACCTAAAGTTATACAAAACCGTAACCTCATCTAGTGACATAGTCTCCATTCAGGATGATTTAAACAGAGTGAATGATTGGTGCAACATTAATCTTATGGATTTGAACCCTACTAAATGTTACCACATGCGATATAGTCGGAAGAAAAAAACCGTGGATTCTAACCACGTTATAAATGGCACACCACTAGAAAAGGTAAACACCATCAAAGATCTTGGCATACTGATGGATAGAGAACTCAAGTTTACTGATCACGTTGACTTTGTGGTGACTAAAGCAGCTAAAATGCTTGGATTAATTAAAAGAAATTCCATAGGCTTTAGAAACCCGTTCACTAGAATAGTCTTATTTAATTGCCTAGTGCGTAGCCATCTCGAGTATGGGTCTGTCGTGTGGAATCCCTTTTATTCTGTGCACTCGCAACGTCTTGAGAGTATCCAGCGGTCTTTCACACGCCACTTAGCTTTTGTATCTCCTGGGGTTTCTCATAGGTTGTGTTACGACCAGCGCTTACAGTATTTCAAAATAATGACATTGCGCAACCGTCGTATACTTCATGACATTATTTTCCTATACAAACTAGTAAACAATCATATAGCTTCTGATGACCTCAATTGTCACATAAGTCTCAACGTTCCTCGCATTGTACCTCGCAAGCCTGTAACTAAAACCTTCTATACTCCCCCAGTTCGCACTAACATCGGTCTTAAAGCCCCCATTGTCAGGATATGTAACCAGCACAATATTGTTAACAGTGATCCCGATTGCAGTATCGACATTTTCCATGACTCGCTCCCTACATTTAGACGTAAGATTGTAAACACACTTCTACCTAAGCCTTTTTAATGTGTATTTAATTTGTATTTTAATTTGTATTTGATGTTTTTTTTTATATTTCTATTTTTGTTGAAAATGTTTAAAGATTTTGTCATATATAACTTTAATAGCTACACCCTTTCATTTATTTTGTTAATATTATAGTTTTTTTAGATAGATTTATTACTTTTTGATGTTCTTACTAGACAATGCTGTACACAACCATAATTGGTTTATATATCAGAACCCTTCTTTAAATATGTGTATTCTGTTTTAATGCTTAATATGTTAAACTGTTGTTGTGTCTTTTTTCAATAAATAAATGAATATAGGTTATGCTTCAAGTAGGTATTCGAAGTGTGGACTCCATTTTTACCTACAACTTCATGGACTCAGCTCAGGTTGGCTACTGTTACCAAACAAGTGGTTGCGGGTTCCATTCCCTTGGGTGGTAAATATTTGTATAATCCACAAACGATTTTCTCGAGTGTATATTTTTTATTTATGTTATGATATTATACGTGCGAAAACGCGGTCCTGTTTATAGAAATGAAGCAGAGTGTGATCAAAATTAGATATTTGGTAAAAAAATTTTATGTTTTAATGATCAAATATCTCTTTGATCACTATTCACTGCAAGAAACGCACAAGACCGTTAAAAGTATCGCTAAATTGTGCGACGATCGCATAATCGTGCGACAATCGCGTAATCGCGCAGCTATACGTAATGTGTGCACTATGACTTCAAATAATGCAATCTCTGAGCAAATTTATATAAGAACACTCTGAGGGAAGGTCCATATCTGACGGAACATGCGTCGCGTATTATCGGTCGCGTAACGCCAGAACAGACAAATGTATAGAAAAACACTCGTCCGTTCACACTCAACGCACTAACGTATAATCGGTTGAGTGTGAACGATAATACGCGACGCATGTTCCGTCAGATTTGAACCTTCCCTTAGTGGGATACAAGATGTAGGGACGTTGTTTAGTAATATTTTTACAAATGGAACTTGATTGTACTCAAAAAATATATTGGATATTATGTGTTATTAATCCCTGTCTGATTTTATTCTTTCTTTTCCGAACCTTTATCCCATGTCTATTTGGGGTCGGTTTTCAGTTTAACCAGATTTGGCGGAATGTCAGTATTTTACGTCAAGCGACTGCCATCAGACCTTCACAACCCAGAGGGCTATACGACTTTTTTGGTTAAACTGAATGTTAGACTTTTGAGGGCTCTAACTACCCATAACGACTGTCGATGATGTTAGTAGGACAGTACGCTGTCTGATTGTATTGTGTTTCATTAGCTGGGTTCACACCGGACGCTCCTCCACGCGCGTGGCACCAAAACGTGCTCCAAAGAACGAGCGCGCGCGATCGAATCTAAAGGTGCTCCTTCACCGGGAGCATTCGCGTGTAATGTAACGTTACAGATTTGAGCATTACATCAGTGAAGGAGGAGAACCGAGCATTACAATGCGCACCTTGTAATTTGTAATTATTACACACGAATGCTCGTTAGTCAGGGAGGTATTATTGTAATGTAATGCTCAAAGCGGAATCTGTAACGTTACATTACACGCGAATGCTCCCGGTGAAAGAACACCTTATTGAAACGCATATATACATTGAAGCGCAAATTTGCAATTCGAACATAAAATCGGACGGGGATTAAAAAAAAAGTTGGAAAATTATGTACTCAAATCATCATTGTTTTTTTACAATAATTCGTGTATGTTCTTAATTAATTCAGAGATATCCATAATGGGCGACCTTAATACTAGAATATCTTCCAGGCAACCTTCACATCGTGATTATTTTCATTTTTTTTTAATTCCTTTTAGTTTCGGAGATGATCAACCACGCACAAGGAAAATTCACTATAAATATTGCCTGGAACATATCCTTTAAGGTATAAGTTGGTAGCCGACTGCAGACAGCAGCAGACCACACGTCGCCGCGCCACTACTGGCTTGTATGTATTGCTATGAAATTACATTCGTAGTGGGCGACATGAAGCTAGCTTCGCGTCGCGAGCTGACGGCGAAGTGTCATGGTGACGTTAGGCGGCGACGTGTGGTCTGCTGCTGTCTGCAGTCGGCTACCAATTAATACCTTTAAAGTCATCCATTATGACATGAATATCAAAATGTATCTTTTTTCTTCCTCATCAATTTTACTTTAAATGGTCTTAAGGCCTATTTCACCATCTTCAAGTAACGTTCCGAGTAGGTACTCACATGTTTTGTCTTTGTCACTTGATATAAAGTAAGAAAGAGACAAGGCTAACTGTACTTGGTGAGTAACTTTACTTGAAGGTCGTGAAATAGGCCCTTACACTTGACTGTAACTCGCCGGATGGAAAGCAGTGATACTGCCTAAGATGGAGCGTGCTCGCAAAGATTCAAATGTGTTCAATTAGTAAAAACATATTAATGTCTACATCTCGTTTAGTTTAATAATAAAATTGTTGAACTAGTGTCTGTCTGTTCGTCTATACACTCAGTGTGGACTCGATGGGAATTATTCCTATCTGATACCATGCTATGTCCCGGATTGTCCCGTTATGGGGACAAATCGGACAAAAAAATGCCACTTCGGTGTTGCAAGTTCAATTAATTTATCTCATATTAAAAAAATCCGAAAGCGCTTAAAAACGTTTTGACTTCAAAAATGTTTCATCTATCCCCTTTTAAGGTGTTCCTTTACCGGGAGCATTCGCGTGTACTGTAACGTTACAGATTCGTCTTTAAGCATTACATTACAATAATACCTCTCTGACTAACGAGCGTTCGCGAGTAATAATTACAAATTACAATTAATAAATTACAAGGTGCGCATTGTAATGCTCGGTTCTCCTTCACTGATGTAATGCTCAAATCTGTAACGTTACAATACACGCGAATGCTCCCGGTGAAGGAGCACCTCTAAGTAACAAAGGGACTGATGATGCTTTTCCGAACTGCTCCCAGATGTGACCAGAGATAGGAATCACTTGGACCGAGCATGGTGTCAGTTAGGAATAGTTCGTCAATTGTCTGGTATTGTATTATACAGAGTATACATAGTTTGTATATTATTATATTAAATATTGAGTGACTGTTTGTTGTAAGTTTAGGAAAATATATTACAATTGTTTAAAAAATTGTTTTTTTATTTATTATATGATTTCACCCGTGATGATATAAGTATATCCTACAGTTTTTCTCAATATTTCTTTTAATTAATTTTTTTTTAACTTGAATCGCTTTTCCTTTTCACATCCTTCCCTCTAAAAACTGATGGTAACAAAACGTGACGTCATTTCGGATCCAATATGGCGGACAGAATTTATTTATGTAAGTACCCACGTTATATGGATATTAAATGAAATAGAATGTTAAAAAACTATATGGATGTGGGTATTAAATAGGATAAAGATCCCTACTAATATTATAAATGCGAAAGTAACTCTGTCTGTCTGTTACCTTTTCACGGCTAAACTACTGAACCGATCGACTTGAAATTTGGTACAGGGGTAGCTTATGGTCCGGGAAAGAACATAGGCTATGTTTTATCCCGAAATTCCCACGGGATCGGGAACTACGCGGGTGAAACCGCGGGGCACAGCTAGTTTGCTATAAAAAAGAAATTTCCGCTCATTAAATATTAAAATAAATAAAAGAAACCTTTATAATGTACATTTTATTAATTAAATAATAATTAATTAAAATTATAATAAATTAAATAATAATTAATTATTCACAAAAATTGCTTCAAGTTTCATTAAATACAAACTACTTAAATCTATGTTTTATGTATTACATACGTTTGTCCTACTCTAACATACGAGAAACAGTACGACAGAAAGAGACAAATATATTATACAGGGTTCACTACTATATTCTTTGAGATCCTTTTATTAATTACAAATTAAATACTATTATTATAAGATATGTACAATGAATCAATTTTTAGTTTAATTTAGCTTCAATACTTATATTTAATACTTACGAGTAAGTATATCTAAAGAACTGGTTTATTGGATCGCGGTACCATCATATAGCGGCCGTAATACAACACTGAGGGAGGTTACTAGAAAGTTCTATCTAAAGACAAGACGACAGAACAGACGGCTGACTGGCGTGATGCTGTGCTTCGACCGCTTCGACATTGCAATGAGCTACGCGCCTTAATATGACGGCCGCTATACGACGCCATGAAGTTGTAGATAAAAATGGAGTCCACACTTCGAATACCTACTTGAAGCATACCTATATGTATCACTATCGCGTCTCAGTGGGCAGGCTCTCTTTCTAACTAAGGTAACCTCTAGAAAGAGAAGGTCTGACTAAAAAGAGAGATCGGCCCACAGAGACGTAGGTATTTGACTCAAGCTGTTGTTCTAAGTGTGGGCTCCATTTTTTACCTACAACTTCATGGAGACGCCACGCCGCGCTCTCGCTTCGACTTTGCAATGAGCTACGCGCCTTAATATGACGGCCGCTATACGACGCCATCGGTTATTAGGAAACAATTGTACCAGACGCATACTTAGCTCGGAGAGGTTAACAAGACTACTAAAGCCGCTAACCCACCGCCACGCACGCAGCTCAGCTACGTTGAGCTATAGCCGAGTCAGCCACGAATATATCAATGACGTCATTTTCGTGCGTAGCGTGTGCGTGTACTTCGGTGGGTTTGAGCCTTAATATGTAGTAATGTGTAACACATTGATGGTAATAGTGAGATTTTAAAAAGAAAATGTATCCTTATTAGATTTAGTATTACAGTGAGCTGAGATTGTCCCAACGGATCACAGGATCAGATGAAATTACGATCGGATCACAGTGATTTGTTTCCACTGATACCAAGAGCAGTTTGAAAATATGTAATATCTTTTTTTAATTTTTTGTCGCTGAACAAAAAACATATTATCATGCTTTTCACACTCCGATCAGTTACGAAAATTAATGTAAGTAGATATACTATTAATTTTGTTTTTGTTTCTAAAAAAAAAAAATATTAACCTTAAAAATTTTGATCTAATGAATCACTTTGTGATCTATTCCTAATTAAATCTTATCACGTGATCCTTTGAGACATAACCTTTTACAATACAGATACTGTTATATTTTAAAAAAATATTTTTTTTCCAATTACAAATAACCAAAATTAAATGCAAATAACAAATAGCCCCAAACAATACAGCAGTTATTGCATGTCATCTCATTACTTAGACCGTGTAAATAACATCGAAAATGGATTAGCATGAGTTACACATTGTATTGATGTATTGACAAGCTAATTAAATGGGTTTTTATTTGTAGAAAATAATGGTATTAACACGACGACAGCCCTACTAATATTATCACTACATAGTATAAAACAAAGTCGCTTTCTCTGTCCCTATGTATGCTTAAATCTTTAGAACTACGCAACGGATTTTGAAGCGGTTTGTTTTAATAGATAGAGTGATTCAGTGGGAAGGTTTTTGGCATATTTTTATTCTGGCATTCTCACGGGGGCGGGAACTACAACGGTAAAACCGCAGGGCGCGCCTAGTAAGCAAATATAATATATTAAGTAAGCATTAAAGTTTGTATGGATGGAGATTCTTTCACATGAAAACTACTGGATAAGTTTTTATTTTTTGTCTGTACAGAGATAATCTAGAGCTTGGGAAATGTAGTTACTTTTGATTCAAAATTTCCTTTGAGCTAAGTTTCAGCGCGGATAATAAGAGATAACACTGCTAGCCAGTATTTATAGAGTCACCAAGTTTCCTGTGTCGGTGCCAGCGTCGCTGTAATCGCATCTTTTGGTTGTCAGTTTATTGAAAATGTATCCAAATGACATTAGAGTCACAATGACAATAGGAGCTTCCACTTTCCGCCGCAGGCACAGAAAACTTGGTGACTCTATATATAAGTACAAATTATTGGCTTATATAACAATATTTGACATTGTCCCACATTGTGTGAGTGTGACTGTACGTGTATACGCCTTGACGGTGTCTCAATGATGAGAGTGTAACCCAAAAATATGTAGTGACCGTTTGGGATAGTATCTGATAATGTGTGACAGTGTCTCCCAGTGTTTGACAGAGAGTGACAATGTGTGAAAAGGTTTCCTGGTGTGCGGCAAAACCTCACAATATGTGACATTGTCTCCTAGTTGATATGTGACAGTGTCTGCCAGTGTGTGACGAAGAGTGACAATATGTGGCAGTGTTTCCCAGTGTGTGACAAAGTCTCCCAATATGTGACAAAAAGTGACAACCTAGTATCTAAGTGCCATCATAATGCGTCAGATGATTGTTAACGTGATGGTAGTAGGGGCGCGGGTAGTCGTGGCCCCCGTACTGCGGGCAGACGACGGGCGCGTACAGCGACAGCACGTCGTAGGGCGCGGGCGCGGGCGTCGTGGTACGGGGGGTGGACATGCTGAATAGAGCTTCTGGGTCGCACACGAATTTGTACACGTAGCGCTCACCTGCGGGGGAAGTATTAGATTATACTTTTACTATTACTACTTCTGTATGTCTTAGGCTGCCTTTCCACCAGATCTAAGCTATTCTACGTTACTATGGATGCGTTCGATATCCACCAATCAAATTCATTGGTCCATATAGCATAGCAATAACCAATGACACGTGGATATCAAACGCATCCGCTCTAGTGGAAAGGCACCCTGAGGCAGACCTCTCTCTCACTGATGATGGTAATACAGTGATAGCTCCGTGCAAGACTGAGGCAGCCAGTTGAATATATGACGATGTATAGGAATAACAGAGATAACTCTTGGGAGGTGGGGGGTGCCCTTGAGAGATAGGGGAGCATCTTGAAGGTGTGAGGGAGATCCTCTGGGAAAAGAGAAGAGTCCTTGACAGGTGAGGAGGAGAGCCCCTGGGAGGTAGAAGGAGCCCTGGAAGTTCAGTAGGGGAGCTTTTGGGAGGTGGTGTTTGAGCCTCTGGATGGATAGTCCCTAGTATGTACAGTCAGCGTTAGCTAAAGGTACCTTGGTAATCCTCAAATTGGTTTTGCCAACCAAGAGATGGTACCTTTTATCTGACAGTGACTGTACAGGGAGGCTCTAGAGCTACTCACATATGAATACTAACCAGCAACCTTCTGCATGATGCCCTTCTCGTAATAATACCGCAGCGATCTCGACAGCTTGTCGTAGTTCATAGCGGGGCGGTTCTTCATGGCGCCCCACCGCCGCGCCACCTCCTCCGGCTCGTGTAGTTTGAACTCCAGCCCGCGGCCTGTCCAGGACACGCAGCGCGCGCCCTCGGACAAGAGGGATACCAGGAACTGCCATAGCTGGAGCGCGCCGCGACGACCGCCTGCACGATATGATATGATTTGATACTGGGTACTGACAGACACGATACTACGACGGTAGCGATACAGATACGATATAATACCGCGGCCGTCCGTCCTTCCGTCTGTCCGTCCGTCCGTCCTGCTGTATGTATAATACACTCACCATTATGCGTGGTGGTAACAAGCCCATGCGGGGACGCGGCCTCCCCCCTCCCGCAGTGCGAGCTGCTCACCGTCTTGTCGTCCCACGGGACCGCGTCCGTCCGTCCGTCCGTGCTCGAGTGGGGCTCCTCGCGCTCGCGGGGGTCTTCCTCCGGGGACTTGGTGTAGGGGACGCATCTGGGACCGTGGGGGACATTATATTTCTATATGCGTCAGGAAGATCGAAGGAAGATAGAAGTCGTTAAGGGATTCATTCAAATAAAATCACTCATTTATCCTATATAACACGTAAAAAAGAAAAATTATTTAAAAAATAATCAGAATACATTCATTTTAGTTCAAATAGTCATAACAAAAGAAACAACCAATAAATAATATAAAAAAAGATTAAAACTATTAAAGTACTTATTATGGATGATATTATAGTGTATGGTACACACTCGTATGATCACAGACTAACCTATTGTTATAATCACTAACCTGTGTTGATAGTGGTCCCTATAGTCCTGTGGGACGTCCTCCGACTCTCCTTTACACCTGCCGATTGAAATGTTAAATGTAGGCGCACATAACACACTTACATAGTAACAAACTAAAGGCCAGCGTACATTATACTAACAAACCATATTAACAGGTTCCTAGACGATCAAAATAGCTTGAATAGCACGTGAATCTGCAATTTCAACCTTGCATGCGGCTTGCAAAATGAAAATTAAAAATTTTGACATTCAGTTGGCTAGTAAACGTAGGTCCTGGCTATAATTAATAATATGTAAGTACCATCAAAATTGCTTGACAAGCGTGCTTGATGTCGCGTCAAGCTCTCTTATCAAGCTAGTCAACCAATTTTGATCATCAATATTATTCCATACTAGCAGCGCCCCGCATTTACTCTCGTAGTTCCCATTCCCGTGGGAGTACAGGGATTACATATAGCATATGCCACTAGCTGATAATATAGCTTCGTATGAGTGAAAGAATTTTCGAAATCGGTTCAGTAGTTCGGAGCCTTCGTTACAAACAAACAAGTTTTTCCTCTTTATAACATTAGTATAGATGACACCATATTATAACCATACTTACTGGTTGTGTAGGTGCGTGTGTGTGAGCGTGGTGTGGGCGTGGGCCCGCGCGTGGCGGTACAGCGCCGGCGCCGGGTCGAACTCGCGGCGCGGGGGCAACGCGTCGCGACCCGCTGCCCCGGAGCCCTCCCTGGACAGACAGGACATATTGATTAAGTAAAGATACAAGTTTATATAAAAGCATCGGTGGCGCAGGGGTTAAAGCCGTTGATTTCCGATCAGAAGGTGCCTGGTTCGAACCCCGCCGGTCCCACCACGTACCAATGTGTTTTCAATTTTCGAATTCATAAGTACGTTAATTTGGACGCTCTTACAGTGAAGGAAAATATCGTGAAACCTGCACACACCTGGGAAAAAATTCTAAGGTTGTGTGTGAAGTCGACCAACCCGCACTTGGCCAGCGTGGTCGACTAAGACCTAATCACCGTAATTCAGGGTAGGCTCGAGCCCCTCGGTGGGGACATATATGAGCTGATGATGATGATGACAAGTTTATATGAGATAGTTTCAATAGTGATCTCCAAACAACTTGACTTGGGAGTTATGTCATGAATTGTGATAGTTAGAAGATTAAAATTTTAACAGTTGGCGTATTTCTGTTGCCGCTATAACAACAAAAACAATATATTATTCATATTTAAGTGGGACCCATACAACACCCATGATATGTATTATTTGTCCATTTTTGGTAAGCAACACTTCTTGTGCGAGTCCGACTCGCACTTAGCTGATTTGCTGTGTCCCGCGGTTTCACCCACATATATCACAATCCCGTGGGAATCCTTTCTTAGCGGATGTCTACGTCATAACATCTACCTGCATTCCAAGTTTCAGCCCGATCCGTCCAGTGGTTTAGGCTGTGCGTTGATAGATCACTATGTCAGTCAGTCAGTCACCATTTAGTTGAGTAGTGTGTACTGTTTGTTACCTGTGTTGGTAGTGCGTGTAGTGCGGGGGGTAGGGGGGGCTCGCCATGACGTCACACGCCCCGCGCCCCCACACACCTCATACTACAGCCCTGGGGGGAGAATACACACTATTAGTATAAGGATATCAAGAAAACATTAATTTAAAAAACTAAAAATACCCGACAGCGTTTTTGTCCTTTTATTTTGATATTAAGTAATCTGTGAAATATTATGAACACCTCTCAAGCTAAATCCATCGAGCCGTTCAGGAGTTCAGCCCCCCTAGCATGACTGTGCGTGATAAAATATATAGACACCACGAAATAATATCGATTTCGCGAGCATGATCAAATGAATTATGGCGTGCTACGATATGATAAAATTAAATATGGCGGCTATATTTATTATATTTTGACAGTTGGATATCGATAAATAGCTATGTATATCGATATCGCGAGCATGACCAAATGGGATAAAATTAATCATGTGGTAAAATTAAATATAGCGGGTATTTTTATCATATTTTGACGGGTGGATGTGATAAATGTCGCGAATCTATCGCGTTTTCGAAGTCATGCTAGCCCGGCAAGCTACAGAGCGTGCCAAACAATTAAGTATACATATAAGGTGGTCATATAATTAAGAACGATTATTTAACGTAACGATTTTTTCAAAATAACTAATTGGATGTATTTATTTTTATTTCTTTTGATGCCTTCAAACATTTCCATAGTATCGATACATCAGTTGATACACACGATTGGCTAATAAATAAAAAGATAAACTTTATACATTAGATCTAAACCTAATATTACTACGTACTGGCTGGTCATATAATTAAGAACGCTGAATAGTGAACTTTTTTATTCAAGTTTACATAAAGAACACTCCATAGCTTTGTGGTTGTAAGTCACTATTCGTATTATTTAGATCCCATTTAGTACTGTAAAGGTCTTAAAAGTAATTGTTTCATATGAATTCATATGGAGAAAAATAAAAGTTTTGACAAATCTACAAGGTAGATAATAAAAAACTTCCTGAGAAGAATTTGGTCGAACAAAAAGATATTTAACACTTTACAATGCTCAAAAACGTTATTTTTTCACGCCGTGAAGCATTTTGCCACATATCAGAATTACTTCAAATGGTTGGTGTTTGTTGAGTACCTAGAAAGTCATCACGTCGAGATGATCGAAAACATTCGTTTTGGAAGAGAAAATAATTTAAAAGGGTCTAATGTGCTAAGAAACGAATATTTTGGGAGAAATAACTCTTCCAACAATCTCGGCACGTACTATACGAAGGTATTTTGTAAAAGGAAAGCTGCACGGAAGAATAAAAACGAAGGTACCCATCATGCAACGATGCCATAGGCAATACCGGCTGGCACTTACAAGAAGGTGTGAAAACTGGATATTAAGACAGAGGAAAAATGATATTTTTCTGATGAAACTAATATAAACTAGGGTGTTCTCTGGTGAAAATCAACGTTAACAACATCTTCCGAATAAATCACTCGACCATAAATACACAAAAGTGACATTAAAACATGATGGAGAAATAGACATTTTTGTATGCTAATTTCAATACGGCGTTGAAGCTGTGAAGCTGACACAAGAAAACATGAATCAATTCCAAGACAAAGAATTTAATGGAAAAGCTATGTTCCTTCAAGCTGAAGACGTTCTTGTAGGTTTTTGGTCAATTTGAACATTCCAGCACGACAATGACCCAAAACATAATGCGCGCACCGTTAAAGAATATCTCATATTGCAATTAATTTCTGTCTAAAATTGGCCAGCTTACAGCCTAGAGCTAAACCCAATCGAGAATTCTTGGTTCGAAGTCAAGAGAATAGTTTTAAATGGACAATATGTCAATTTAAAGAGAGCTGTAATGATGTTTTCTCCAAAGAATGGAACTCTGTTTCTCTTACAAAATGTCAAAAATTGATTGAGTCAATGCGTCGCCGCCCGGTATAGGTAAATCTGTAATTTAAAAGTCGTAAACATGTTGCCAACTAGTAATTTCAGTTAAAATACAATAAATTGATATTTTACTTTCATTATAATATCATTAATTTAATTTTAGTTTTATATTAAATAACTTTTGAACAGTTTAATAAATCGTTCTTAATTATATGTCCAGCTTCATTGGTACATTAAATTCGTTACAAAAGAGAACTAATAAAAATTGTAAAAAAAAAAGTTGACCTTTCAATTCTATATTCCTAATCCATTTGCCCCAGTCACGTAGCTATCTCAAAACATAAATAGTTACTGCCAAAAGCAATAAATAACTACACAAGAAATTATTTAGACAAAAAATATATGGAATTTCAAATCGTTCTTAATTATGTGACCACCACTGTATATTATTTATAAACATACTCTCGAAAAACAACCCTCCTTCTGGCGCAGTTGGGTAAAAACGTGGAAAATGAAGTAAAAGTGTCTACCCAGTTAATTTAAAATTACAAACAGACCCTTCAATCTTATTTATATCTATACAAACAAACAAAAATCCAAATATTTCTTACAATATTAGTTGAAGAGAGTAGCGGGTTCGACCCCCGCGGTGAGATCATTTCATTATCTGTCAATTTGTCAGGCACAACGCACCAATTGCGGTGAGGGGGCGCCTCGGGCGCAGTGGTGCGGAGGTCGGCTTCGGAAATATATGGTCGCGATACTATTATTATGAAGATGAAGAGTTTATTAACTTCTTTGATTTACAGAATCCGTGATACGTCTCACAGAAGACAGAGGCGTTTATTATAAAGTAATTTAAAAGTTTTATTCTAAGTACTTTTTTTAAACAACCTGTATTGTCCCAGTCCTGGGCAAAGATCTCCCCCAAGTACTACTATCAAAAAATGTCATCGTGTAGAAGACAAGAAATTGAGTAGACGTTATTTAATTTTTTAAGTAAAATAAATTCTTCTTCTTCTTCTTCTTCGTGTCGATTGACAAGACTTTTTTAACAATCAAGTTATATATTGGAACACCAATGAGCGGCCACTTCGATGGCGTTAGGTTGGCATGACATAAGGTCATCCAGAGTACAGCTATTGGGACATGATGGGCACTCCAAAAGATGTGACATTGTTTGTGCTGCGCCGCATGAGCAATTTGTATCGGTCGCACTTATCATGTTCCATTTGGCCAGGTTGCACCTGCAGCGACCCACCTGTGTTCGGAGTCTGTTCGTGCATTTCCACACCGGCCATGGCAGCTCACGACCAGGTGGAAGTTCCTCTGCAGGTGCTATGAAATTAGAAGGAGGTGGATGTTTGACATTCCAAAGGTTAAGGCGGGCGTCTTTTGGACTCAAAGTGCAAGCAGAAGTGGACCGCATAAAACTTTTGCGGCTTTTTAGGCGGTTTGTTGAAGATACTCTGAAGTTATTTAAGGGATGTCGGCTGTCTGATTCTTGCTTGCTTTTCTCAACAGAGCACACAACCTCTCTTCTTACTGCCGGTGGTGCAATACCAGCTAGTGGGTAAAGCATACATAGGGGAGTAGGCTTTAGGCAACCAGTAATCGCTCTGCAAGTGTCATTAAGTGCTGTGTCTACTTCCCGTGCATGAGTAGACCGGTGCCACACTGAACATGCATACTCCCCGGCAGAGAAGCATAATGATAGCCCGCTTGTCCTCAACACTTCTGGAGCTGCTCCCCAGGACGTCGTGGTGAGCCGACGGATAATGTTGTTGCGAGCACAGACTTTTGCCTTGGTGTTGTGGCAATGCTCCTTAAAATTCAAGCTTCTGTCGAGGGTGACTCCGAGATAGGTTGGGTGGCTGCAATGTTCAATCGTGGTGTTTCGCCATTTAATGGCGAGTGGACGTGCAGCTTGATTGTTGCGAAGATGGAAGGAGCAAGATTTAGTTTTTGAAGGGTTAGGTCTAAGTGCGTTAAAATAAAATAATACATTAGTAAAATAAATTAAGTACCCTGTAGTGGTTCCAATTAAAAATTGTTTTCGCGTTGGGTAGCAAAATCGAGGAAGGTTCCAACACGCTACGACCAATATAGGAGAGGAACTATCGCAGGTTGAACCGCAGGTCGCTACAATTTGCATAAGAGCCGATTTTTCCATCGCCAGAAAACTTCATTCGACGAATAACTTTGAAATTTTGACAGTTATTCCATACAAAATCTGTCAAACCTCAATTTTAACAGAATAACAGTTAACTGGCGATGGAAAAATCGGCCCTAAAAAGAATAAATAAATCGTGAGACTAGCCCGGTAAGGTGTCAAATAAGAAAATATTCTGACTATATTCCGTTGGCGCGCGGCAATGGCGTCGCCCCAGACGTCATTTCCGCTCGCCGTAATCCAATGAGGGCCCCGACCGCGAGTGACGACACTTCCGGGAAACGGGATTACGGGACTTTATTTGTTTTGATGAACAGATACCGGGACAGGTGAAAGAAAGAAAAAGTAAACTATTTACGGCAATAGTCAGAGAGCTAAATAGTCGGTCTGCCGATCGAGAGGTCGTAAGTTCGATCCCTATTGACCTTTGACATAAACTCGAGACACAATCATAGATAGACACACTTTATTGCTCATATATGGATACAAAAAATCTATATAAGTATATATAAAACTCTGTCGTTACTGAGTGATGAACTGACTGACAGACAACGCACAGCCGAACGCACTATCGAAGGGTCCAACTGAAAATCAGTCAATTTACTGAGTCCTTTTTATCATTTAATTGATTATATTATTAGTGTATCTTATAAGCTTAAAGCTATGGTATTTTATTATGTTAAATAATAAATAAAACTTTATTATCTATATCCGTATTTAAATCCAAAATAATCCTAAAATCAATATATCGTGAATTGGTGTATGATTCGCGTCGCCGTGTTTGAATACTGATCACTCTGAGGGGAGTCTGTTATCATTTGATTACGGGGAGACATCGCGGGATTTAAAAAAAATATTTTATTACTAGCAGCGCCCCGCGGTTTTACCCGCGTAGTACCCGCTCCCGTGCGCATGCGTAGCTCGTAGTATCATACAATCTTGGCACAATTCACCATCGTGTGTTAAACAATTAAGTAACAGCGCCATCTATTGGTACGATTTGCGACTACAAAAAGTTACAATAAAACATACGATTACTTATACACAATCCCATGGGAATTTCGGGATAAAAAGTATCCTTTGTGTTATTCCTAGTTGTAAGGAACATCTGTACCAAATTTAATCAAAATCGATACAGTAGTTTTTGCGTGAAAGTGGAACAAACATCCAAACTCACAAACATACAAACTTTCGCATTTATAATGTAAGTAAGAAGTAGGATAAAAATGAATATATTTCAACATACTTATTATAAATTCTTGTCGTGTTTCCGAGTGTATACTCCATTGATTTCCGATGGCGTGTGATTTTTACATTATTTGATCATTTTGAGCCGGTATTCGTGGTGAATTAAAAAGTAGATTTAAATCTTTTCCCTTTTTATAAATGTTTAAATCTGTTTGGCTTTTTAAGGGCCGATTTTTCCATCGCCAGATAACTTTATTCGACGAATAAAATTGACGTTTGACAGATTCTGTATGAAATAAGCGTCAAAATTTCAAAGTTATTCGTCGAATAAAGTTATCTGGCGATGGAAAAATTGGCCCTAAGCTTACTTATTATACATAGCATGTACAACAGTACAGTACCTACTCATATCTTTGCGATTTCATTCAGTTCGATTTCATCAATCTAACGATGTAGTTTTCGTCAAAAGCGGCCTCGATTTTTTTCTCACCATTTGTCGCTATTCCTTAATTATAGCTTACTATAGTTTCTTGTAATAATAATCAGACGGTCAGACAGACAGAGTGTCAATCACTTATCACTACATAGTATAAAACAAAGTCGCCTTTTCTGTCCCTATGTATGCTTACATCTTTAAAACTACGTAACGGATTTTAATGCGGTTTGTTTAATAGAGCGATTCAGTGGGAAGGTTTTTAGCATAATTTTATCCCCATATTCCTACAGGAACGGGAACTACGCGGGGCGCCGCTAGTACAATATAATTAATACACATGTTGTATCAATATCCGGGCGCAGTGTTTAGTATTCCATCGCCGCGCGGACGGAGACAGTGCATCATAGACGGATTAGAATCAAATATAATGTATAGAAAAACACTTGACCGTTCACACTCAACCGATTATACGTTAGTGCGTTGAGTGTGAACGGTCAAGTGTTTTTCTATACATTTGTCTGTTCTGGCGTTACGCGACCGATAATACGCGACGCATGTTCCGTCAGATATGAACCTTCCCTAAATAAGAGGGGTATAGGATGGCCACATCAGATCCACAATTTATGAAAAAAAAAAATTGTTGCTCCAGAGGCCTTATCCAGGGAGGAAACACAGGACTACGTTTGTATGGAAAGCTCCATGCGAAGTTGTAATCACTACATAGTATAAAACAAAGTCGCTTTCTCTGTCCCTATGTATGCTTAGATCTTTAAAACTACGCAACGGATTTTGATGCGGTTTGTTTTAATGAATAGAGTAATTCAAGAGGAAGGTTTTTAGTATAATTTTATCCCTGTATTCACACGGGAACGGGAACTACGCGGGTGAAACTGCGGGGCACTTCTAGTCTAAAGATATAAGCATACTCGTACATAGGGACGGGCAGACAGCGACTTTGTTTTATACTATGTAGTGATGATGAAACTAATCAGCTTAGCTACTTGAACTAATAATAAATTTAATAAATGAGTACCTCTGCTCGTAATCACCCCATTACAAGTTACACAACCCTTCACCCCGTAACGGATACAGCACAAACAGACACACCCTCGGACCGAGAGGGCTCGTTAATATTGATAGGATTCATTAATTTTTTAAATGTTAAACTTTGAAAGTTAAATTTTTCATGGCAAGTAAATGCACCATTCAATAACTGTGGATATTTATTGATATCTTTGATATCGAAACGTCAGAAAATGTAAAACAAAATACAACCACGACAAATCTAATATATAAAATTCTCGTGTCACAGTTTTCGTTGCCATACTCCTCCGAAACGGCTTGACCGATTCTCATGAAATTTTGTGAGCATATTCAGTAGGTCTGAGAATCGGCCAACATCTATTTTTCATCCCGAAATTCCTAAGGGAACGGGAACTACGCGTGTGAAACCGCGGGGCGCAGCTAGTATAATATAAAATATACCTATAATCATTCCCTCCATCATCTCATTACAGTAACTGACCCCTAACTTAGTCCTTAACTTGTATCTAGGGCATCAGAAACTACGCACACACTCACCCAGACCGAGGCAAACATTTGTGGCTCTCACAAATATTGACCCCGCACGGGAATCGAACCCGCAACCTTACGGATGACAGTCCGGCTTGACCACTCTGACATCGAGGTCGTCAACAACCGCGGGGCTCAGCTAGTTCTTTTATAATTTGTAAATCGATTTTAGTATAGGTAACTCAATTAAATTAACTCAATTAAATTAACTCAACCGAATTGGCCCAGTATGTCGACCGGTAGGTGTTAACGTGATTAAACAGGGGTCCTCTATTGAGGGCGGACATGTTGTATCACACAATGGAGATACAAAGTTTACCTTACATGTCAAGTTTAACTTTATGAAGTTCGGTCATTGTGTGATCGGGGTGTTGGAAGATCACACGTTTAGTAAAAAGTACTTTAATTAGGTAAGTTAGGAGTCTATTATAGACAGAGGGGTTTATAAAAGAAATTCGCAAATAAAACTATTATGGTTTTAGGTTGTATAATCTATAGGTTAAAATCGTTACGGGTAGTTAAATTCTTCAAAACATTAAATTAAAAATTTAAAAAACCCCCAACACAGTTACATTCAAACCCCCGTAACTTTTAAACGGGTCAACCGATTTTCATCAAACATGTCTAAGAACACTCGCACGTAAGTCCCCTTTAATACAAAAAAAAACTAAATTGAAATCGGTTCATTATTTCGGGAGCTATGATGCCACAGACAGACAGATACACACACATACACAGACACGTCAAACTTATAACACCCCTCTTTTTGCGTCGGGGGTTAAAAAGTCTGGATGTTGGTAGGTATGTATTGTTAATCGAACTCGAAAAACGAATTAGAATTTAAATTTAGTTAGCCTGTATCTTATAACTGGGAAAAGTCCATCACTAGGCTTAACCAATACTGCTTCCCGGGTTGTGAAGATCTAATTAAAACCTTTTAAAGAGTAAACAACATCAGTACTACCTGTGCCCCGCGGTTTAACCCGCGTAGTTTCCGATCCCGTGTGAATTTCGGGATAAAACGTAGCCTCTGTTCTTTCCCGGACCATAAGCTACCCCTGTACCAAATTTCAAGTCAATCGGTTCAGTAGTTTAGCCGTGAAAAGGTAACAGACAGACAGAGTTACTTTCGCATTTATAATATTAGTTAGGATAGTTAGGATTATCACTACATAGTGCAAAACAAAGTCGTTTCCCGCTGTCCGTCCCTATGATTTTTACAACTACGCAATGGTTTTCTATGCTATTTCCTTTAATTGATCTATATTCAAGGACTTCATCGTGAATCATACATCTAGATAGAGTGATTCAAGAGAAAGGTTATGCTAAAACATAATGTTATCCCCGCATTCTCACGGGAGCGGGAACTACGCGGGTGAAACCGCGGGGCGCTACTAGTATGAAATGGTTTTTGTTTGTAGACATTTTGCCGAATTTAGCAGAATACGGATATAACATAGTTTTCCGTTTCAGCATCTACTTATAAATAAAATACCCATCAAAAAATCACAAACGAAATTTTTTTCTGAAATCTCAATTCCTACGTATAGACAACTCAAATTCAATATGGGGGCGCTTCCGGTGCAGACCACGCCCCCTCCCCCTCCGGGCGGGCGCGAGGGGGGGGGGCGGAAGTCAATATTAGATCTGTGTGTTTGTGTAAGACATTAATAACAATTATTAGTTTGTTCTATTAATATTTGTATTAGTTTGGCGTTTAGCTGCCGGCGACCGGCGACTGTATGGAGTAGGGTGATGAAATGGAAATGTTAAGTATTCTGTAGACTTTACGATGAAATTGTTACTTATATTATAACCTAGCTGTGCCCCGCGGTTTGACCCGCGTCAATCTCAATTCCCTGGGAATTTCGAGATAAAAAGTATCCTATGTGTTATTCATAAAAAGTATCCTATGTTCTTTCCCGGACCATAAGCTACCCCTGTACCAAATTTCAAGTCAATCGGTTCTTAGTTTAGCCGTGAAAAGGTCACAGACAGACAGACAGAGTTACTTTCGCATTTATAATATTACTAGCTGCGCCCCGCGGTTTCACACGCGTAGTTCCCGTTCCCGTGGGAATTTCGGGATGAAAATAGATGTTGGCCGATTCTCAGACCTACTGAATATGCTCACAAAATTTTATGAGAATCGGTCAAGCCGTTTCGGAGGAGTATGGCAACGAAAACTGTGACACGAGAATTTTATATAATAAGACATAAGTAAGGATAATTATGTATTAGGTGATAATCCTACTAATATTATAAACTCCAAAAATTTGTATGTATGTGTGAGAGGATGTTTGGTACACTACCACGCAAAACCTACAGAACCGATTTTAAAACCATAACCCCTTTAACAAAATACCAACCGCTTACATTAATACCTCAAATTGTTTTTCTATTATTTATCACATCAACCCTTCACCGCGAGACCCGGTAAGTAATCCCGTGGTCCCGCGGGACTGAGGGACGGGACGGGACGGCGGAATGCGATTGTTTATTTATACGGGATTAATGAGAGGTAAGTTTTGGCATTCTGGTAAGTAAGTATAGTCATTCTGAATCAAAATTAATTCTGAAATATCGTTTATCAATAGAAAGTATAACATAACATAATCACTCCCTCCATCATCTCATTACAGTAACTGACCCCTAACTAAGTCCGTAACTTGTATCTAGGGTATCACAAACTACACACACACTCATTCACACACACACACAGACCGAGACAAACATTAGTGGTTCACACAAATATTAATATTAATAGTATCAATAAGGAGTACTCAGGGACGTGTACAGAATGTCCTGTATCCAATTTATAAGGCACCAATTTTAAGATCCTAAGGGCCTATTTCACGACCTTCAAGTAACGTTACTCACCAAGTAAAGTTAGTTTTGTCTCTTTCTTACTTTATATCAAGTGACAAAGACAAAACATGTGAGTAGCTACTCGGAACATTACTTGAAGATGGTGAAATAGGCCCTGATTATCGTAAAGTATAAAATTAATCCTTTCTCTCTATTAATATAATACCTATAGTGTCGAGCAGTAGCGTCCAAGTCAATGAATGAAACCCGCCGCAGCCAGTGGGGTCAGCGGTCAGCTCGCCAAAGTGAGTTACAATTATATCGTTATTGTGTGACCCCTCGCAATCTGTCCCCGGGGCGTCCATTAGGTTAGGAGTGACACCGCGGGACAGACAGACACAGGTGGTCGACACATACATTTAACACAGGGGCATTATCATCATCAGCTGTCTTGTATAGTATGTCCCCACCGAGGGGCTTCGGCTTAGGGCCATCAGGTCTTAGTCACAGACAATCAAAAGTCAGTTAGCCTCTAAGAAACACTTATAAAAGTCAAGAAAATTATAATATACTAGCTGTACCCCGCGGTTTCACCCGCGTAATTCCCGCTCCCGTGGGAATTTTGGGATATAACCTATTTCTTCCTCGGACCATAAGCTAGGGTACCAAATTTCAAGTCAATCGGTTCAGTAGTTTAGCCGTGAAAAGGTAACAGACAGACAGAGTTACTTTTGGCATTTATAATATTAGTAAGGATTGTCATTTACAAAATAAATGTAGATAGGTTCTTACCTAGCTTTTTATTGGTAACTAATACGGGAATAAAAATATACTAAAAACCTTCCTCTTAAATCACTTTATCTATTAAAGAAAACCGCATCAAAATCCGTTTTCAAGGATATAAGCATACATAGGGACAGACAGCGAAAGCGAGTTTGTTTTACACTATGTATTGATTTCGGGACAGTAGTTTTTATGTGAAAACTAACAAACTTCCCATACAAAACTTCGCGCTTATAACGCTATCAGCTCATCAGCTGAGTACCGCGTTAGTTCCTCTCCTGTATTCATAGCGTGATGTAATCACTACATGGTATAAAACAAAGTCGCTTCCTCTGTCCCTATGTATGCTTACATCTTTAACTACGCAACGGATTTTAAACTATAATTCAGTCGGAAAGTTTTTAGCAATAATTTTATCCCTATATTCCTACGGGAACGGGAACTACGCGTGTGAAACCGCGGGGCGCCGCTGCTGGTATAGTATATAGCTTTCCTCGATAAATGAGCTATCTAACACTGAAAGAATGTTACAAATCGGACCAGTAGTTCCTGAGATTAACGCGTTAAAAAAACTTCATTACATGTAATTAGTAGAATACATTCTTACGTCACCCCCGCTATAGATAGCTCCCGTGACGTCACATCGTGTGCTGCTGACGTAACAGCATGACGTCAATCATTAGGCGCACTAATTAATGTGACACAGTTTTGTGCCGCGGGTTTATTCGTGTTTGGGACTAAATTCGTTCATGAGTATTTTCTTTATTTTATTATTATTTTGTGAATTCATACGTATTCATTTCAATTTATTTATTAATTCATACGAATACTTATATAGTCAAGGTGCGTCCAAACTGCATGTTATATAACACATATCTACATTATTAAACACTTTTAAAACATCACTACATAGTATAAAACAAAGTCGCTTTCTCTGTCCCTATGTATGCTTACATCTTTAAAACTACGCAACGGATTTTGATGCGGTTTTCTTTAATAGATAGAGTGATTCAAGAGGAAGGTTTTAGCATAATTTTATCCCCATATTCTTACGGGAACGGGAACTACGCGGGTGAAACCGCGGGACGCCGCGTCGCTAGTGTTCCATACAATATAAACTAATTGATTCGCGTTCATACCGTCAACGCGAGCAGTTGTGTTATAGCGGCTGCCTCGATGTTTGAATAATAAATAAACGTCATCAAAAGTGCGAATATGGATGGACACCCTCCCTCCGCGGACGTCACGGATTAAGTCGACGTTAAAGCCTTGCTGCAGAACGTGTTGCTGCTGAAGGCCGAGGTCACCTACATCCGGGCCAAGCTGAAGGATTCGGAGCGCATTGTTTTGGAGTTAAGTACGGAGCTCGCCACATTGCGCAAACAAAATGCAACAACGTCGGAAATGCCGCAGTCAGCACCTTACGTATGTGTGCGACGCGGTACTAAGAACTGTGAAACATCACCCGTCAGCAATAATGCTAGTAGCGCGAAAACCGACGCACAGGTCAAAGTGCGCCCGGCCCCGATTACCTCGGCTCCCGCGGCGCCTACTACGTCATCTGTGCCTACTCCACGAGTATGTAAGAAGAAGAGTTATGCGCAGGTGTCCTGTCCCCAAACTCTTCAACAGCAAGCACCTTGTAGTACACAGTCAACAAAGAAAGTCGACGGGGATGGTTTCACACTTGTGGAGAAAAAACGCCGACCGAGGTTGACTCGTAACCTAAGGGGTACCGCCACCGCTTCCGCTGCAGAAACAACTCTACGAATTGTGGAGCCGACCGTCTCTCTCTACATATCGAGATTTGACCCCAATACTACAGGCGAGGAGGTCCTGCGATATGTTAAGGAGAGAGCCTGTTTCTGGACGAAGGACACCATCCGGCTCAACCTGCGGCGCCTCGAGTCGACGAGGGACAACACCTTTAAGTCCTACGTGCTACAGGTGCCTGCGAAGTACAAGGACATGTTCCTGACTCCCGATTTTTGGCCTGCAGGAGTGGCGTTCCGGCGCTTTAGGGAGGCGAGACCGATAAGAACTCCCTAAACTTGTAGCTTTAAGTATATAAAATTATATATGTTAGTTTATAAGGTATATATTTAATTTCTTATCTTAGTTATATTTTATGTGTACGTGGTTTGAGAGGCCTTACTTCGCCGTAACACAGTTTATTAGTAACTACCACGGGAGGTAATGTCTCAATAACCACGTCAAATAAATTGTAACTAAATTAGAAAATATTAATAAATTGAATTTGAATTTGAATCTACATAATATATCCTTTAGTCATACTAATTAATATGCTACACTGGTGCCGCGGGTTTACTCGTGTCTCGATACATATTGGAATTGAACTCGCAACAATTCACCCCTCGTCATAGGGGTGGCTTTTAATAATCCCCTATTCTATAGTATCTGATTTTTAAGCAAACATGTGTACAGTAGATCAGTCAGTCAGTCAGTGGTGTTGTTGTTTAGGATTAGTTTGAGTGTAGTTGACCTTGCCACGCAATTGGTTCCCGGTTCGATTTCCGTTCTAGTTTGTATTTTCCCATTATAAGTATCATCGATTTCTTACTTAAACTCGTTCTTACATTGTAATTGAGATTTTATTAATAAACTGGTTTTTATTTTTATTTGTGATTGTGTTTGATGTGATTCGTTTTAAATGTACAGATACATATGTATGTATATCTGTTTATAGGGTTTGGGTGTTTTCTATCTTTTCTGTATACGGGATTACAATATGAATACCTATGTATTTACAAATAAGTACTTAGCAGGCACCTCAGTCACCCTTAATCAAATTAAGCAAGCCTGGATTGTTTACTGTAGTCTTAATAGACTACAGTCATGATGCCCTAAAGTGTCGGATTACCGACACTATAAGATACTAAAATATTAATAAATTAAAAATTTAAAAACCCCCAACACAATTACTTTCAAACCCCCATAACTTTTAAACGGGTCAACCGATTTTCATCAAACATGTCTAAGAACACTCGCACGTAAGTCCCCTTTAATACAAAAAAACTAAATTGAAATTGGTTCATCCGTTCGGGAGCTATGATGCCACAGACAGACAGATATACACACACACACAGACACATCAAACTTATAAAACCCCTCTTTTTGCGTCGGGGGTTAAAAACAGAATAAAATATAAATAAAGTTGAGTTAGCATACCAATACTGCCGTCGTGTGAGGCGTCGAGTTTAATTCAACAAACTTATTTTTGTGATTAGACAAAAGTTAGGGTTATGCTCTACGTATCTCTGGAATTCTGGAATCCTTCGTGCACGAGTTGGACTCGAACTTGATCAGTTTTAATGTACTTATACATATTTACAATGCAAACATGCTACTAGGCTTGTGGTAGAATCAATTCTGACGTTCATAAGTGCCTCATTGAGGTCTTAACTGAATAAAGGATTTTTGACTTTGACTTTGACTTTGAAACATCCATAAAGTCTCTAAAAATCCACTTCCCATCCAAAATCCGTTCCCGTGACGTCACACGCCCTCTCCCGATCATTAACTGCTATCCATTATGTATGCGCTCTCCAAAAGGTACCGTTTACAGACCCCACGGGACACGGGACCTAATGCACGCTAATACGTAGCAGGTCCCGCGGGAATGGGATGCTCATACTGGGATTTGTTGATAGGTACAAACAAACAGATTGTGTATTGTTGTATGATAAGTGTATTTAAATAAATAAATAAATATCGTTTAGTAACTTTCCCCTTTTCATTAAAACGAAAGGGGTTTTCGTCGCGGTTTTAATTTTTGTTACAAGGTCTTGTTTTGTATAAGTACACACATCAAAAGTGTCTAGGGATCAACATATATTTTTGCAATAACTTTTCTCCTGATTGATATTAATTAAAATTTTCTTTAAGGATTCATCAAATAAAGTGTTTTCGTTTGTCACAGTAACGATAAACCAAGTCACCTTTGCATTAATAAAGAAATTTGCCATTTTCCTAATAAAGGGATTTTTGACATTTGAACCACTAACATTAAAGTTCGAAAAAAAGACTGAAATAACAGTTTTCTTTAAAATTTTATTGGGTAACTTAAACAATTAATAATCCGTGTTTCTACCGCGAACACTAACAACACAAGAACATCGGTTTGGCATACTCAAAATGAGTTCATCCAAATCACGCTGTGGAATGGCCGCCCATGTTCGTTGCAACAACAAAAAAAGGTCTTCTTGCGACTGGATACCCTCCATATTCGGCAGAGCTCTTCTCTGTAGCATATCCCATGCATGCTCAATCGGGTTCAAGTCTGGCGACTGAGCAGGCCAGGGCAGGACATTGATGTTAGCTGCGGCGAGAGTCTGTCTTACAACTCTTGCGGTGTGCGGTCGTGCATTATCATGCATTAACTGAAATAAGGGACCGATTTGCACTTGTAGAGGAACGATGACGTCTGATACAATCGTCTCAGCATAAATTTGAGCGTTGAGGTTGCCTCTGATCCAAATCAACTCAGTTCTTCCGCCGATCCAAATACCCGCCCATACCATGATGGTTCCACCACTATAAGGATGGACTTCCTGGCAGGATTTTAATCGCTGTTGGCGTCCAGGGGTTCTCCAGTGTCGTATACGTCTTGTATCCGGTCTCATACCAAAACGAGACTCATCAGAAAAGCACACGAAACGCCATTGTTCTTCTGCCCAATTTCTGTGTTCAAGAGCCCATTGATATCGAATCCTACGATTGTGCATACCCGTAGCGGTCTTCGGGAATGAAGGTTCACTTCATGCAAGCGGTTTCTGACTGTTTGGTCGCTAATTAAGTTCCCTGAAGAGTGATGAAGCCGCACGGCTAACATCATGGCGGTTATTGTTGGAGCTCTTCGAGTTAAGATTTGAATGTATCGGTCTTGTCTCCGTGTGGTGCAGCGATACCGTCCTCCATGGCGCTCAGCCACGGTACCAGTGCTTCGGTAACGTGTCCAAAGTCGACTGATAACACTCTGACTTGTATTCAGAGCTAAAGCCACAGTACGTTGCCGGGAACCAGCTTCTATCATTCCCACGGCTCTGAGCATTTCTTCCCTGCTTAAATGACGTCGCCGCTCCATAATAACGTTGGTTTTAATCAGTAGTAGGGAAACAGTAGCACTAATAATGTCTTCAATGCGTTGTATGTTTTTATAGGGAAAATATTGACAGCTGATTTTCATCTTTTACTCGAATTTGATTCACAGTTCCTGATTCAAATTATGAAATGCACCAAAAAGGATCCATATAAATTTATAAAATCATAAATTTATTACAAAGCCACATCTCAATCTCAAGAAATCCGCATAAAAATGCTTGATCCCTAGACACTTTTGATGTGTGTATCATTTTTTAAGCTATTGCATAGCTTCTATCGAGGGTCTTGAGCGCGGGGACCGAATCCAGAAATTCCGTAACGAAAAAAAACCTCACGTTTCTATAATTTTTTTATCGAAAACTTTTTTTTTGTAAATTTTCCAAAAAGTTTTTATAGTAGGTAATGTAGACAAAGTTTTTATTGTATGAAGTCCCAAGTACGACAACAAAATTTCTAAGGTTGGGATTGCAATACAAAAATAAAAAAAACAATTAGTTGATAAAATTGCTATGCAATAGCTTTACCGCGGCAGTCCTCGAGTGCCACACGTTTTTTTTTCATTTATTAAGAACAAATCACTTACATATTAAAACGAATTAAACTAAAAAAAATACAGTACAACTAAAAAAAAGTTAACAGGTTGTCAGCCAATCCAGTAGGATCGGATCGTTCCCGGAAGTGCCCATTACGCTGGCATTGCCGCGCTGGACTGCGATGGCCAACCTTTGCTCCAGGTACGACCCGGAGAGGGACTCACCAGGGGCCTAAGTCTGCAATTTGACATTATTGATCAGACAATATGTCGATATTGAGGCACTATAACGAGAGTGTCAGAATTTTGGTATTCTGCTAAAATTTATTCATATGGCTATGGTGTCTCAGTGGTCTTTGTTGCATATCAAAATTCATGTTTTTTTGACAAATAAACGTCAGAATACTGTTTCCATGACAACCATTTAAGTTTTATGGAGCCATTGAGTCAGCGGAGTAGTTTTCACTAAGAGAATCAAAGAGAATACCAAATGACAAAAAACGGCCATAATGTTGATATTAAAATACATTAGAGTAGCATTATCACAGCTTAATAGTTTAAAGAATCAGGGCCCTGGTCTCTCCCTCATCCTTCGCCCCAACTCGCTCACTAGAACCTTGCCCTCAGCGGCCTAAAGTGTCATTTTAGTTTTATGATAGTTGGATAATGTAGACGCGTTATATAACACTAGTTTTATAACATGTACCATAATGTAGACGTAACTTTACGATGTTATAATTTAATGTTTAAAAAAATCAATATTAATAAATCAACTTTACTTAATAATCAAAAGTTGTTCTCTGTTCAATTACAGAATTTAAATGAATTTTGAGCAATATCTAGGTACTTAGATTTATTTAAGAGGAAGGCTTATTAAAACGCGGGTGAAACCGCTAAACACAGTCAATTGATAACAAAATACACATACAGACAGACATCCACTCCCCTCATATTGAACAACAAAATCCTATTTGTCAATAATTTCCTTCAATATTTAACAATTTTCTCTCAAAGATGGCTTCCCGCGGCGCGCAAATCATACTGTCATGTCTCTTCATAACATCTCTTTAATACAACCGAATTTCTACCTAATTGCTCTCTAAATAGAGGTTAAATTAAATTGTATATATTTTGAAGAACTCTTTGGGTTTCTGTAAGGGAAATTGAATTCTAAGAGCAACATATAAAAGTTGAAATTAGAATAACGATTAAAATTACAGGTAAAATAATTGTCAGTCAATTTTGAGCTCTATTTCAAAGGGATAAGAAGTAAAGTAAAATGTAACAAAATGAGGTTGTCATTCGATTAAAACGATTACCGCGTAAAGGTGACTTTGACATTGACAGTTCTGACAGTGATCAAATTGTCAAAAGTCTGTGGTTCGGAAATACGTGATTTGTAATCTCCGTGACAGCGGGGGACATAGTGTAACGATAACGTTTTAAATGGAGAAAAATATCTTAAAGGTTGTTGAGATGTTGTCAAGGGTTCGATTTCCGATCATGGATTGTATTTTGGATATTTATGTAGTCAAAGGTATAAAGGCAACCGATTACATCGAAAAAAGGGTTACTTATGGATTCGATTCCCGCAGAAAGAACCTAATTCTTTTCTCATTTGGGTGAGTAAATGTGCGTTTATATTATGTAATAAAATATGATATAACTTATGTAGATTATGTAATAAATACTTAATGTGTATGCTATGCATGTGGGCTGTAAGATGTGTACCTAAGAGTATTGTATGATCCGTGCCGCTGAGTTTATTTTCGTAATTTCATTGTAATTATATGTTTTCTAAAACATTGTGATATTGATATAAGTACTTTAGTAGCTACAGCCTACAGGATGAGCTTTAACTCAGGATTAAGTTTCAGAATTAGCAGCCTAAGTTAATTTTATTAAAACGGAATCTATGGTCTAAGTATTATCTATTGTTATACCAGCTGTTACCCGCGGTTTCTTGCGCTTGTATTCCCGTGAGAATTTCAGGGTGAAAAATTAAATTTATAACTGACTAGCGGCCCGCCCCGGCTACGCACGGGTACATACACACACATATACACCTTTTTTTTTGCATCGGGTTTCAAAAAAATAGTAAAATTATAAAGGAAGTTTGAATTTTTTTTTATGAATTTTTTTTTATTCATATTTTTTATTAATGTTTTTTTTGTATTTTTTTATTTTTAAATTGTCACAGTAAGCAGTTTTTTATTCTAAAATATTAATTTATATATGCCGCCTCTTGAAAAGGCTCTTCATTTGTACCTTGGTATTAATCCTTATAAAATAATAAAAATATAATATTTATTATCAGGTAAGTAGTAGGTACTTATTGAAAGAAAATTAAAAATATGGGTTTAGAAAACTACCTTTTACTAAATTTATGCTTAAATTTTGAACAGGAAATAAAATACTACTATAAGCAGTTTGAATAGTTACATTAAAATATAATATTTATTATCAGATACTTATTTACCTACGAAACAAATTTAAAGCGAATTCAAATTTTTTTCAAGATAAAATCATACGATCACTCCCCCCCGTACCCCAGTGACGCTTACATGGAGCCTACATCGCATGCTGGCTAGCTGAGCGCGGTGAGCGACAACCACGCGACTTTTTATTAGAATACTTGCATTTTTAAACTCATGATATCTTCCGAATGAAATGTCCGAATTGAATAATTCAAAAAGTTATAAAAAGGTATTAAAGCCGTCTTGAATATAAAGTAATTTATTTTGATAAGGATTAATACCAAGGTACAAATGAAGAGCCTTTTCAAGAGGCGGCATATATAAATTAATATTTTAGAATAAAAAACTGCTTACTGTGACAACTATAATATTTAGACATATGCTGTCGCGACACTTTTTGTAGATAATGATGAGTTCTGCAAAGTCGTAGTGAATGATTTTGTTCTATCATCAATAGTTTTCGCAGCGCACGCGACGTAAGGAATTTTTCAGGTCTTTTTTTTACACCTTATGTTACATTATTGGAGTTTTAGTAAGGATCCCTAATTTTTTTTAAATATAATATAGCCTATGTTACTCGGCGATAATGTAGCTTTCTAAAGGTGAAAGAATTTTTGAAATCGGTCCAGTAGTTTCGGAGCCTATTCATTACAAACAAACAAACAAAAAAACAAACAAATCTTTCCTCTTTATAATATTAGTATAGAAAAGTCTTTTGTTTGCAGATGCTCTCAGGACTACGAGGCTACGCTACGCTACGTACCGTAGTACCGCTCGCGTAGCGCGATAGCGTAGGGAAGGTCCATTTATGACTGCCATCCGTAAGGTTGCGGGTTCGATTCCCGTGCGGGGTGAATATTTGTGTGAACCACAAATGTTTATCTCGGTCTGTGTGTGCGTAGTTTCTGATACCCTAGATACAAGTTACGAACTTAGTTAGGGGTCAGTTACTGTAATGAGATGATGAAGGGAGTGATTATTATTGTAATACTTATCCCACCAAAAACATTCTGTAAAAAACTAGCCAAGTCTCGATGGAGCTGCTTGTTTAACTCTAAAAAGTAATGAAATCTAGACAGACTCGTGCCAAGTCTAAGGTTCCTTACTGCGATTTCTTTATTATTATAGTTAATGTTGTGTGACTTGGCCGTTGAACATTGTTTAAAAGGTTAGTAGTGGGTACATGTCAATTTTGTTTACACGTAATGTTATAACATTATTAAAATACGCAGCTTTATCAAGCCTACAATTGACTGGATATTGAATCAACATTTTTCAAGTGGCTATAATTAAGCAAATTTTCTATCGTCAATGGATAGGTTCTGGATTTTTTAAGATTGGTGCAATAGCGTCATGGAGCACCTAGTTTTGTACCCTTGTGTACATACATGTGTACCCTTCAACGGCCAAGTCACACAACATTAACTATAATAATAAAGAAATCGCAGTAAGGAACCTTAGACTTGGCACGAGTCTGTCTAGATTTCATTACTTTTTAGAGTTAAACAAGCAGCTCCATCGAGACTTGGCTAGTTTTTTACAGAATGTTTTTGGTGGGATTTCATTTCTTTTTGTTAAAACTTGTTTATATTGATTTATTTTATTAGATTTTCTTATTTGACTCACTTATTTTTTAGGAGTAGTATTATATTATTAAGCGCCCCGCGGTTTCACCCGCGTAGTTCCCGTTCGCGTTTCCGTGGGAATTTCGGGATAAAAAGTATCTATACATAAATAGTTTTTAAGCTACCTCCCCACAATTTGTCAGCCAAATCAGTTCAGCTGTTCTAGAATTATAATTCCCGTTCCCATTCCCGTGGGAATTTCGGGATTAAAAGTTTTCTATGTGCTACTCCTGGTTCTAAGCTACCTCCCCACCAATTTTCAGCCAAATCAATTCAGCCGTTCTTGAGTAATAAATTCCCGTTCCCAATCCCGTGGGATTTTCGGGATTAAAGTGTTCTATGTTCTTGTCCTGGTTCTAAGCTACCTCCCCACCAATTTTCAGCCAAATCAATTCAGCCGTTCTTGATTTTTAAATTCCCGTTCCCAATCCCGTGGGAATTTCGGGATTAAAAGTATCCTATGTCCTTTTCCTGGTTCTAAGCTACCTCCCCACCAATTTTCAGCCAAATCAATTCAGCTGTTCTTGATTTTTAAATTCCCGTTCCCAATCCCGTGGGAATTTCGGGATTAAAAGTATCCTATGTCCTTTTCCTGGTTTTAAGCTACCTCCCCACCAATTTTCAGCCAAATCAGTTCAGCCGTTCTTGATTTTTAAATTCCCGTTCCCAATCCCGTGGGAATTTCGGGATTAAAAGTATCCTATGTCCTTTTCCTGGTTCTAAGCTACCTCCCCACCAATTTTCAGCCAAATCAGTTCAGCCGTTCTTGATTTTTAAATTCCCGTTCCCAATCCCGTGGGAATTTCGGGATTAAAAGTATCCTATGTCCTTTTCCTGGTTCTAAGCTACCTCCCCACCAATTTTCAGCCAAATCAATTCAGCCGTTCTTGAGTAATAAATTCCCGTTCCCAATCCCGTGGGATTTTCGGGATTAAAGTGTTCTATGTTCTTGTCCTGGTTCTAAGCTACCTCCCCACCAATTTTCAGCCAAATCAATTCAGCCGTTCTTGATTTTTAAATTCCCGTTCCCAATCCCGTGGGAATTTCGGGATTAAAAGTATCCTATGTCCTTTTCCTGGTTCTAAGCTACCTCCCCACCAATTTTCAGCCAAATCAATTCAGCTGTTCTTGATTTTTAAATTCCCGTTCCCAATCCCGTGGGAATTTCGGGATTAAAAGTATCCTATGTCCTTTTCCTGGTTTTAAGCTACCTCCCCACCAATTTTCAGCCAAATCAGTTCAGCCGTTCTTGATTTTTAAATTCCCGTTCCCAATCCCGTGGGAATTTCGGGATTAAAAGTATCCTATGTCCTTTTCCTGGTTCTAAGCTACCTCCCCACCAATTTTCAGCCAAATCAGTTCAGCCGTTCTTGATTTTTAAATTCCCGTTCCCAATCCCGTGGGAATTTCGGGATTAAAAGTATCCTATGTCCTTTTCCTGGTTCTAAGCTACCTCCCCACCAATTTTCAGCCAAATCAATTCAGCCGTTCTTGATTTTTAAATTCCCGTTCCCAATCCCGTGGGAATTTCGGGATTAAAAGTATCCTATGTCCTTTTCCTGGTTCTAAGCTACCTCCCCACCAATTTTCAGCCAAATCAGTTCAGCCGTTCTTGAGTTACAATTCCCGTTCCCATTCCCGTATAATTCCCGTTCCCGTTCGATTATCCTAGTTTTTATAGTTTTCCCTTTATGTGGCCATTAAACCCTAACTCTGTACCAAATTTCAGCTCACTAGGTTTATGGGAAGTACTAGTTCTATTTTGATGATCATGAGTGAGTGAGTGAGTGAGTGAGTGAGTGAGTGAGTGTCTAAAATGCGAAACTTTGCTTTCGCTTAACTTCGGATCTAAATGACCTACAGACTTGAAATTTTATTTTAAGTATGTGATTGTATAGCTTACTGGATGACGAAAATTTCAGCGTTCTAGTCTTATCCAGAGGTTGTCAAATAGGGGCCTGAAAATGCGGCGAAAGGGTTCCTGTAAAGGATGGTACGGCAGTGTTTGCTTCGCGCTCGACTTGGCGGGGGGCACTGCCGTGCCCCCAGATTACCTAAATTTCCAAAATTATTATTGAATAAGTATGTACAAAAAATATATCCAATTGAAATTGAGCGGCTGTCGATAATAATAGTACTTACCTATAACAACCGGGACCGACGGACGGTTTAACGATCATTAAATTAAATCTCTTTTGTAACGGCCACCCATCACTAATGTGACGGTGCCAGACGTTGCTTAACAGAAGCAATCGATTGCCGCGGTACTTTAAAAAGTAAATACTTAGATATAAGTACCTAAAAAGATAATAAATAGGACATTTAAAAAGTATAGAAAAATAAAGTTAATTAAAAAAAATAAGAAACCGACTTCAGCACTACAAAAGAAAGATAATTAAATGTAAAACCCCCAACACAATTACTTTCAAACCCCCATAACTTTTAAACGGGTCAACCGATTTTCATCAAACATTCTAAGAAAACTCCCACGTAAGCCCCCTTTAATACAAAAAAAAAAACTAAATTGAAATCGGTTCATCCGTTCGGGAGCTATGATGCCACAGACAGACAGATACACACACACAGACACGGCAAACTTACACCACCCCTCTTTTTAAATAAACGAAATCTTTAATACATATTTACAATTTATAATTAGTAACTTTTGGAGTCAGTGCCTGTTGCGGATTTTCCTCGATTTTTCCTGGATCCCATCATCAGATCCCGATTTCCTTGACATGGGACCACCTCGCGGATATCCGCTTTCTAATGAAACAAGAATTTTAAAATGCTCATGATTCATGATTACATAGAAATCGCGTAACAAACACACAAAAAAAAACATACGCGAATAGAGAACCTCCTGTTTTTTGGAAGTCGATTAAAAAGGGTTAATATTCTTACCAATAAGTAGTTTGGAGGCAACAATGTACAAACAGTCGTACCTAGGATATATTAGTGAGACTTTGCCCAGCGGTGGGCTTCAACAGTCCACTACAAAAGACTCACAAATACGGAAATCTTCACAAAATCACAACACACACTACAAAAACTAGATTCAATTTCAAAAACTTTCAGCTTTACATGAAAAAAGATGGACACAATTTGATAATATTCACTTTTTTAATAATTTTACTTTTTTCTAATGATATTCACTTTTTTAATAATATTCTGTTTTCAGATTAGATAAAGTTCACGTTTTTTATAATATTTTTATTTTTTTATTAATGTTTTAAGTTTTTCTGATAATTTCAGCATGAAGGTTCGTCCAGGACTGGCTCGCAGCGCCCCGTTCTGGGCGGGACTGCACGAGGGGGCGTCATACCACGCCCAGCGCACAGGGCGGGAACAGGGACTCAATAATGTAGAATTTTGTAACAATAAATTGAAATTTTGAAATGTTGAAACGAGTTTTTTGTTTTGGTAAAGAGTTTGGGATGTTTTTTTTGGTTTTGTAAGAGATTTTTATTTATTTATAATTGTACACAGAGACTTAAATATTATATAATTATAAAAGACGAAAAGGCATGTACAGAGGTGAGCTTAACCCTAAAAGAGTTTTCTTCCAGCAAACCTTAGAGGCTAGAGAGAGTAGGTGATTGGTGTAGTGGGTATTCAGTGCACAAATGAAAGGAATTATTATATGAATATGAAGTTAATATTTTAACATTATAATAGATATAAAGTATAATAACTAAAATACATACAAATAATATAAACTGATACATAATAGTTATTTATGGTACAAGCGAGGTAAGTTGGTGATTACTTCCGAGGCGCTATTGAGGCCCGAGCCGTCAGGCGAGGGTCTGAAGATAGCCGAGGATAGTAATCATCAATACACGCGTGTACCATACAACGTTTTTCAACACATTTGCGAAGAAATTAATAATAAAATATCATTTTTCGCTAATAAATAAACAGTTTTTTCTATTCGCGCGCATCCAACACAACAATGGTGATCGGCCATAGATTAAAAGAATATACTTATTAATAAAAATATCGAATGAATGAATGAATGGAATCGACCATAGACCTGCCAAAAGTAAGGCAACATAGTTGAGTTTGTTTTTAAAATGTATGGACACGATTTTTTTTTGCTATTAAAACTTTTTAAATACTAAACAATTTAAAAAAAAACTATAACTCACTAGTAAATCAAGCGTGTCATTATTCAACTGTTTTTGCACAAATAAGAGCCCCTTTATGAGCAAGTGTGTTGAAAAATAAATAAATAGTTATGGATATAATATATAGATTTCATAAGTGTTATGTGGCACTTGATATACTTACCTACTAATTTTACCGAACCGATTTGCGTCTACGTTAGGGTAAATTAGACTTTGGACAATTAGTAATAGATCCCTACTATCCTAACTAATATTATAAATGCGAAAGTAACTCTGTCTGTCTGTTACCTTTTCACGGCTAAACTATTGAACCGATTGACTTGAAATTTGGTACAAGGGTAGCTTATGGTCCGGGAAAGGACATAGACTGTGTTTTATCCCGAAATTCTTACAGGACCGGGAACTACGCGGGTTAAACCCCGGCTAGTTATTCCATAATTTCGTAAGAATGAGTACAACTGACACTTTTTATTCTTCCTGTGATATTATCTGTTAAACTTTTATTAAAACCACTAATTAAATCCGTTTAAAGTTGTTGTACCTATGTAGGTAACAATAGGAAGGTTTCTTTCTTGTAACGGATTTAATTTGCGGTTTTAATAAAAACATAAACGGCAAATAACTAATAAATAAGTAGTTAATTATGGGTATTTCTTAAATTACACAATATAATAGTGACTACAACATAATCATACATAAATCGATATAAGTACTTAGTTCATACTACACAGACCTCTGTACATACCCACCTCTATATGTACGATGTACAGTGAAAGGGGTGTATCCCTCCATCCCCTCTCCAAACGGTACTAATAATTCAGGAGGTTATGTCTGGGGCACAATAGGACATACTTACCTAAATATACTTATTCTTCTTAACTACATACATATACTTGTAGGTACCATCACTACATAGTATAAAACAAAGTCGCTTTCTCTGTCCCTATGTATGCTTAGATCTTTAAAACTACGCAACGGATTGTGATGCGGTTTGTTTTAATAGATAGAGTGATTCAGTGGGAAGGTTTTTAGCATAACTTTATCCCCATATTCCTACGGGAACGGGAACTACGCGAGTGAAACCGCGGGGCACCGCTAGTAATATTATAAAGCTGAAGAGTTCTTTGAACGCGCTAATCTCAGGAACTACTGGTCTGATTTAAATAATTCTTTCAGTGTTAGATAGCCTGATTTATCGAGAAAGGCTATATTTTATTTTTATTCCCACGGGAACGGGAACTGAGAAGGTAAAACCATTCGTCCCCAGTGGGGACAAACTTGGTGGGGACGAATGGGATATACCTGGACGCTGCTAATATTCTACACAGAAGCTGTGTCTCAGTTAGCTCCGTATTGGTCGCTTCGTAGCAGTGTGATGTTTTATAGCCAAAAAATTCGAGCTTTCCTCGATAAGTGGGCTATCTAACGCTGAATCGCAGTCTCTAAAACGTTAATCTCAGGAATTACCTTGGTAGGTACTGATTTCAATAATTGATACTTATCAATAATTCTCCGCGTACAACCAAACAAATAAAAAAACATTCTTTTTTACCCAGAATAGGCTTGCACTTGACTGTAACTCGCTTGATGGAAAGCGATGATACAGCCAAAAAAAAAGTGCGTTGAACGTACGTATGTTAGGTGAACGCCACACTGAAGCTGCGCCGCGCACTTTGTATAAAATCAAAAGGCCGTCCGTTTGCAATACGACAAACGCACAGCAGCGGCCCGACACGAAACGCATAAATTGAAAGAGCCTCTCTCAAAAATCTTTTTCCATAGCTAGATACGTACCGTGTAGATAATTATGTAGGTAATGTAAGTTACGTATTATAAAAACGTACTTACGCCGCTCAACGTCGTTTCAAAAACCTGCATACATCTGGTCACCTGCTGTGTGCGTCAGAGTGGCTGGTTGACCCTACTTACTCGTACTTACCTCGCTCGAGAATCGAACCCGCAACGCTTAGTATCTTAGAGAATGTAAACACGTTTAGGGTAGATATATGCCTATCACTCATCTATTAATTTAACCACGTTATGTTACAACTTGTACTTATATAGTGATCATAACTGTGAAGACAACATTCGTCTAAAAAGGTCCAAACTATTTATTTAACCCCCGACGCAAAAAGAGGGGTGTTATAAGTTTGACGTGTGTGTGTGTGTGTATCTGTCTGTCTGTGGCATCATAGCTCCCGAACGGATGAACCGATTTCAATTTAGTCTTTTTTTGTATTAAAGGGGACTTACGTGCGAGTGTTCTTAGACATGTTTGATGAAAGTCGGTTGACCCGTTTAAAAGTTATGGGCGTTTGAAAGTAATTGTGTTGGGGGTTTTTAATTTAATGTTATTCAGTCCGGGTTTAATAATTAAGTATGAATGTAAGACGCAGTGGACGCAGCAGCTTACAAAATAGACAAGGATTATTATTACATTTGACGACCTCGATGGCAGAGTGGCCATGCCTTAAGGTTGCGGGTTCGATTCCCGTGGGAGAATATTTGTGTGAACCACAAATGTTTGTCTCGGTCTGGGTGTGTGTGTGAATGTGTGTGTAGTTTCTGATACCCTAGACACAAGTTTCGAGCTTAGTTAGGGGTCAGTTACTATAATAAGAGGATGTAGTGAAAGATTATGTTATGTTATTATTTCTATTAACATGTTTAAACTTAATTAATAACAAGCAAGTACGTATGTATGACGATTTCCCTGTTTTTCCTAATGTTCGATTAGGTAGGTACTTAGCTATAAAAAGTTACCGAGTTGTTTTCTTTCCACTTAACACAGGAGGCAAGATTTCCCCATAAACATCCCATTTATCTCTCTCGATTGAGATATTATTCAATAAATACGAATCGGTTATTCCATAATGTCCAATAATAAAAATACCCTGACGTCATCAAATAACCGCGCTTCGGAAATAATATTCCTAGAAAGAAAGATGGCGATAAAATTAAGAAATATATGCGAGAACGGGATAAAAGGTCACCAAAACCAACGAGAGTGAAAGAGACAGATAGCTCTACTATAACTTGTTTACATTGAATAGTGTCACTTGAAATTAAGTTTTATTGCGTTGCAATAAAAGTGATTATGGTCTAATACAGATTTAATATCCGTGTTTGAAATGCTACTAGACCGTGATTAGATTGCAATGTTATAAAATTTCCCGAAGTTTTGGGAAATAATTATTATATATTAATATACTGTTTCTAAGTTTATATACTCGTATAGCAACGTTGCTTTCCTTAGATATGTTATCTTTTTAAATACAAAGATTACGCTGAAAAAGTGTTCGTCAGTTTATTGATGTTTTCATTTCAAAAATTCATCCAGAATATAAAGTTAATGAAAGTAAAATACATATAAATAGAATAACATTTCCATTTTTACGTAAATTGTGTTCTAAGCTAATTAACATCTTATTTTCCTTCTATATTTCTTATCTTACTTCTTTTCATCTTTCACTCGTAGGTTTGACAGATGCAATTCCTTCCACTTGCAGTCCGGTGGTTGAGTCCTAAAAACATGAGTCGTCATACAAAGAAGATCATGAAGGGAAAGTAGAAAGAAGGGATAAAGGTCCTTACATCAATCTAAAGCAGTATCAGTGTTCATGTAAGATCCTCTCATCTGCAGGCGTAGAGACAGTAACGGCAAGTTAGGAGACGTGCCACTTTCTACGGGGAAATGCCACATAGACATGCGCTTTGTAACTCCGTCATGATGACCATGTCAGTGACGTCTTAATTAGGGACTAGACACATTTATTCAGCTCCGTTCAGCGTTTGTCCATACAAAACAACGATTTCGTATGGAGACGCGTACGCATCCATTCAGCTGAATCGTCTACATACAAAATCGTTGTTTTGTATGGACAAACGCTGAATGGAGCTGAATAAATTTATCTAGTCCCTTACTTTTTGCTAATTCATATTTTTAGTAAATACGTTTGATAAGTTTTTGAATGGAAACCAGTGTCGACATATTTGAGGTAATATTTACATAACAGCATGGCAACCGGATTTTAACAATCAGTGTCAAAGTATTGTTACTTCAACAGTGTAGTGTAGTGCGTGTTATGACAAAACTTAAAAATAACAACCAAAATAATAAATTACGAAGTGATTTAGATAAATAAATATGAATATTAAACATATACTTCCATAACACAATAGTGTATAAGTGACCAATGCAGCTAAATATGTGATATAGTGTATGTTGAAATCGGAACTAGTCAGAGATCTACAAGTACCTAGTTTTTTAAGGATAAAAATGAAGATAACTGTGTGATATTAATCGATCCATCTGCGGTTTAAGAAGGTTGGTATTTATTAATTAACCTATTTGGTATTACCTATCTCTAATATTATAAATAGGCGAGTTATACACGTAAATACCGAATATGGTCAACCACAGTGTATATGTTAATTTTTGAATTACGAAGTTAGTTTTGCAAGTTTTAAGAGTTGAAAAGGTTAGAATGTGTTGTTTTCTTTGTGTTGGTACGCAATTTGGGTACTTTAAGTACTTTTAAGCTAAGATATAAGTGATATTTTGAAATTTATTTTAACATAACTTAGCAAAAAGTTTTAAAGTAGGTAAGTACATCCTTGATTTAAAGTTAGTTGTTTTATTATATATCTCATCACTAGAATAACAAACTTTTAGTACTATATTAAATTATAATTAATAGCGGTGAGATTTTACTGGCCTTAATTACTATAATCTGCTGCTATTCTTCCTTTTTATTTTTAATCAAGTGTTTATTCAAACTTTTTGTAATGTTCCTAGTGTTTTACTTTCTATGTTTCTATGCATGCATACTTTAGGATAGTAATCTAGGCTATAAGTTTTTAAATTGTAGTTATTTGATTAAGTTATGATTATTATCTGTTTTGCTTGCTTATTAAATAAATAAATATTGGTCTTAGCACCATGTTGTATAGCATTAAATAAGCCTACGATAAATAGACTATCACTATCCTACACTATAATAATTATATAAGTAAGTTATTCAAATTAGTAGTCCCAGAGATCAGCATCTATTAAACAATAGTTATTTGTTATACAAGAGTGCAAAGTTGCTTTTTAACCGGGGCTCCAGTTGAGGACCGAGCCAGCAAAGGATTCTAAAATTGAATCACGAGCGCAGCGAGGGATTCAAAATAAGAATCCTGAGCGTTAGCGAGGGACTCAAAGGAGCACAAGGTTAAAAATGTTTTGCACTCGAGTGCAACACATTATTTTTCATCCCCCCCTCAGCGAGGAAATTACTAAATGGAAACATAAAACAATCACAATATTAAATAAAAAGAAAATATCACGTGCAAAGCAAATAAAAAATTAAGTAAGTCTTGTACACCAAGAAGGTTCCGAGTTTGAATTTAAAATAAAAAAAAAGTTGTATGATAGTTTGTGAATTCAAAACATCATCACATTAGTGCACACGATGTTCTAAATTCAAATTTACTTTAACCTCTAGAGCGCAAAAACGACTTTTAACCCCAGATAACGAGGATCAAAAACATAATTTCCGAGCTAGTGGGATGAAAACATACTTTCCAAATGTTTATCTCGGTCTGGGTGTGTGTGTGAATGAGTGTGTCCGTAGTTTCTGATACCCTAGATACAAGTTACGGACTTAGTTAGGGGTCAGTTACTGTAATGAAATAATAGAGAGAATGATTATGTTATTCCCACGGGATGTGGTTCGGCGCGTGTAAAACCGCGGGGCACAGCTAGTACCTATGTTAATATATTATGATCCATGGTTATAATATTAATCTAATATATAAAATTCTCGAGTCACAGTTTTCGTTGCCATACTCCTCCGAAACGGCTTGACCGATTCTCATGAAATTTTGTGAGCATATTCAGTAGGTCTGAGAATCGGCCAACATCTATTTTTCATCCCGAAATTCCTACGGGAACGGGAACTACGCGTGTGAAACCGCGGGGCGCAGCTAGTTTATATATATATTTTTTTGTCCTTGGTGCACCACTTTGTGTTTCAAAATATTGCCATGTTTTTATTTATATGTGGGTAAAACCATAAGTATATTGTAGTCATCATACCTAAATAGTTATTTGCCAAATATCGAACACATGTGCGGAGATAAATAATTATCTATATGAGTAATGGACGAGGCATACTATCAGATGACCCTTGTCCTGGTATGTTATTGTTATGTGGTGCAAAGATTAGAGTATACAGTGTGTGTCTACGACCCGGGCTTTTATAAAGACTGATGATAATATGCTTCGTTAACAATGGTTTGCACGTATTAGTAAATCATAATTATGTTAATAAACGCCACAATTAAATTTTCTAAATCCGCAACTTCAATGTACTAGACGTACTGTATAATTGTCGTTTATTCACTTGGTACAAGGCATGTCGTGGTACGGGGGTGAAAAATTATGATAGCTAGCATAGAATGTATTGTTGTCCTTGTCAATGCGACTTGACTGATATTTACACATAGGTATTTGTCAAATTACTGTGCTTTACATCGCTGGCAATTAAAATTTTGTTAGAAAATTAACAAAGTCTGAAATTTAGTTTATAAATTAAATTAATATCATGGTTACATTATAAATATACGTTATATTAACCTCCTTTAAAAAAGCCAGGGGTGTAGACACTATATTTACTCGAATACTATAAAAGCTGTTTTACCGGTGTAAATCCGAATAACAATTAAATTTCAAGCTGCAAGTCAATAGGTACCTTCTATGCGCGAATTTCCTTCTATCACGTCGGGGTCACCATTGTGGGAATGTGGGAATCCCCATTTGAAAAGGGAGGATCCTCCGACCAGACGGGTGTTGTGTCTGGTGGGAGCTGCCCGACGGTTGTAGTCGGGCTCTCGTATACATAGTCAATTGCGCTGTAAATTTCGCTTGCGCGATTCAGGACTCTTCAGTTATTTCCCACAGTTGCGGATAGATGTCGCTGTTAGTAATTAGTTTCTTTGTGGCGTGCAGATGTCGCCACAAGCACACTCCATCTTAGTCTGTATCATCGCTTTCCATCAGACGAGTTACAGTCAAGTGCAAGTCTATTCTGGGTAAAAAAACACATATATTGGTACAATAATAATTTTATACAGAATTAAATTTTTAATTGTGTTTCGCGCACTTTTTAGTATTTGAGAAATGCATTCAAAATGTTCGCCTCAGGCAGGACTTGAACAGTTTTTAATTTATACACTTACAATACAAATATTTCCTTTATCATCTCACTAGAAGCGCCCCGCGGTTTCACCCGCGTAGTTCCCGATCCCGTGGGAATTTAGGGATAAAACATAGCCTATGTTCTTTCCCGGATCATAAGCTACCCCTGTACAAAATTTCAAGTCAATCGGTTCAGTAGTTTAGCCGTGAAAAGGTAACAGACAGACAGTTACTTTCGCATTTATAATATTAGTAGGGATTATAATAACTGACTGCTAGTTATATTCATTACCTGTCTCTAGGGTATCAGAAACTACGGGCACACTCATTCACTCACACACAGACCTAGATAAACATTTTTGGATCACACATAAATTATTTATAACCAAATCCTGAATTCCAATATTTTTCCTCATACTATTTATGAGAACATCTTGAAAATGTATATTTAACAAGCACTGACTCATCATAATGTTTATTTTCAATGAACGAGATCTACTTACATAAGTAGTATCACTACATAGTATAACACAGACTCGCTTCCCGCCGTCTGTCCCTATACAAAACTACGCATCGGATTTTGATGCGGTTTCTTGTAATAGATAGAGAAAAGTGGAAGGTTTTTAGCATATTTTTATCACCGTATTCTCACGGGAGCGGGAACTATGCGGGTGAGATCGCGGGGCGCTGCTAGAGTACATTATACTGGGAACTATATGTAATAGGTAGTTGGAATTTAGCATCCGCTGAACTACTGAAGTATACTGTGTTATGGAGAAAAGGCTGAAAACAGTCAGTTACAATGAAAACTAGTTTTAGACAGTAACAGCCTTACTAATAAAAAATACCCACTGTGTATATTCTATATCTATACTATAATAATATTATAAAGAGGAAAGATTTGTTTGTTTGTTTGTTTGTAACGAATAGGCTCCGAAACTACTGAACCGATTTCAATAATTCTTTCACCATTAGAAAGCTACATTCACCCTGAATAACATAGGCTATATTTTATCCCCGTATTCCCACGGGAACGGGAACCAAGCGGGTGAAACCGCGGGGCACAGCTAGTTCTTTATATAACGAATTATTAATATGCTTCACACTCGTTATATCAAGAATATAGACAGGGGGTATTTTTTATTAGTAAGGCTGTAAGAATCTGATATGTTTTAAAACGTTCCCTTAATGACTCTTGCGACCCCAAATTATAAATAGCCCGAATTGCTCCTTTTTGCAAATCCGCGGAACACCCCCATAGTAAAATGCCATAAGACAAAATACTGTGAAAGTGATCAACGCAGTCAAAAGCTTTAGAAAGATCGCGAAATACACCTAGAGTAGAGCATCATGTGAATCTTCCGATGCGTCAAAGTTTGACTTTGTCCTTTTGTCCTTCGAACCAAAACCAAACTGATTTCCATGTAATACATTGTGATCCCTAAACTAAAGTCCTTATCATGCTATTTCTTCCAGATGTCACCAAAATGGGTGATACCCGTACTCGCGATCATGTTGGTGACGCGAGCGTGGTGCCAATGTCCCGCGGGCTGCGAGGAGTGCGGCGGCGGCGGCTCGGAGGACCAGCTCGAGTTCGCGTGTGGAGAGCTCGTTGTGAAGACCAGGGACGATGGAGCGGCTGAGGTGGACTGTCAGGTATGGGGCGTAATATGTTGGTGATGCGAGCGTGATGCCATGTGGGGCGGGCTACGAGGAGTGGACCAGCTCGAGTTCGTATGACATGATACATTAGGTTATATTGTAGTATGAATGTGACACTGAGAGATATAATAGTATTGGGCACACGAGACTCACCGACTGATGTCTCGGGGCAATGAGCTCAGTACAGTGTTGTACACTGTCTGTAATGAGCTGGCGTGTTGCGCTCCAACAGGTGACTGACTGACTGACATAGTGATCTATCAAAGCACACAGCCCAAACCACTGGACGGATCGGGCTGACATTTGGCATGCAGGTAGATGTTATGACGTAGGCATCCGTCATCTAAGATTTTGATTAATTTTACCCCCAAGGGGATAAATAGGGAATGAAAGTTGGTATGACGGATACATTATTCCACACGGATGAAGTCGCTGGTAAAGGCTAGTTTTAATGTAAGTACGACACGACACACAGATTCATTGACATTGATCGCAATAATAAACAAAGAAGTGGCCTATTTCACCATCTTCAAGTAAATTTCCGAGTAACTACTCATAAGTTTTGTCTTTGTCACTTGATACAAAGTAAGAAAGAGACTTAACTAATTTTACTTGGTGAGTATCGTTACTTGAAGGTCGTAAAATAGGCCCTAATAGTTACAAGTAAGTAATACAATGTGTCTTCCTCCCCAGGGCCACCCTCTAAACTGTTCCGCCCTCCCGTCCATCCCCACGTTCCGCGGGCGTGTCGCCAAGCGCCTCCAGCTCACGCGCTGCGGCCTCGGGGCGGAGTCCCTCGCCTGCGTCGCGGAGACGCTCAATGCTACCGGGACCAAAGTACTAGCGCTCAAACGGACGAGCGAACTGAGGGCGGAGCACCTAGTGGGGCTGGAGCAGATTGAGGCGCTGTTGGTTCTTAACCCGGGTGAGATGTTTAGAATTACTTTAGTGTTTTTTAGAGATGTTTGGGAGAGACCTTTGCTCAGAAGTGGGACGATGTGAGTTGACAATAAAGTGATAATTAGGTTTTATGAGGAAATCTACAATATAAAAATAAGTCGGGTTTTCCTTCCTGACGCTATAACTCCAGAACGCACGAACCGATTTCCACAGTTTTGCATTCGTTGGAAAGGTCTCGGGCTCCGTGAGGTTTATAGCAAAGAAAATTCAGGAAAAATTTCAACAGAAAAGCGGGAAAATCATCTGGTGGCGAAACGGAGTTCGAAAATGTAATAACGGAGATCTCTAGTCTTGCCATATTATGTACAGATGAAGTTAGTGTGACTAACTAATCAATCATTCTGCCCAGTGTCCCAGCCCACCGTGCCCTGGGCGGCTCTTCAATCCCTCCCCTCGCTGCACCAGTTCCGGCTGCAGTCCGCGCCCTCCCTGACCCTCTCCCCCCACTCCCCCCTAAACGAGACTTCTCCCCCCCTCACGTACCTGGAGCTGTCCATGAGCGGTCTGCGCGCGCTGCCGGCGAGGGCGTTCTATGGGCTCGACACGCTGGAGAGATTGAGCCTCTTCGGGAACAAGATAGAGAGTATTGATGTCGACGCTTTTGAAGGTACGTACACATTATTAGAGGTTTTGCTGATCCTGTGGGATAAAGAAACAATTTCAAATTTCCTTTCATTTATTAATTAACAAACGCGCGATTTTCCGTGAGAATGCGGCGATAAAATTATGCTAAAAACCTCCTTGAATCACTCTATTAAAAGAACCGCTTCAAAATTCGTTGCGTAGTTTTAAAGATGTAAGATTACATAGAGACAGACAGCAACAGTAAATGTCCCTATGTATGTTTATATCTTTAAAACTACGCAACAGATTTGGATGCGGTTTCTTTTAATATTAATATTATATAGAGTGATGATAATTAGATAGAGTGATTCTAGGAGAAGGTTTTGAGCATACATTTATCACGGAATTCTCAAGGAAGCGTGAATTACGTGGGTGAAACCGCGGGGCGCTACTAGTTGTTTTATACTATTTAGTGAAGTGATATGTATTTCCAGTGTTATTAGTATCATAAGTTCGGTCTAGCGAGCCATATAAGAGCTCATCAAAGGGACCAAAATAATTAATTATAATAATAGTTTAGCATATTTCAAATTTTCTATTTTTCTATATAGCTTAAGGGGGTCGCCGTCGTTGAAATCGATGAGGAGGACTATATATAGTATCATAATGTAAGTAGTATGAGCAATCGATGGTGACTGAACATGTCTCCTCCCCCAGGTCTATCCTCCCTGACGCTGCTCGTGCTGAACTCGAACCCGCTCGTGTCCCTCCCGGACGGCGCCCTCTCCCGCGCCGCCGCGCTCAGACGCGTCACGCTCGACAAGGTACGGCTGACCAACTTCACGAGAGGCGTGCTGCAAGGGCTGGAGCATCTGGAACAGGTGCGAGTTTTATCTATCTAATATATAAAATTCTCGTCTAATATATAAAATTCTCGTGTCACAGTTTTCGTTGCCATACTCCTCCGAAACTGCTTGACCGATTCTCATGAAATTTTGTGAGCATATTCAGTAGGTCTGAGAATCGGCCAACATCTATTTTTCATCCCGAAATTCCTACGGGAACGGGAACTACGCGTGTGAAACCGCGGGGCGCAGCTAGTACTAATTATAAATCTGAAGAGTTTCTTTGGTCGAACGCACTAATCTCAGAAACTACTTTTGGCACTGTTCATTTTTATCTTATGGACTTTTCACAGCTTTCAATAGATTATGTATCCAATTTTGTTTGTTTCCTTATTGTTTATTTGCTCTTTACAATAATGTTATCACTTCTATTCTCTATGTCCGCTTAGGTTTTGCCGATAGAAGCGATTTTCTAAGCTAACTTATTTTGTTGTGATATTGTTAGAATAATGTTGTTGTTTTTGAGCGAGTGCTCGCGCGCGTCTCACAGTTCATTAAACAATATCCTGATTCTGAGCAGCGAGTGCCGTTTTAAGGATGATTTCAACCGCGGTCATTATACTCTTTGACTTAGCGAACGCTTTCAATAAGGTACCACGACAGCTTATTGTATTTACTGTTTCAAACAATGGTTTCTTTTGATTGGTGGCTTCAAATCTGTCATTTCGTCTCATAATATTTGTCTATTTGTCAACTCCTTCCAGTTAAAAAGGGTATCACTGCACTCCACAGCCCACCTTAGCTACTCAAACCAGGTGTCCCGCAAGGTGCCACACTATGCCCTCTCTTGTTCCTTCTATTCACTAACGATATCTCGCACATACCTTATCTATACATACATATTTCACTCTGTGTATGCAAGTTATAGTATCGACACCTTGTCTTAATCATTGATAAACTCCATTCCGCTGACTACTTTCTATGTTTGTGGTTCGGTTAAAAGTGGTATACTATTATTATGTCATTGGGTAAGGATACTTTGCGATGCTATAGCACGGTCGTAATTCACATGAAATATCGTACGTTGATCTGTAGATATCTTTGTCGTAAATTATAATGCGTCCCGCTCGCCATTCGCTGGCACTGCGTGTGTCGTGGTGTAGGTGTCGGTGTACTCGGAGCGCGCGCTGGCGCTGCGGGGCGGCGCGCTGGCGGGCCTGCCGCGCCTGGCGGCCGCCGCCGTCACCTACAGCGGCGTGACGTCACTGCCCGCCGACCTGCTGGCGGGCTCCACTGCGCTCGTCAACCTCACGCTCGCCTCCAACGCCATCGCCGAGATACCGCCCGGACTGCTCGCCGGGTGAGTGCCGAGTGACGTCAGGGGCTCAATGACATGTTTTGAGTCACAATTGTTCTGTGCCGACGGCCGACTAAGCCCCGGTCGTAATTCACACGAAAGTTCGTACGTTGACCTGTATCTATCTATCGTAAATTATAATGCGTCCCGCTCGCTCGGATGCAACGTGCGCGCGGAACGCATTATAATGTACACAGGTGCGACAGAGATGAATAGCAACAGGTCAACGTACGAACTTACGTGTGAATCACAACCGGGCTTTATTGACGTTTGTATAAAGTCAAAGTCAAAGTCAAAAATTCTTTATTCAGTTAAGACCTCAATGAGACACTTATGAACGTCAGAATTGATTCTACCACCGATTCGGAATTACATCAGCCGAGAAGAATCGGCAAGAAACTCGGGCTGGTATTTTTTTTTAAATAAAATTAAATACAAATGTCACTTATAACTAATGTCAACAATAAAAAACATGTCAAAAGGTATATAAAAAAAAAAATCTATAAATATAGAAGTAAAATAATGATATAGGTCAAAAACTAAAAATAGCATACTGAGGTTGCGTGTGCAGAAATTTAATGCCAAACCTCCCGGTCATTAATGTAGTCAATAACCTTATAGTATGCTTTGCTTATAAGAATGTTTTTAACGTGTGATCGGAACCTTCCATCAGTGAGCCCAGTCACTTCCCGGGGGATTTTATTATAAAATTGAATACATCTATAGATGAAGGACTTTTTAGTCCTAGCTAACCTACATCCTGAGATGGCGATTTTATGCCTATTCCTAGTATTAAAATTATGAAAATCGCCATTAACTTTAAAATTAATACGATGTTTCCGGGCATACAATATATTTTCAAAAATGTACAAAGAAGGAACAGTAAGAATCTGAAATGTTTTAAAACGTTCCCTTAATGACTCTTGCGACCCCAAATTATAAATAGCCCGAATTGCTCGTTTTTGTAATATAAATACTGAATCTAAATCCGCGGCACACCCCCATAGTAAAATGCCATAAGACAAAATACTGTGAAAGTAAGCAAAATAAACAATTCTTGCCGTTCCTACATCTGTTAGTTCCCTAATTTTACGAACAGCATACGCAGCAGAACTCAGCCTCCCTGAAAGACCGTCAATGTGGGATCCCCATTGTAACTTAGAATCTAACACTATTCCTAGAAACTTGGTACTACTTTCTATTTTAAGTTTCGTTCCTTCCAAAAAAACATTGGATTCAATGGCTCGGACATTGGGTAGCGAAAATTTAATACACTTAGTTTTAGACGCATTGAGGAGCAAATTATTGGCAGAAAACCAGTCCGAAACTAGAGCCAAACACCTATTTACTTCTACCAAATCCTTATCCTTCCTATTCACTTTAAATAACAAAGAAGTATCATCTGCGAATAAAACCATATTACATAGGTCATCCATCATATAAGGGAGGTCGTTAATATACGACAAGAACAGGAATGGACCTAAAATTGAGCCCTGCGGCACGCCCATTTCTAGCAATGATCCCTTTGATAAAACATCGTTGATCTTAACCTTCTGTTGCCGACCTCCTAGATACGATTTGACAAGACCTAGAGCAGGACCCCGAATACCATAACAGTCAAGTTTAGAAAGCAGCGTCGAGTGATCAACGCAGTCGAAAGCTTTCGAAAGGTCGCAAAATACACCTAGAGCATCATGTGAATCTTCCCATGCGTCAAAGATGTGAGTCAAAAGTTTAGTCCCAGCGTCCGTAGTCGACTTGCCCTTCGTAAAACCAAACTGATTTTTATGTAGTATATTGTGGTCACTAAAGTGAGAAAGTAACTGGTCTAGTATGATCTTTTCGAAAATCTTGCTAAGAGCAGGAAGAACAGAAACCGGCCTATAATTATTGGGATCCTCCTTACAACCTGACTTAAAAATAGGAGTAATTCGACTCTGCTTCATCACATCAGGGAAAATACTATGATCTAGACACAGGTTCAATAACGCTGTGAGGTGAGGAGCTATGGTCTCAATAACAGAATTCAGTAACTTAACTGACATACCCCATAAATCTTCTGTGGACTTCATGTTAAGTGATCGAAAGGTTTTTACAACCTGAACTATGGAAACAGGCTTAAAAGTAAAACTGGGAATACTTTCTCTGAAGTTATTCCTAAGAAGTATCTCGGCTCTAGCCGTAGAAGACGTAAGGTTTTTAGTGGTTTCCTTAGGAATATTACTAAAGAAGTCTTCAAAATGATTAGCTACAGAGATTGGGTCCGTAATGGAAGAATGCTTAGTTTTCAATGTGAATGTAGTATCCCTCGGAGTAGTCCTACCAGTCGCTTTGTTGACGGTTTTCCAAACAGCTTTGATTTTATCATTAGATTGACGAATAAACCTACTAGTATGTTTGGCCTTAGCCAAAAGACAAACCCTTTTAAAAACCTTGGAATAGTTCCTAACATACTCATGGAAGGTTTCATCGCTGGTACACGACTTTCTAAAATACAGTTCAAACAAAACATCCCTGCTTTTCCTAATACCCTTAGTAGCCCAATCACTAAAACAAGATTTACCGCTTACCACAATATTTTTCCGAGGACAAATTTGATTAATGTTGCTGCTTATGACTGAAAAAATATGAGTACAAATATCATGCGGGTTATTTGAATACATTTTTAACCCCCGACGCAAAAAGAGGGGTGTTATAAGTTTCATGTTTGTTAGCCTGGAGCGCCTCGAGCGTCTGGACCTGAGTCGTAACCGCATCGGGAACGTGTCGCGAGACATGTTCCTCGACCTGACCGCACTCGCGCACGTCGACCTCTCCTACAACAGGATCACGCATCTGCCCGAGTGAGTTATCATTATTATACATCTATACTAATATTATACACCGCTATTTTGAATTCGAGATACTTAATCACACAGCTAATGTAAACGACGGGTGACAGTATAATAGTGAAGTTAGTTTTTATCTTTTACTTTTATTTAAAAAGTTATGATAAGTCGAAAGTTTTTCCAAATCCCGCCGAATTTTATTGTTATTCTACACCGAACAGGCGAACGCTGCGATACACAGCTGAGCGCGGTCATCGACCTGAGCCGTCACAGAATACTTGATAGCTAGTGTGCCGTCTGGTAATACGACATTTATTTGGTATTTTTTAAAGATCAGTAATCGACTTTTTTGATATTTTTATTAGATATATGGATTCAATTACTGCTACAGATATTCTGATTTTAATAAGTCCCGTAAATTCAAAATAGGGGTGTATAGCTGGAGTATAGTTTGTTTGTTTACGAAGAGAATCACGCGGGTGAAACCGCGGGGCGCTGCTTGTAAAATATAAATCTATATAGATACTTGAAATTGCATATAATTTTAAAATAAAATAACTTCTTTACATTAAATACATAGAATGAAAGAAAGTATTTATGTATATGGAAAGAACATTTTTTAACTTTGGTGTGTCTGTTTGTTCCGGCTAAACTTTGAATCGATTTTGACGGGAGTTCAACTCGCAGTTAGCAAACATTATAGGTACCTTGGGAAGTTACTTTTTATCCCATACTTCCCACGGGAATGGGATTTATGCGGGGAAAAGCTAGTGTTCAGGTTCCAGCCTGTCTCTTCAAAAAATTATCTGAATATGCCAGAGTTACAAATTATAACACACTGGTGTCAGATAATTGTGTTTAATTTTTTCAACACACTTGCTTATAAAGGGGCTCATATTTGTGCAAAAACAGTTGAATAATGACACGTTTTACTCACTAGTGAGTTATATATTGTTTTTTTAAATTGCTTTGTTTTTAAAAAAGTTTCGATACCAAAAAAATTGTGTCCATACATTTTAAAAACAAACTTCAACTATGTTGCCTTACTTTTGGTAGGTCTATGGTCGATTCCATTCATTTATTCATTCGTTTTTTTTTTAATAAGTCTATTCTTTTAGTCTTTGGCCGATCACCATTGTTGTGTTGGATGCGCGCGAATAGAAAACTAATTATTTATTAGCGAAAAATGATAATTTCTTCGCAAATGTGTTGAAAAATGTTGTATGGTACACGCGTGTATTGATGATTACTATCCTCGGCTATCTTCAGACCCTCGCCTGACGGCTCGGGCCTCAATAGCGCCTCGGAAGTAATCACCAACTTACCTCGCTTGTACCATAAATCTATACTAATATTATAAAGAGGAAAGATTTGTTTGTTTGTTTGTATGTAACGAATAGGCTCCGAAACTACTGAACCGATTTCAATAATTCTTTCACCATTAGAAAGCTACATTCACCCTGAATAACATAGGCTATATTTTATCCCCGTATTCCCACGGGAACGGGAACCACGCGGGTGAAACCGCGGGGCGCTGCTATAACTAATAAACTTATTACAATGCTGGTGGCAAAAGCAGGATGCGTTACATACGCTCCTAGCCTTATATACCAAATTTCGTATAAAACGATAGCGTGTGCTAAAGTTTCCAGTGCTGCCATCTCTTATTTTACACAAGTACTATTTTCAAGTTGAATTTATAACATGAACACATACAAACTTTAACAGCTAGTTTTAATAATATAATTAGGTGTGATTACAAAAAGCGTTTTTGAACCCCCGACGCAAAAAGAGGGGTTATAAGTTTGATGTGTGTGTGTGTGTGTGTGTGTGTAACTGTCTGTCTGTGGCATCATAGCTCCCGAACGGATGAACCGATTTTAATTTAGTTTTTTTGTATTAAAGGGGACTTACGTGCGAGTGTTCTTAGATGTTTGATGAAAATCGGTTGACCCGTTTAAAAGTTATGGGGGTTTGAAGGTAATTGTGTTGGGGGTTTTTTTAAATTTTTACCTGCAAAAACTTGAATGTCGTCAGTTTTATTAATCGTTCTGATATCTGTGCGTCCAGCCGCCTGTTCTCGGGCCTGCCGTCCGTGTCCCACGTCGACCTGTCCCACAACAAGCTGGCGTGGGTCTCCCCGCTCGCGTTCCTGACGAGCCCCTCCATCTCGTGGCTCGACGTGTCCCACAACGCCCTGCCGTGGGCGCCGGCGCCGCCCACGGAGTTCTCGGCGCTGGGCGAGTCCAGCCCGCTGGCCGCGCTCGTGGGCCTGCGCCACCTCGACCTCAGCCACAACCACATCAGCGTGGTGTACTCCGACTGGCGCTACGTGCTGCTCCGGCTCGACACGCTGGATCTGTCCTACAACGCGTTTGAGGAGCTCGATGTGAGTACCATTTACTGTATCATTATATACCGAAAAAAGTGTTTTATTACTTCGTTACTACATAAAACAAACTCGCTTCCCGCCGTCTGTCCCTATGTATGCATACATCTTTAAAACTACGCAACGGATTGCGATGCGGTTTATTTGGTGATTCGTTGCGGCTTGATTATGATATTGGGAATGAAAAATCGTATAAGTATAAAAAAATCGACGAAGGATCAAGACAAGTATTTTTGATACTTGTGTCTTAAGATTTTGAAGTATTTTGTCTTTACTTGTGTAGAATCTTTAGTAAAATGTTGGTTGAAAAGCATGCCCCCGATGTCACACTCCCCGGCGGACACTAGCCCCCGATCTCACACTCCCCGGCGAACACTAGCCCCCGACCTCACACTCCCCGGCGGACACTAGCCCCCGATGTCACACTCCCCGGCGGACACTAGCCCCCGATCTCACACTCCCCCGCGGACACTAGCCCCCGACCTCACACTCCCCGGCGGACACTAGCCCCCGATGTCACACTCCCCGGCGGACACTAGCCCCCGATCTCACACTCCCCCGCGGACACTAGCCCCCGACCTCACACTCCCCGGCGGACACTAGCCCCCGATGTCACACTCCCCGGCGGACACTAGCCCCCGATCTCACACTCCCCCGCGGACACTAGCCCCCGACCTCACACTCCCCGGCGGACACTAGCCCCCGATGTCACACTCCCCGGCGGACACTAGCCCCCGATCTCACACTCCCCCGCGGACACTAGCCCCCGACCTCACACTCCCCGGCGGACACTAGCCCCCGATCTCACACTCCCCCGGTGTTGCAGGCGGCCGACTTGCACTTCCTCAACGACAACATCTCGGTGTCGTTCGCGCACAACAACATCACGTACGTGGGCGTGTCGGAGGAGGCGGGCGGCGCCGGGCGCGCGCGCGTGTCGCTGGCCGCCAACCCCCTGCACTGCGACTGCCGCGCGCTCGGCGCCGTGCGCGCCGCGCGCCGCGCCGACCCGCGCCTGCTCGGCGCCGCCTGCGCCGCGCCGCCCGCGCTGGCCGGGCGCGCGCTGGCCGGCGTGGAGCCGCTGGCCCTGGAGTGCGCCCTGCCGCCCGACGGGGACTGCCGCTGCGTGCTGCGCGCCGCCGCCACGCGCCTGGAGTGCGCGTGCGGCGCGTCGCGGCCGCCCGCGCCCGGCGCGTGGGGCGCGCGCTCCGTGCGCCTGCGCGCGCCGCCCGCCGCGCTGCGCGCGCTGCCGCCCTACGTCACGGAGCTGGCGCTGGCGGGCGCGGGGCTGGCGGCGCTGCCGGCCGCGCTGTCCCCGCACGTGGCGCACGCCGACCTGTCGCGCAACCTGCTGAGCGCGGCGCCGCGCGCGCTGCTGCGCCCCAACACCACGCTCCTGCTCGCCGGGAACCCGCTCGCGTGCGACTGCGCGCACGTCGCCGACCTGCTCGAGCTGGAGCGCCACCGGGACCGGATCCTCGACTACGGGAACCTGACGTGCGCGGGCGGCGGCGCGCCGGCGGCGAGCGCGGCGCGGCGCGCGTGCGGCGCGGCGCTGGCGTGGGGCGCGGGCGCGCTGGCGGCGCTGGGCGCGGCGGCGGCGCTGGCGGCGCTCGCGTACCGCCTGCGGCGCACGGTGCGCGTCTGGCTGTACAAGGCCGGGCTGTGCGCGGAGGCGGAGGACGCCGACGCCGAGTGGGACGTGTTCGTGGTGTTCGCGGGCGCGCAGTGGCCGCTGGTGCGCGACGAGCTGCTGCCGCGGCTGGAGGCGGAGTGGCGCGTGCGCGTGGCCTTCCGCGACTGGGCGGCCGGCGGGCACATCCCCACGGCCATCGCGGCCAGCGTGGCGTCGGCGCGGCGCACGCTGGTGGTGTGCGGCGCGGACGGCGCGGGCGGCTGGGCCGGCGCGGCGCTGGCGGCGGCGCGCGCGGCGGCGCGGGACGGGCGCGCGCGCGGCGTGCTGGTGGCGGCGGGCGCCCCCCTGCCCCCGGCGCCCCCCGACCCCCTGGTGCGCGTGGTGCCGTACCCGCACGCCCACTTCTGGCGCCGCCTGCGCCGCGCGCTGCCCCCCCCGCGCCGGACGCCGCCCGCGCCCCCCGCGCCCCCCGCGCAGAAGGCGCCCCCCGCGCAGAAGGCGCCCCCCGCGCTGGACGTACAGCTGTCCCCCGACGGCCGCTTGCACAACGCGGCGCTCCGCAAGTACTGACTCCCGGGACCCACCGCGCGTGACGTCACCACTCCACTGATATTACGTACGAATCTCGTTACCATAGTCACAAGTTCCATGAGAAAGTTCTCATTGCAATATTGAACTTGAACTTGATAATTAAGATATAAACATATTTGTGATACATTTTGTACTAGGACGTAATATTGAGTCTTCCATTATATGAACACTAGCGGTCCGCCCCGGCTTCGCACGGGTCCAATTTTCCCGTTGATTTTCCAGATTTTTTTTACATAAGAACCTTCTCCTGACAATAACAAACACAACAAAAAAAGAATTGGCCAAATTGATCCAGGCGTTGTTGAGTTATGCGCTTACCAACACATTTTGCGATTCATTTTTATATTATAGATGAGGGCAAATATGCTCCTCATATTGTTTCCAGTTTCCAATCTCAAGAAAAACAAACTTGGTTTATAAGTATATTGTACCTTTTTATAATTGCTAAGCTTTATTTATACAAGACGATGCTAACGAGGTAGCTCAGAGTGTGACTGTGTTCCTCACAAGATTTTAAGGAATGCCTTTTGCCAACGGCAACATACATTGTGAAAACCTATTTTATTTAAATTGCAAAATAAAACTTAACGGCTGAATTGAAATAACCATGTTAAATATCAAATCTGTACGTGTTGTCCCGTAATATGTACCACAAAACTTTATAAATTCTTGAATTAGAAGGGCTTTGCTTCACTCGCCCTCATAATTGTAATATTGGTTAGCTCTATATTCTTTACTAGCGCCCCGCGTAGTTCCCGTTCCCGTGGGAATTTCGGGATAAAAAGTATCCTATGTTCTTCCCCGGACCATAAGCTACCCCTGTACCAAATTTCAAGTCAATCGGTTCAGTAGTTTAGCCGTGAAAAGGTAACAGACAGACAGAGTTACTTTCGCGTTTATAATATTAGTTAGGATAGTTGAACTTTTCGACAGACTTGAACCGATGTAGTTAAACTAGGTTTGTTAATCACTAATATAACCTAACTTTCTAATACAAAAGTCGCGAAAGTTTATTTTATTTAATTATTTATAATTGTACACAGAGACTTAAATATTATATAATTACTAGCAGCGCCCCGCGGTTTCACCCGCGTAGTACCCGTTCCCGTGGGAATTTCGGGATAAAAAGTATCCTATGTTCTTTCCCGGACCATAAGCTACCCCTGTACCAAATTTCAAGTCAATCGGTCCAGTAGTTTAGCCGTGAAAAGGTAACAGACAGACAGACAGACAGACAGACAGAGTTACTTTCGCATTTATAATATTAAGTTAGGATAAAAGACGAAAAGACATGTACAGAGGTGAGCTTAACCCTAAAAGAGTTTTCTTCCAGCAAACCTTAGAGGCTAGAGAGAGTAGGTGATTGCTGTAGTGGGTACTCAGTGCACAAATGAAAGGAATTATTATATGAACATGAAGTTCGTAAGTTCGTAAGGATGTTTGTTACTTACGCAAAATGTACTGAACTGATCAACATGAGTTTGGTACAGATGTTCCTTATACCTAGGAGTAACACATAGGATACTTTATATCCCGAAATTCCGACGGCCCTGGGATATACGCGGGTTACAGCGCGACACAGCTAGGAACGCTGATAAAGAATATAAAGAAAGATACATTGGATATTAATATTGAGCGTTAAGGTATAAGTTGGTAGCCGACTGCAGACAGCAGCAGACCACACGTCGCCGCCTAACGTCATCATGACACTTCGCCGTCATCTCGCGACGCGAAGCTAGCTTCATGTCACTACGAATATAATTTCATAGAAATACATACAAACCAGAAGTGGCGCGGCGACGTGTCGTCTGCTGCTGCTGTCTGCAGTCGGCTACCAACTTATACCTTAAGTTGTAAGATAGAGTCGACCGACTGTCTCCGTTCATGATAAACTTATAATACTTGAAGCAATAAATGAGCCATTTTGGAACTGTTGTATACATATGATCTGTTACGTAATCTCATTACTATACTTGTTAAATAAATATACATTTTATATAAAACGAGTTCTTATTTACAACATAACATAACATACATAACATAATAATATTTTTTTTTTATAATTTTGTCTATTTAGAGCATGTTGTGGCTTCTAAAGAATTTGCATTTAGATCTGTATTCTGTGCATTTCAATAGTTTTAAGATGAATGTAATTTTCACTGAAGTCCTTAATAAATAAATAAATAAATAATCATTCCCTCCATCATCTCTTTATAGTAACTGACCCCTAACTAAGTTTCGAACTTATTAGGGGTCAGTTACTATAATGAGTGAGGATTTTATTAAGACCTAATCTGGATAATTGTCTTAATTTTAATGTTCAATTGTTTCTGCAAAAAGATTATACACCCCTATTATGAAATTACGGGACTTATTAAAATCAGAATATCTGTAGCAGTAACCGAATCCATATATCCAATAAAAATATCAAAAATGATAGTCGATTACTTATCTTTAAAGAATACTAAATAAATGTCGTATTACCAGACGGCACACTAGCTATCAAGTATTCTGTGACGGCTCGGGTCGATGACCGCGCTCAGCTGTGTATCGCAGCGTTCGCCGGTTGTTCGGTGTAGAATAACAATAAAATTCGGTGGGATTTTGAAAAACTTTGATTTATCATAACTTTTTAAATAAAAGCAAAAGAAAAAAACTAACTTCACTATTACCTTGAAATAAAACACTTAAACGGATTTTTGTCGTGGTTATATTTTGTTTTACATTTTCTGACGTTTCGGATTCTTTACACAACCCGTGATCACAGAAGACTAAGATGGAAGACGTCTGTACAAAGTAATGTAAAAAGTTTACTACCTTCAATATTTTGAATATAATTTTAAATACATTGTGAATTTACCACAGATTCGAAAAAAAATATATTCAAAATATTGAAGGTAGTAAACTTTTTACATTACTTTGTACAGACGTCTTCCATCTTAGTCTTCTGTGATCACGGGTTGTGTAAAGAATCCGAAACGTCAGAAAATGTAAAACAAAATATAACCACGACAAAAATCCGTTTAAGTGTTTTATTTCAATGTGTAGTGTTCGTGTAAATCAAAGATATCAATATTCACTATTACCTATATTGTCACCCGTCGTTGATGAAGACCTGTTTCACTGGTGGGTGACGATGGTACATTGAGGGGCATGTCTCCACCACGCTCGCCTAGCATGTTGGCGATTGTAAACAAGGCATTTTTGGAAAATATCAAACTTGTATCATCCCCGGGATTTAACCCAGACCCTCGGCGTGGCGGACGGGTGCCTAATGCATATGGGCCGGCGTAGCGGATGTGCGGCCCGCTTCCCGCTGCGCCGGCCCTCCGGCCCTCAGCGCCCAGGCGATGTCGCCCCCGGGGGTTTTAGTAGGTAGGACCTCCACCGCTCCATCTTGGTGGAGGGTGAGTCCCACATACCCCGCTGCTTCGGCGCGGGGATGCGTCAACGCATTTCCCCCGGGACAACAAAAAAAAGGTACATAATGCGTATGCCACTAATAGTTGAGATATTGTCCTTCTATGTATAATTAAAAGTGTTGTACACCTCTGTAAACATGTCTCACACGGGTGCGCCAAAGTTCACCTAAAATTTCAACTCCGATAATCGGAAATTCGAAAATTTTCTTCCTAACATTTTTTATCCTAACAATCGCAACTCCTAATTACTTTGTCACTAATGTTAATCATTCCGAAACATTCAACTGCATAAAGTCAGTAGCAATAAACATCTTTTATACTTACTTTAATTTGTTTTCCTATATTTTCTCAACATAACCAACAAATAAGTTTTCTTAACAATAAATTACCTCAACCGCGACACCTATTAATATTTATGTGGCCCCCGTACGTACAGCAAATGTGATTTTTTCGTTTTTAGTCTAGGGAGCTGTTCGCGCCCGAGTCCGGCTCGAAATTGGCCGGTTTTTTTGTTTATTTTACCGTGAAGACCTTTAAACTGTATATTAGTTTAATAATTGGGTATTCTTCGGTAAGCCGTCAACTGGACTTACGTACGAAATAATGAGAGCAAGTCGGAAATCTTTCAAAAATAAGTTACGCTGGTGTCAAAAAAATGAAGAAAATATTAAACTTAATATTCTAGCAGAAAGTAGAAAAGATAAAAATTTTGTAAAATTTTGGAAAGACACAAAGAAATTTGATTATAAGCAAAGCTTACCTCTGATAGTTGACGGCTTACAGGAGCCAGAACTGATTGCCAATATGTTTGCTCGTAAATTTCAAATTAAACCTCAGCCAGTTTCAAATAATAATGATAACCTACAGACTTGTCATAAGAGTTTAGATAATATATTCTTTGAAGTAAGAGATATAGAATGTGCTATAACGAATATGAAACGTGGAAAGTCCCCTGGACACGATAACTTGAGCGTGGAACATGTACTGTATGCAGGCAAAAGTGTAGCTGAGAAATTAACTGTATTATTTAACATGTGTATTAAATTTTCATACTTACCACCTAATCTTATGAAAACGTTCGTTGTTCCAATAATAAAAAACAAGACAGGAGACACCAGTTCGGGCTCGAACTATCGTCCAATCTCTCTCGGCACAGTAGTAGGGAAAGTTTTCGAGCGACTGTTGCAACCGAAACTGTTAAAAAACATCAAAATCGAGGATGCGCAGTTTGGCTTCCGACCAGGACTTTCGACAGACACAGCGATACTGAGCCTGAAACAAACTGTGGACTACTATCTCAGTAGACAAACCACAGTGTATGCATGCTTTTTGGATCTGAGTCGCGCGTTTGACTTAGTGAATTATAAAATTCTCTGGAGCAAATTGCGCGACTCAGGGGTTGATCCTATGCTCGTGAGTCTGTTAGAGTGTTGGTACGGAGGTCAGAAAAATGTTGTGAAGTGGGGCGACGCGACATCTAATAGTTATAGATTAGAATGCGGAGTTCGTCAGGGAGGGCTTACCTCTCCGGACCTTTTCAACATTTATATCAATAACCTGATTGAGAGGCTGAGGAGCACTAGAGTCGGATGTCACATAGGAGGAGTATGTGTGAATAACCTCAGCTATGCTGATGATATGGTGCTGCTCAGCCCCTCAATCAAGGGTTTGAGAGCACTTCTTAGAGTTTGTGAACATTATGCCAATGAGCACGGTCTAAAATATAACGCTCTCAAAACAGAAATGATGGTTTTTAGGTCTTGTAAGGGTCCGGAGAATGTTCCAGTTTTGAAGTGGGAAGATGGGACAGTGGTTAAGGTTGTCAAACAGTTTAAATATCTCGGTCATATACTGTGTGAAAATCTAAAGGATGACCAGGATATAGAAAGAGAAAGGCGGGCACTCTCGATCCGATGTAACATGCTAGCCCGAAGGTTTGGCAGGTGTAGTGACGATGTCAAATTAACTCTTTTTAGGGCTTACTGTCAGAGTTTCTACACCTGTCAACTATGGTCTAAGTTTAATCGAAGCGCAAACAGTACCATGAGAATTCAGTACAATGATGCCTTCAGAATTCTCATGAAAAGACCAAGATTTTGTAGCGCATCTGGCATGTTTGCGGAGGCTGGAGTGCCTGACTTTTTCGCCATAATAAGGACGAGAATAGCTTCGTTTTGGGAACGCATAAAGAATTCGCGAAATGGGATCTTAAGGACGATAGGCTCGATGCCCGACTGTTATATATATAAGTATTGGCTGACGGTTCACCAGAGTGGGAATAAAAAGTGACTTGTAGACGACGATTAACGATATGTCGTTGATTGTTTTATTATAAAAGTTAATCATAACTTTTAATTTTACTTTTAATTTTAATTTAATCTTGATTTTAATGTTAGCTTTTATATTTTATGGGATTTTTGCCTGCAAATAAAGATATTTTATTTTATTTTTTTTATTTATTTATGCACTTTGTGTGTGTTCCGAAAATGTTAAATACTTACTTAAAAGTTAAATTTGAGAGGAACTAATTGATTTACCTGGCTCACTGTCCATATTTACATAAACTTACATGTATATATATCCAATCCATCATGGCAAAAGAAGTAGGCATCTCTTTCTCTTTTCTAATTCGAAGATGGCACATCTTCATTCACAACACGAATGCTTATAGGTACATACTTTCTTTAATATCAACGACTATCCAATCGCAAATTGCGATTTGCAAGAAGGAATATATTTTGCACCTTTGTTTGATAATATCTGACTGATTTGACAATTTTGACATTCGTTTCGACAACGGGTTTGGCGGGAATTGGAAAAATTACTGGAAAAATCAGAGACCAGAGAGAATCCTGGTCGTGATCCTTATTCTATGGGAAAAATCTTTGATAAGAGAGAATCTTGGTCGTGATCCTTATTCTATGATACCAACTCTGTTTAATACCAATGACAATAAAGAACCAAAAAGGTTATGGTTCCGGATAAATTCTGTTTCGCATCAGCGAGAGAGTTCACACCATAGAATAAGGATCACGACCAGGATTCTCTCTGGTCTCTGATTATCTAAGGTTCACACCATTGCCAATGTCAAGAGTTTCGCTCGTTCATTTGTTTTGAAATATAAAAAGTGTAACATTATAAACATAAAATAATAATATAATTTTAAAATTCTTGTGTAAATGGTGCGGATTGTAAATAAGGCGCGGTGGAGTGGAGTGGAAGAGGCGCGAGGCGGCGAGAGGCGGCGCGGGGCAGCGTGAGGCGGCGAGAGGCGGCGCGGGGTGGCGCCGGCGTGTGCGGTGTGCGCGATGATGGCGCGGTGGCGGCTGCAGCTCGTGTTGGTCTTGGCCGCGTGTGTGTTCGCACACAGTCCCCTCAGCAGGAGGAGGCGTCAACGTCCGCCTCAAGGGGAAGACAGACCTCCAGCTGACCAATGGCCCCCAAACTGGCCGTGGCCTCCTGTTGAAGGCGGCCCGACACCTGCAAATTATCCTAAAGATTGGGCATGGCCTCCTGACATTAATGGGCCGAGGCCTCCAAATTATCCCAACCCATACCCGTGGCCACCCAATGATTACCACGGTAGAGGTCCTAGTCATTATCGGGTTGTTTCTCGACCTCGCGATTGGCCCCGGGATGAGCCCTGGCCCCCTCCGAAGCCCCCCGATTACCCTCCCAATCTCGAGTGGCCCTATGAGCCGTTTTGGTACGGGCGCCGGCCCCCGTACCTCCCCTCCAACGAGCTGTGGCCTCCCCGAGACTACCCGTATCCTATTCCAAACGAGCCGCCGCCTCCCACCCGCCAGGGTAAAGTTACCTCATTATTTTATTTAATAAACAAGAGTACAAAACATATACAGTTACCAGTGCCACCCTTAGCTTGCTGTGTCCATTTGATAGGTTTGTCAATAATCGTACCGAACGCGAACCAAAGTGCGCAGTGCCGTTTTAAGCCGTTCAAACCGACATTAAACTTCAATCAAACCTTACGTGTTTATTAAACAATAACGAGAGCATGCGAGATTATAATGGTTGTGCGAGCTTACCTCGTCGCGCTAACATAACCCAACCTAGTTTACATATACATAATTACGGTGAGCGCACACTTATCCGAGCCGAACGCACCAGAAGAAAACACAATGCATACAATAAATAGTAGTGACGCGTTACTCTGTGGTAGGCCACTGATAGCTCTCGGTAGTCGCCGCATGCACCGCGCCGAACTATTTGGCACGGGTGAGTGTGCATGGAGGGTATCATGGGATTTTATAATATAAAGAATGCAAAAATTCGTTTAATTCGACTCGTTTGGCTCGGATAAATGTGCGTTCATCATGATGGTGATGTGCGTTGAGCGACCCTAAAGCACGGTCTTAATTCACATGAAATATCGTACCTTGACCTGTAGCTGGCAGCATCTCTGTCGCACCTACGTAAATTATAATGCGTCCCGCTCGCACGGATGCAATGGCATTAACAGCTACAGCCGGCCTAGCATGACCGTGCGTATCGATAAATGATAAATGATAAAAATTAAATATGGCGGCTATTTCCATCGTATTTATCGTATTTTGACAGTTTGGATAGTGTTTTATCGTTATATCTATCGCGTTTTTGAAGTCATGCTAGCCCGGCAGGTCAACGTACGATATTTGATGTGAATTAGGAGCGTCCTGTAGTTGAGACGCGTCCTACGGGAAGGGTGAGTGGACGCGGTGTGTTGCAGTGTGCTACACGCGGTCGATGCCGTGCCAGAGCCCGACGACGCCGCGCACGGACCGCTTCCCGGTGGGCCGCTGCTACGTGTGCAAAGACTGCAAGCACGCCAGCCGCAACCACCTGGACGGCTGCGCGCGCCTCCACGCCTGCCACCGCATCTACTACAAGTGTCAGTTGACTCACACAACAAGTACTCATTATCGCATTGTGAAGCTGAACTACTCTGCCGGTGAAATCTCAGGAACTACTGGTTCGAATGAACAATTTTCACTAGTTTAGATTGTTTACGTTTACTTTGGTCTATCCTACTAATATTATAAAGGCGAAAGTTTGTATGTATGGATGTTTGTTACTCTTTCACGCAAAAACTACTGAATGGATTTTAATGAAACTTTACAATAATCTTGCTTATACATCAGAATAACACATAGGATACTTTTTATCCCAAAATTCCCACGGGAACGGGAACTTCGCGGGTGAAGCCGCGGGGCGCTGCTAGTATGAAATAAAAACGTGCCTGTAAAAATGATTCCCGAGATATAATGAATTTGAAAGGGCGCGAGCGGTGACGTCACAGGTCATACACATGCAGTACGGCTAAATGGAGAGCGCGACGTACTTTTTGGTAATAGTGTTCGCGCCCTACCTGTGACATAGTTACAATTGGCACTCCCAGTAGCATTGTGATGTGAGCCCGCGGGCCGCCGCTAGTCGTGCGTTGTGTTGCAGTCAACCTGTTCGGTAAGTGGGGCCCGGACCGCGGGTGCGGCCCGTGCGACCCCGACAAACTCAACATGTTCATGAAGACGTGCCACGAGTGCTTCACCGACAGCTGCAACGCCGCCGCCGCGCTCGCCCCGCTCGCCGCGCTCGCCCCGCTCGCCGCGCTCGCCCCGCTCGGCCCGCTCGCCCCGCTCGCCCCGCTCGCCGCGCTCGCCGCGCTCGCCGTATTACACCACGTGCTCAACTGAACCCGTGTTACATTGACCTGCTGGCCGCCGCCCGCCGGCCTCTCGGGGGCCTCTCCTCCAGGCGGCGAGGCATCTCACATAACGTGCTTTGAACAATAAATGATTGAATCGATCGGATCTATGACGGACTTTTATTTTCGTCACCTCCCTCCTTAATATGGCTCTAGGATAATTTACAAAAATATTAATGACTAGCTGTGCCCGCGACTTCGTTCGCGTGGATGGCGAATCTTATCAATGAGATTTTTTGGTTTTTCATGTCCAAGATGATTCACCTGACCTCTACCCTTCATAATCAGAAGATACGAAAATATGAAATATTATTTATTACCTTCGTGTGATATACAGGGTGTCCGGGCATCGATGTCGGATACTTTAAGGGGGTAAAATATGGTATTTTTTATCGACAAATCACGATTCCAATTTTCTCTAGCTACCTCCATTACAAAATGGCAGCCATTTTGTTTTTTTCAACTCGACGCGCGGGTGCTTATACTGATTTAGTCATTGCTATCCATGTAAACGTCTTAGGAAGATGAAAGATGTCTCATTTGAAAGTAAATAATGTAGGGTGTTCGATAAAGTTGTATACCCATTCTCAATAGATGGCGTTAGTAGACAAATTAGAACACGCTATCGTTTTATTCCAGTGATTGACCAGGTCACTTATGTTTTTTAGCAATAAATGTCTTTTGTTTACAAATGGATGGTAGTTGTTTTGTTTACTCATTACACCTATCCTTTATGATATTTTTGGGACTTGTACATGGTCCTTCGATAAAGCCTATTAAGGTGGCATCGGACACGAAGATCATTGTCGGTCCATTCTCCAACATTTCGTCGGTTCGCGAGTGATCTCAAACCGTGAGAGCTGGCCCACAGTAGGGGCTCTCTTTGAGAAGATTTTTTTCTACGGGGAAGAGAGGGAGCCTCTCGTACCCCCACCACCGCGCGTCAAGGAGCGAATTCCAGCGGGGGGAGCACCCCCTCGACTTGTGATACTGCAGACGAGGAGCGTGTCGTCACCAGAGTGGAAATTTACAAGTGTGGGCAACAAACTGGACTTTGCCCACGCGTGGGCAAACTGGAAAAACGAGTGGTTCCTGCACTACGTCATCCCTACGGGTCTGTGACGTCATTGAGGCGTCTCTTCGGGTGCTGTTACGTCACTACAGTCGTCACATCGCAGTGTTGGTGTCGTCATAACAGTGAGTGATCAAATGAAATTGTGAGTACTATTTTCAACCTTATTATCAAGAAAGTTAAAACTTGTGCATGTGAAGTGATCAATATTAACTTAGAAAATTTTAATGAACTTTAGTTAGTAGATTTAGGACTTAGAATAATTTCGCAAAAAGTGTTCCGACGGGGAATCCATGCCCAAATTTTGCAGAGTGTAATTTAAATTTAAAACACTTAGAATATTTCGGTAAATTTTATTAGTAACTTAGAGAAAATATAGTGAATTCTGTTTGGTTTATCTGTGTACATTTCTAATATTGAGTTTAATTGATTGTTCAGATATAATATTTTTTAGTTTAATACTTTCTAAATTATAATTTCAAAATGGCTTCCAATTATTTTAAGTTACAAGAGAATATTTCTTTACAAATTAATAAGTCAAAAGTAAATTTTAAAAAGGCACCTAAGGAAAGGGTTACGTTTTCATATCTTGCCACTAGATTAGAATCTTTGGAACAACAATGGAAAGACTTCACTAACAACCATCGTAAAATTGTCTATGAAATCAAGAAAGAGGAACTTGATGCCTCTTCTTATTCTACCAACGATGTGTATGAACAAACTGAGGAATGTTACATAGATTATAAGTCGATGCTTAAGGATAATTTGTTAAGAATAAGGCCTGAATCTAGTACTTCTAGTAAACCAACGGAATCTACGGAACAGTTTTCTGTTAAACTACCGCAAATTGAAATCCCAAAGTTTTCGGGAAAATATTCTGAGTGGGCAAGCTTTCGCGATTTATTTACGTCTCTCATTCATAAAAACACTCACATTGATAGTGTACAAAAGCTACACTATTTAAAAGGTTCTCTTACTGGCGAAGCCGAGCAATTGCTGCGCCACATTCCAGTCACATCCGACAATTATAAAGTTTGTTGGTCACAATTAGAGAATAGATACAATAACAAAAAATATTTAGCGAATTGTATATTAAAGAGACTAACTAATCAAAAATGTTTAGTATCTGAATCTTCTACATCAATCAAACTTTTACTGGATACAACCAAGGAATGTCTTTTCGCGTTAGAAAATCTTGGAATTGACATAAGCTCGTGGGATATAATTATTATATTTTTGGTAGGTCAAAAGCTCGACTCCGAATCTCGAAAACTTTGGGAGCAAAAGGTAACGGAATCCTCTAACGATTTACCAACTCTCAATATGTTCGAGGAATTCTTAGAAACTAGGTTTCGGTCGCTTGAATACCTTGATCCTAAAATACAAAAACAGGATAAGATCAATTGCAATTATGTTTCTTCTGAATCATCACATGTTTTTAATTCCTGTTCCTTTTGTAATGATCACCATAAATTAGCCAATTGTAAAGCCTTTGCAAAACAAACTATCGACGATAGACGCGGCTTTACCCAATCTCAGCACTTATGTTTTAATTGTTTGAGTACAGATCACTCGGTATATCAATGTAAAGTGTCTACAAGATGCCGCCTATGCAAGAAAAAGCATCACTCTCTTCTTCATCCTAAGAATATCAAATCAACTGTAGAGTCTGTTGCAGCTGGTCAGTCCGTGAACAAAAGCATAGTTAATACAATCACAACTTCTTTACCGACTTCAGGCGATTCCTTGACCACACCAGATGTCCCAACAGTGACTTCTTGTTTGTTAAACACAACAAATCAGGTTCTTTTGGCTACTGCTTTAGTTAATGCAAAGTCTCAAAAAGATAAGTCCACTGTAGTTTTAAGATCCTTGTTAGACCAGGGCTCTCAGGCGTCTTTTGTCACTGAATCCGCGGTACAGATGTTGGGTCTCAGAAGGTTTGCTGAGACCAATTTTATTTCAGGTTTAGGCGGTGACCGGGACTCCACCATTGCGTCGAAGTCTGCTGTCATGTTGAACCTTCAGTCCCGCTTAGATCCTCGTTTTAACATAACTGTTAAAGCTCACATTTTAAGTAAACTTACTTGCTTTCTTCCCAGTAAGAAAGTAGCGATTTTGCCCGTTGTTTCAGCTTTGGAACTAGCAGATCCATCTTTCGGTGTTCCAAATAAGATAGATCTGCTATTGGGGGCCGAGGTGTATAGTCAAATTTTGTTGGAAGGTTTAATAAAAGATCCTCAAGGTCCAATGGTCGCGCAAAATACGACTTTCGGTTGGATTCTCTCTGGCTGTACACCCGCGCTCAACAACTACAACCAAAGTGATAACGGAGATTGCATTGTTAGCATGCATTTGATGGATTCAGGCAACAATGAACTATTGAAGAAGTTCTGGGAGTTGGAGTCGGAGCCATCTCAGGGAAAACATTTGACTCCGGAGGAGCTAGAATGTGAAGAGATATTTTCTCATACCACTTGCCGAGATGATGATGGACGGTACGTAGTAAAGCTTCCATTTAGAACCGTCAACCCTATTTGCAAAAGTGGCAACTCTCGTGAAATAGCTCACAGACGGTTTTTATTGCTCGAAAAACGATTTGCTAAAGATCCTAAACTGAAGACAGAATATTCCAAAGTCATTAATGAATATTTATCCTACGGGCACATGGAAATTGTCACTGATCCTTCCACTGATGGGCTATATCTTCCACATCATGCCGTAATTCGTGAGGATAAAACTACAAGCAAAGTTCGGATTGTGTTTGACGCGTCATGTAGGGATTCCAATGGAGTATCCTTAAACAGCGAATTGCTGACAGGACCTACTTTACAGCCGGAATTGAGACACCTAATAATGCGTTGGCGTCGCTATCCTATATCTGTGGTGGCTGACATCGTAAACATGTATCGCCAAGTCAAGGTATACCCAGAAGACGCGGACTACCAACGTATTTATTGGCGTGACAATCCAGCTGACGTACTGAAGCACTACCGTCTTCCGCGAGTGACATTCGGAACGTCATCGGCACCATATTTAGCCGTTAGAGCACTCCAGCAACTAGCTCGAGATGAAGGCGATAAGTTTCCTCATGCAAGATCTCGAGTGTTAGAAGATTTCTATATGGACGATCTTATGACAGGATGTTACTCTATTGAAGAAGGTCTCCGTATTCACACAGAGCTTGAGGAACTTCTCCGTAAAGGCGGATTTCCACTTCAAAAATGGGCGAGTAACAATCAGGAGTTGATGTGTCACATGAATAAGGAAATGGATTCTGTATCAGAGATCAATATTAAGATTGATGGAGTCATGAGAATCTTGGGTTTGACGTGGAATAGAGAAGCAGATACGTTCCAGTGTACCGTAAATCTCCCTCCAATTGAACTTCCAATAACAAAACGGCGAGTCATTTCCGATATAGCTCGACTATTCGACCCGTTAGGTTGGCTTGCTCCGGCTATCACCACAGCCAAGGTTTTTATTCAACGTCTTTGGCTCTCTGGGATCGAATGGGATAGCGAACTACCATCACTCTTGTTAGAAGATTGGTTACGATTTCGGAATGATCTCCCCAAACTTGCAGAAATCAGCATACCACGATGGTACAGCACTCATATAGATGATCAGCATATTGAGTTGCATGGATTTTCAGATGCGTCTAACGTGGCATACGCAGCAGTGGTGTACGTTCGTATAATAGATAGAGATGGTAACATTCGCGTTAGTCTAGTTACATCAAAGACCAAGGTGGCCCCCATCAAGCAAGTTTCAATTCCGCGCCTAGAGCTTTGTGGTGCTGTCTTGTTGGCGAGGTTGTTGAATGAAGTAGCAGAAACACTCAACAAATATCTAAAAATCACCTTCATGCTTGGACAGATTCGTCGATTGTTCTTGCCTGGCTCAGCGATCATCCCAGTCGTTGGAAGACTTTTGTGGCCAACAGGGTATCAGAGATACTTACCATAACTGATAGGGATCAGTGGTCACATGTAGTTTCCAAAGATAATCCTGCCGATTGCGCGTCACGTGGCGTACAACCCTCGGAGTGTATTGACCTAAAACTCTGGAATCGCGGTCCTAGTTGGCTGCATCTGGAAAGGTTAAATTATAGTAAAGGTAATAACTTAATTACCACCCTGGAAGAGAAAAAACCAAAGGTAATAAGTCATACTGTTACCTGTTCTGACGGTGTTGATACTTTCTTCACAAGATTCTCGTCGTTACGACGCCTGGTTCGTGTATTGTCTTGGTGCAGGAGAGTATACTTACCTCGAGGTGTAATCAAACCTATTTGGCTGACTGCTAAAGAATTGCAAGACGTTTTGAAAATAGTTATCAAGAATATTCAATCCCAATACTTCACCGACAATCTGGTAGACAAAAAAGGTAAATTTGGTTCCCTTAACCCTTTCAAAGATAGTGATGGAATTTGGCGAGTTGGTGGTCGACTGCAAAGAGCTGATGTACATGAAGATCGAAAACATCCCATTCTTATACCCCGACAATCACATCTAGCTAAATTAATTATTAAGGAAGCACACGAAAAAACCTTGCATGGAGGTCCGCAACTGACAATAAACTACATTCAATCCAAATATTGGATAGTCAGCCTTCGCAATTTGGTAAAATCATACATTCACAAATGTGTAACTTGTATACGCTATTCTGCTCAAGTGAAACCGCCGTTAATGGGCCAATTGCCTCCAGCGAGAGTTACACCCGGTAGACCATTTCGTCAAAGTGGCTTAGATTATGCTGGACCTATAGCGGTCAGAACAACTAAGGGTCGAGGTCATCGCTCTACAAAGGGTTATATCTGCCTGTTTGTTTGCATGGTAACTAGAGCGATCCACCTTGAGGTTGTGAGCGATCTCACTTCTGACGCATTTCTAGCCGCTTTCAAGCGTTTTGTCGCTAGGAGAGGACATTGTGTAGAGTTGTGGAGCGACAATGCCACTACTTTTGTTGGTGCCGATCGAGAGCTCAGAGCTTTATTCGCAGCAGAACATTTAAACGTTGCTTCGGATATAGCTGATTGGCTAGCTACTAATGGAACTACTTGGCACCGAATACCACCCTATAGTCCTAATTTTGGAGGACTATGGGAGGCTGGTATAAAGTCAACAAAGGGTCACCTCAAGAAAATACTAGGTAATTCTACATTGACCTATGAAGAACTCACAACCGTATTGGCTCAAATTGAATCTTGCCTCAATTCGAGACCAGTAACGAGATATAGTGATAGTTCTGTAGATGATCCTTACCCGTTGACTCCAGGTCATTTCTTAGTGGGCGAACCATTGCTTCTCCCTCCCGAACACAATTATGAAACGTCAAATATGAATATTTTAAAGCGCTGGCAGTTGACTCAACGAATGGTGCAGGCCTTCTGGAGAAGATGGTCTCGCGAATACCTCAGCCAATTTCTTCAACGTCATAAGTGGAAACAAGGTGTTTCCGAACCTGTTATAGGAGACGTGGTGTTGGTCAAGGAAGATAATCTTCCACCGGCAAGATGGCTTTACGGTATTGTAGTAGATAAACACACTGGTTTGGACAAGGTTACTCGCGTCGTTAGTTTGCCTTGCAAAGGTACTGTTATTAAGCGACCGGTATCAAAAATTGTAAAACTACCCGCAGAGGATACGTAGTTATTCAATTAATGCCGTGTAATTATAGATTTATAGTTTGTGTAGATACTAAACTCATTATATTTTACTATACTCGTTTTAAAAAAGATTTTATGTTTTTTATTGTTTTAACAGTTTTCTTGCTTTTTATTTGTTTTTTAGTAAAATATTATTTTATTTACCTTTGTAACCCAAATCAAATTTAAAATTTTATTGTTTACTATGTACTATTTATGTTATAAACATTTTTGCCCAATTTTTGTTAAGGCTGAGATGGACAATGTTGTCCATGCCGGGCGGAATGTTCGATAAAGTTGTATACCCATTCTCAATAGATGGCGTTAGTAGACAAATTAGAACACGCTATCGTTTTATTCCAGTGATTGACCAGGTCACTTATGTTTTTAGCAATAAATGTCTTTTGTTTACAAATGGATGGTAGTTGTTTTGTTTACTCATTACACCTATCCTTTATGATATTTTTGGGACTTGTACATAGGGTATTATTGAATGTAAGATTTTATTCCATATCTTAATTATAAAATAACAAAAAATCATTACAAAAATAAAAATCAATATTTTTTTACAGATTTTTTCTGCATTTTTTTAATTTTTGTTAAAATTTGACCCATTAACCTACGTTTTTCATCTTGTTTTTTGATAGTACAGAATATTTACTTAAAAAAAATCATACATCTTATAGCCTTATGTATGATAGTTCTAAAGTTACGATGGTTTGAATATGATCCTTAGCCAAGAAAATCGTCTCGTTTTGCGAGGAGTGCTCGACGTGCTCGCCCATGGGACTGCGTTGTTGGGATTATCTGACTTGGACTATTATTTAGTCCGTCTAAGTGAAGGTAATTAATAAAAAAATGCTAAATTTTATTCCATATCTTTATCATAAAATAACAAAAGAGGTTGATAAAAACAAAAACCATTATGTGTTTTCGTATATTATTTAGATTATTTGACTTTTTCTTAAAAACTGACCCATTAGGCAATTTTTTTTTGTTGTTTATTAATAGTACAGGATATTTACTCAAAAATAAGCCATGCATTTTATAGCCCTATGTATGATAGTTCAAAAGTTACGGAGGTTTGAATATGACCCTTAACCGTGAAAATCGCCTCGCATTCCCAGGATTACTCGTCCGTGGGACTGTATGGCTAAGGGTCATATTCAAACTGTCTAACCTTTTGAACTATCATAGATACCCTAAGTAAATATGCTGTACTATCAAAAACAAAGAAAAAAGTAGCTTAAAAGTATTTTTTTAAGAAAAAGACAATCTAAAAAAATTACGAAAACACATAATTGTTTTTGTTTTTATCATCCTCTTTTGTTATTTTATGATAAAGATATGGAATAAAATTTAGCATTTTTTTATTAATTACCTTCACTTAGACGGACTAAATAATAGTCCAAGTCAGATAATCCCAACAACGCAGTCCCATGGGCGAGCACGTCGAGCACTCCTCGCAAAACGAGACGATTTTCTTGGCTAAGGATCATATTCAAACCATCGTAACTTTAGAACTATCATACATAAGGCTATAAGATGTATGATTTTTTTTAAGTAAATATTCTGTACTATCAAAAAACAAGATGAAAAACGTAGGTTAATGGGTCAAATTTTAAAAAAATTAAAAAAATGCAGAAAAAATCTGTAAAAAAATATTGATTTTTATTTTTGTAATGATTTTTTGTTATTTTATAATTAAGATATGGAATAAAATCTTACATTCAATAATACCCTACATTATTTACTTTCAAATGAGACATCTTTCATCTTCCTAAGACGTTTACATGGATAGCAATGACTAAATCAGTACAAGCACCCGCGCGTCGAGTTGAAAAAAACAAAATGGCTGCCATTTTGTAATGGAGGTAGCTAGAGAAAATTGGAATCGTGATTTGTCGATAAAAAATACCATATTTTACCCCCTTAAAGTATCCGACATCGATGCCCGGACACCCTGTATAGTCCATTGAATTGTGCGGCGAACGATAAAATAATATCATACACTTGAGAGCAAAGAAATCGCACACCTGCTCAATTTTCGTTTCAAGGTTGATTTTTTTAAAACATGCTTGTATGTAATGCGATTTTGCAGTCTTTGAGACTCTAAAGAATCATTTACACTATAGGTACATATTGATATCTTATTTAATTTTCTTATCATATTTATTTAGAGCAAGTAGTCAAATCTATTGATATAGATGTGTTTAATACTTCTTTGACTAAACTCAAGCGAATCTTAAATGATATGTTTTTAATTAAATTTATGTGTTATAGCTAGATTACCAAACATGTGTTTATATATGTAAGTACTGTCTACGGGAAACATATTTACAACTGTTCATAATTTAATATTTATTTGTGGAAACTAGTTAATTTCTGTTTGTAACCGCTTTTTCATTTTTATATAAGTACATGAATCTAGCCGTAAGTTTACCTAAGATCAATAAAATAAAATACTGCGCCACGTGCGAGCACGGGATGGTGGCGGCGCACGAACCGTTTCGAGGGCGATTGTGTAAGTGTGAAAGTATCTTAATAAAACGCAACGCAACAAGTAAGTAACAGCAGCTAGGCTAGCATGACTTCGAAAACGCGATAGATACAGCGATTTATTGACATCCAACTGTCAAAATTTGATAAAAATGCCCGCCATATTGAATTTTACCACATGGTTAATTTTATGACATTTGGTCAAGCTCGCGAAATCGATATAGCTATTTATTGACATCCAACTGTCAAAATATAACAAATATAGCCGCCATATTTAATTTTATCAAATCGTACTACGCCATATTCATTTGGTCGTGCTCGCGAAATCGATATTATTTCGTGGTGTCTATATCATTTATCACGCACAGTCATGCTAGGCAGGCTGAGCAACCAGTAGGTAGTTGTTTGTTCACGTCTAAGGTAGTGTTAGTTGAATGAATTAATTAAATTAATATTTGGATGTCATTGGTGTCCAATCTGGGACCTTAGAAACTTTGCGTATACCTATTTCTTGCTCAGTGAAGAGACATGAGACAATCTGTCCCAAATGTTAGTTTAATGTTTACGGTATCCAGATTTTTTGTAGGCACCATACATAATTACTACTAAATAGTATAAAAATTTCAAACACCTACTTTTGTTACTTTGCGAGATACGGATGGCTCCTCAGTTCAGATGTTTGGATTGAGGAGCCACTTTTACACCGATGTAACTTTTTTACCTATCCTGCTACAAAATCCAGCGTCTGTCCTACAAAATCAGTTATTTTACTACTAAATAAGGATATGATTTTAATTTAAAACTATGATTTGGCTCCTCAATCCATACGCACATTCCTAAAGTTCAGAGGTCCTTGGTGCGCAATCTGGCGTCATAGAAATAGAATGTGCATGTGTCTGTAGGGGGTCCATATTGGCTCACCTAAAGTTCTTTACCCGAAAATGTTTTTCCTAACTATTTGTAGTCCGAATGATCATTCTTCCTAAAATTTTTCATCCTAAAGTTTTAATTCATACTATTTGTAGTGCTACCGACGATGCTCATAACACTCATTTTTCCGAAAATTTTAATTCATAACATCTTTAATGTAAATATATTTAAACTCCTACTGTTTTTTATCATAACGCTTTTATCCCTAAACATACTTACCATAATATTTTCACTCATGCTCAGAAAGAAACATTTACCAAGTGTAATAAAAAATATATGTGGGTAGAAGATGATATTTATAGTTTTAATGATTATTATACGACTTGTTTACGGTTATGCTTATGCCCTGGGAGTTTACCATAACCATGACTATAGGACCAATTCGGTTCTGGCACTTCGCCGGCCGCTGCCGCGGCACGCTCGCTACGCTCGCTCGGCTCGTGCGTTGGGGTCACAGTTCTAACATAACCTAAACCAATAATTAGGAATAGGACCGATTCGTTACTGGAACTTGACTGAATGATTGGAGCAGGACTCTGGTTTTGCTCGCTCGGCTCGTGCGTTATATGTTATACCTACATGTTATGTAAAAACAAAGTTACGAAAAATTTATGTATATGATATTGATTATAATAAATAAAAATAAATCTAAACAAAAAAGATATGACTTTGAATAATAGTATGAACGATGGTTATGTTGAGAAAATATAGGAAAACAAGTGTTTCGGAATTAAAACATTAGTGACAAAGATTTTAGGAGTTGCGATTGTTAGGATAAAAAATGTTAGGAAGAAAATTTTCGGATTTCCAATTATCGGAGTTGAAATTTTAGGTGAACTTTGGCGCACCCGTCTGTAGGTGCATGCTATTTCTTGGTCTGTGAAGAGACATTAGACAATCTGTCCTGAATTTTACTTTATTATGCTCGTATAGTTCCATTAGTAGATGAAATATGTGCGATAAATTGTATGTGTTGTGCGATGTGTTGTTTTATATTATAAGAAGAAGGCGAGCGGAGTACAACAAGTAAGTAAATCAAGTTTTAAAACGGAAATGTTGAACGGCTCCTACTCCGTACGATATTATTGGGCATTTTACCACACCGGAAGTGACGAAGGCGAACGGAGTGAGACGTAGGAACGGCAGGTGGGGTAGAATGCCCAATAATATCCTACTGTTTCACCCGCTTAGTTCCCGTTCCCGTGGGAATTTCGGGATAAAACATTGCCTATGTCCTTCCCCGGACGATAAGCTACCCCTGTACCAAATTTCAAGTCAATAGGTTCAGTAGTTTTATCGTGAAAAGGTAACAGACAGACAGAGTTACTTTCGCATTTATAATATTAGTTAGGATTTGGATTAGGCTAAACACTTGATGGAGGGTATGCCAAATAATATTTAGTTATCGTTTTTGTTATTGCCTGTGGGTAGCTACACATACGCGACCCAACGGCCAGTCTCACACGGGTCTCCGACCAAACCAGCTGAGCGCCCTTTCGTATCGGTATTACGTACCACGAAGGAATCTTCATCATCACCATCATCGCCAACGCGTTTCACACTTTACTAGTGAACATTTTAGTGTGTGTGTGTGTGTGTCAGTTCGACCCATGAAGTTGTAGGTAAAAATGGAGTCCACACTTCGAATACCTACTTGAAGCATAACCTATGTATCACTATCGCGTCTCTGTGGGCAGGCTCTCTCTTTCTAACTAAGGTAACCTCTAGAAAGAAAAGGTCTGACTAAAAAGAGAGATCGGCCCACAGAGACGAAGGTATTTGACTAAAGCTGTTATTCCAAGTTTGGGCTCCATTTTTTACCTACAACTTCATGGTTCGACCGCATAAACTCTTGTTGGACACGTCCCCGTCCCAGTGATCAACCTTACGGACATAAAGTGCAGGATATATAAGGCCTAGTCAGGATTTCATCCCACCGGAGCATCCGCTGAACCCCAGAGCGTCGAGGCAGTGCCAGGAGGAAGCGCGGTGAGTCCCACAGGCATATTTACATTACTTATACTCCCGTCAATAATTTAAAATAACATCAAATCTATTAGGTATCCGAAATACTAAACACTTCACAAATAAACGGAAGAGTATGGGCATTCTATCGAATGCTCAAGAGTACAAACTTGTTCAGATATAAGTTACTAGCAGCGCCCCGCGGTTTTACCCGCGTAGTACCCGCTCCCGTGAGAATGCGTAGCTCGTAGTATCATACAATCTCGGCACAATTCACCATCGTGTGTTAAAAAATTAAGTAATAGCGCTATCTATTGGAAGGATTTGTGACTACAAAAAGTAAAAATAAAACATAAAGATACACAATCCCATGGGAATTTCGGGATAAAAAGTATCCTATGTGTTATTCCTAGTTATAAGGAACATCTGTACGAAATTTAATCAAAATCGATACAGTAGTTTGCGTGAAAGTGGAACAAACATCCAAACATACAAACTTTCGCATTTATTATATTAGTAGGATTCGTTGTATTTTTTAAATATCTCAATATAGGTATTCCGTTAACCTTAACTATCCAAGTATCAAATAAAACTAGGTTTCAATGTATTCAACCAATAGGTTTTCATCAAGGAGGTATAATACACATCAAGGTGAGGTGTGGACAGACCCGGCGATGAAAGATTTCGAGGTTTTTTTTTGTTAGGATAACTATTAATCCCAGTAATTAAATATTTAGTGCTAAACGTAAATTACTATTTTATGTAAACAAAAAAATATGTATCAATATTATAACTTTGTTTTTCGTACTTACCGATTTCATGGTTACCACGCAAATTTTACTAAAGGGAAATTCACTCTAGAATCCGTTAAAACAGCGCAAAAAATCGAAATTATAATTTTCGCCCAAATTCGGTCACACGGCCTACTAGGCCCAACTCGGCTCGATATTCACCCAAAAACTTTTTGTTCCAAATCCGGTTTTAAGTGTGCGGAATCGATTAGGCATATCAAAACTATACAAAATCCGTTAAAACAGCGCGAAAATACGAAATTATAATTTTCGCCCACATACGGCCATATGGCCCCAACTCGGCTCGAAATTCGCCCAAAAACTAATTGTTCCAAATCCGGTTTTTAGTGTGCGGAATCGATTAGGCACATCAAAACTATACAAAATCCGTTAAAACAGCGCGAAAATACGAAATTATAATTTTCGCCCACATACGGCCATATGGCCCCAACTCGGCTCGAAATTCGCCCAAAAACTTAGTGTTCCAAATCCGGTTTTAAGTGTGCGGAATCGATTAGGCACATCAAAACTATACAAAATCCGTTAAAACAGTGCGAAAATACGAAATTATAATTTTCGCCCACATACGTCCATATGGCCCCAACTCGGCTCGAAATTCGCCCAAAAACTTAGTGTTCCAAATCCGGTTTTAAGTGTGCGGAATCGATTAGGCACATCAAAACTATACAAAATCCGTTAAAACAGCGCGAAAATACGAAATTATAATTTTCGCCCACATACGTCCATATGGCCCCAACTCGGCTTGAAATTCGCCCAAAAACTTAGTGTTCCAAATCCGGTTTTAAGTGTGCGGAATCGATTAGGCACATCAAAACTATACAAAATCCGTTAAAACTGTGCGAAAATACGAAATTATAATTTTCGCCCACATACGTCCATATGGCCCCAACTCGGCTCGAAATTCGCCCAAAAACTTAGTGTTCCAAATCCGGTTTTAAGTGTGCGGAATCGATTAGGCACATCAAAACTATACAAATTCCGTTAAAACAGCGCGAAAATATGAAATTATAATTTTCGCCCACATACGTCCATATGGCCCCAACTCGGCTCGAAATTCGCCCAAAAACTTAGTGTTCCAAATCCGGTTTTAAGTGTGCGGAATCGATTAGGCACATCAAAACTATACAAAATCCGTTAAAACAGCGCGAAAATACGAAATTATAATTTTCGCCCACATACGTCCATATGGCCCCAACTCGGCTCGAAATTCGCCCAAAAACTAAGTGTTCCAAATCCGGTTTTTAGTGTGCGGAATCGATTAGGCACATCAAAACTATACAAAATCCGTTAAAACAGCGCGAAAATATGAAATTATAATTTTCGCCCACATACGTCCATATGGCCCCAACTCGGCTCGAAATTCGCCCAAAAACTTAGTGTTCCAAATCCGGTTTTAAGTGTGCGGAATCGATTAGGCACATCAAAACTATACAAAATCCGTTAAACAGCGCGAAAATACGAAATTATAATTTTCGCCCACATACGGCCATATGGCCCCAACTCGGCTCGAAATTCGCCCAAAAACTTAGTGTTCCAAATCCGGTTTTAAATGTGCGGAATCGATTAGGCACATCAAAACTATACAAAATCCGTTAAAACAGCGCGAAAATACGAAATTATAATTTTCGCCCACATACGTCCATATGGCCCCAACTCGGCTCAAAATTAGCCCAAAAACTTAGTGTTCCAAATCCGGTTTTAAGTGTGCGGAATCGATTAGGCACATCAAAACTATACAAAATCCGTTAAAACAGCGCGAAAATATGAAATTATAATTTTCGCCCACATACGTCCATATGGCCCCAACTCGGCTCGAAATTCGCCCAAAAACTTAGTGTTCCAAATCCGGTTTTAAGTGTGCGGAATCGATTAGGCACATCAAAACTATACAAAATCCGTTAAACAGCGCGAAAATACGAAATTATAATTTTCGCCCACATACGGCCATATGGCCCCAACTCGGCTCGAAATTCGCCCAAAAACTTAGTGTTCCAAATCCGGTTTTAAATGTGCGGAATCGATTAGGCACATCAAAACTATACAAAATCCGTTAAAACAGCGCGAAAATACGAAATTATAATTTTCGCCCACATACGTCCATATGGCCCCAACTCGGCTCAAAATTAGCCCAAAAACTTAGTGTTCCAAATCCGGTTTTTAGTGTGCGGAATCGATTAGGCACATCAAAACTATACAAATTCCGTTAAAACAGCGCGAAAATATGAAATTATAATTTTCGCCCACATACGTCCATATGGCCCCAACTCTGCTCAAAATTAGCCCAAAAACTTAGTGTTCCAAATCCGGTTTTTAGTGTGCGGAATCGATTAGGCACATCAAAACTATACAAAATCCGTTAAAACAGTGCGAAAATACGAAATTATAATTTTCGCCCACATACGTCCATATGGCCCCAACTCGGCTCGAAATTCGCCCAAAAACTAAGTGTCCCAAATCCGGTTTTAAGTGTGCGGAATCGATTAGGCACATCAAAACTATACAAAATCCGTTAAAACAGCGCGAAAATATGAAATTATAATTTTCGCCCACATACGTCCATATGGCCCCAACTCGGCTCGAAATTCGCCCAAAAACTTAGTGTTCCAAATCCGGTTTTAAGTGTGCGGAATCGATTAGGCACATCAAAACTATACAAAATCCGTTAAAACAGCGCGAAAATACGATATTATAATTTTCGCCCACTTACGGCCATATGGCCCCAACTCGGCTCGAAATTCGCCCAAAAACTTAGTGTTCCAAATCCGGTTTTAAGTGTGCGGAATCGATTAGGCACATCAAAACTATACAAATTCCGTTAAAACAGCGCGAAAATATGAAATTATAATTTTCGCCCACATACGTCCATATGGCCCCAACTCGGCTCAAAATTAGCCCAAAAACTTAGTGTTCCAAATCCGGTTTTTAGTGTGCGGAATCGATTAGGCACATCAAAACTATACAAAATCCGTTAAAACAGTGCGAAAATACGAAATTATAATTTTCGCCCACATACGGCCATATGGCCCCAACTCGGCTCGAAATTCGCCCAAAAACTAATTGTTCCAAATCCGGTTTTAAGTGTGCCGAATCGATTAGGCACATCAAAACTTTACAAAATCCGTTAAAACAGCGCGAAAATACGAAATTATAATTTTTGCCCACATACGGGCATATGGCCCCAACTCGGCTTGAAATTCGCCCAAAAACTAAGTGTTCCAAATCCGGTTTTAAGTGTGCGGAATCGATTAGGCACATCAAAACTATACAAAATCCGTTAAAACAGCGCGAAAATATGAAATTATAATTTTCGCCCACATACGTCCATATGGCCCCAACTCGGCTCGAAATTCGCCCAAAAACTTAGTGTTCCAAATCCGGTTTTAAGTGTGCGGAATCGATTAGGCACATCAAAACTATACAAAATCCGTTAAAACAGCGCGAAAATACGAAATTATAATTTTCGCCCACATACGTCCATATGGCCCCAACTCGGCTTGAAATTCGCCCAAAAACTTAGTGTTCCAAATCCGGTTTTAAGTGTGCGGAATCGATTAGGCACATCAAAACTATACAAAATCCGTTAAAACAGCGCGAAAATACGATATTATAATTTTCGCCCACTTACGGCCATATGGCCCCAACTCGGCTCGAAATTCGCCCAAAAACTTAGTGTTCCAAATCCGGTTTTAAGTGTGCGGAATCGATTAGGCACATCAAAACTATACAAATTCCGTTAAAACAGCGCGAAAATATGAAATTATAATTTTCGCCCACATACGTCCATATGGCCCCAACTCGGCTCAAAATTAGCCCAAAAACTTAGTGTTCCAAATCCGGTTTTAAGTGTGCGGAATCGATTAGGCACATCAAAACTATACAAAATCCGTTAAAAAAGCGCGAAAATACGAAATTATAATTTTCGCCCACATACGTCCATATGGCCCCAACTCGGCTTGAAATTCGCCCAAAAACTTAGTGTTCCAAATCCGGTTTTAAGTGTGCGGAATCGATTAGGCACATCAAAACTATACAAATTCCGTTAAAACAGCGCGAAAATATGAAATTATAATTTTCGCCCACATACGTCCATATGGCCCCAACTCGGCTCAAAATTAGCCCAAAAACTTAGTGTTCCAAATCCGGTTTTTAGTGTGCGGAATCGATTAGGCACATCAAAACTATACAAAATCCGTTAAAACAGTGCGAAAATACGAAATTATAATTTTCGCCCACATACGGCCATATGGCCCCAACTCGGCTCGAAATTCGCCCAAAAACTAATTGTTCCAAATCCGGTTTTAAGTGTGCCGAATCGATTAGGCACATCAAAACTTTACAAAATCCGTTAAAACAGCGCGAAAATACGAAATTATAATTTTTGCCCACATACGGGCATATGGCCCCAACTCGGCTTGAAATTCGCCCAAAAACTAAGTGTTCCAAATCCGGTTTTAAGTGTGCGGAATCGATTAGGCACATCAAAACTATACAAAATCCGTTAAAACAGCGCGAAAATATGAAATTATAATTTTCGCCCACATACGTCCATATGGCCCCAACTCGGCTCGAAATTCGCCCAAAAACTTAGTGTTCCAAATCCGGTTTTAAGTGTGCGGAATCGATTAGGCACATCAAAACTATACAAAATCCGTTAAAACAGCGCGAAAATACGAAATTATAATTTTCGCCCACATACGTCCATATGGCCCCAACTCGGCTTGAAATTCGCCCAAAAACTTAGTGTTCCAAATCCGGTTTTAAGTGTGCGGAATCGATTAGGCACATCAAAACTATACAAAATCCGTTAAAACAGCGCGAAAATACGATATTATAATTTTCGCCCACTTACGGCCATATGGCCCCAACTCGGCTCGAAATTCGCCCAAAAACTTAGTGTTCCAAATCCGGTTTTAAGTGTGCGGAATCGATTAGGCACATCAAAACTATACAAATTCCGTTAAAACAGCGCGAAAATATGAAATTATAATTTTCGCCCACATACGTCCATATGGCCCCAACTCGGCTCAAAATTAGCCCAAAAACTTAGTGTTCCAAATCCGGTTTTAAGTGTGCGGAATCGATTAGGCACATCAAAACTATACAAAATCCGTTAAAAAAGCGCGAAAATACGAAATTATAATTTTCGCCCACATACGTCCATATGGCCCCAACTCGGCTTGAAATTCGCCCAAAAACTTAGTGTTCCAAATCCGGTTTTAAGTGTGCGGAATCGATTAGGCACATCAAAACTATACAAAATCCGTTAAAACAGTGCGAAAATACGAAATTATAATTTTCGCCCACATACGTCCATATGGCCCCAACTCGGCTCGAAATTCGCCCAAAAACTTAGTGTTCCAAATCCGGTTTTAAGTGTGCGGAATCGATTAGGCACATCAAAACTATACAAATTCCGTTAAAACAGCGCGAAAATATGAAATTATAATTTTCGCCCACATACGTCCATATGGCCCCAACTCGGCTCGAAATTCGCCCAAAAACTTAGTGTTCCAAATCCGGTTTTAAGTGTGCGGAATCGATTAGGCACATCAAAACTATACAAAATCCGTTAAAACAGCGCGAAAATACGAAATTATAATTTTCGCCCACATACGTCCATATGGCCCCAACTCGGCTCGAAATTCGCCCAAAAACTAAGTGTTCCAAATCCGGTTTTTAGTGTGCGGAATCGATTAGGCACATCAAAACTATACAAAATCCGTTAAAACAGCGCGAAAATATGAAATTATAATTTTCGCCCACATACGTCCATATGGCCCCAACTCGGCTCGAAATTCGCCCAAAAACTTAGTGTTCCAAATCCGGTTTTAAGTGTGCGGAATCGATTAGGCACATCAAAACTATACAAAATCCGTTAAACAGCGCGAAAATACGAAATTATAATTTTCGCCCACATACGGCCATATGGCCCCAACTCGGCTCGAAATTCGCCCAAAAACTTAGTGTTCCAAATCCGGTTTTAAATGTGCGGAATCGATTAGGCACATCAAAACTATACAAAATCCGTTAAAACAGCGCGAAAATACGAAATTATAATTTTCGCCCACATACGTCCATATGGCCCCAACTCGGCTCAAAATTAGCCCAAAAACTTAGTGTTCCAAATCCGGTTTTAAGTGTGCGGAATCGATTAGGCACATCAAAACTATACAAAATCCGTTAAAACAGCGCGAAAATATGAAATTATAATTTTCGCCCACATACGTCCATATGGCCCCAACTCGGCTCGAAATTCGCCCAAAAACTTAGTGTTCCAAATCCGGTTTTAAGTGTGCGGAATCGATTAGGCACATCAAAACTATACAAAATCCGTTAAACAGCGCGAAAATACGAAATTATAATTTTCGCCCACATACGGCCATATGGCCCCAACTCGGCTCGAAATTCGCCCAAAAACTTAGTGTTCCAAATCCGGTTTTAAATGTGCGGAATCGATTAGGCACATCAAAACTATACAAAATCCGTTAAAACAGCGCGAAAATACGAAATTATAATTTTCGCCCACATACGTCCATATGGCCCCAACTCGGCTCAAAATTAGCCCAAAAACTTAGTGTTCCAAATCCGGTTTTTAGTGTGCGGAATCGATTAGGCACATCAAAACTATACAAATTCCGTTAAAACAGCGCGAAAATATGAAATTATAATTTTCGCCCACATACGTCCATATGGCCCCAACTCTGCTCAAAATTAGCCCAAAAACTTAGTGTTCCAAATCCGGTTTTTAGTGTGCGGAATCGATTAGGCACATCAAAACTATACAAAATCCGTTAAAACAGTGCGAAAATACGAAATTATAATTTTCGCCCACATACGTCCATATGGCCCCAACTCGGCTCGAAATTCGCCCAAAAACTAAGTGTCCCAAATCCGGTTTTAAGTGTGCGGAATCGATTAGGCACATCAAAACTATACAAAATCCGTTAAAACAGCGCGAAAATATGAAATTATAATTTTCGCCCACATACGTCCATATGGCCCCAACTCGGCTCGAAATTCGCCCAAAAACTTAGTGTTCCAAATCCGGTTTTAAGTGTGCGGAATCGATTAGGCACATCAAAACTATACAAAATCCGTTAAAACAGCGCGAAAATACGAAATTATAATTTTCGCCCACATACGGCCATATATGGCCCCAACTCGGCTCAAAATTAGCCCAAAAACTTAGTGTTCCAAATCCGGTTTTTAGTGTGCGGAATCGATTAGGCACATCAAAACTATACAAAATCCGTTAAAACAGTGCGAAAATACGAAATTATAATTTTCGCCCACATTCGTCCATGTGGCCCCAACTCGGCTCGAAATTCGCCCAAAAACTTAGTGTTCCAAATCCGGTTTTAAGTGTGCGGAATCGATTAGGCACATCAAAACTATACAAAATCCGTTAAAACAGCGCGAAAATATGAAATTATAATTTTCGCCCACATACGTCCATATGGCCCCAACTCGGCTCGAAATTCGCCCAAAAACTTAGTGTTCCAAATCCGGTTTTAAGTGTGCGGAATCGATTAGGCACATCAAAACTATACAAAATCCGTTAAAACAGCGCGAAAATACGATATTATAATTTTCGCCCACTTACGGCCATATGGCCCCAACTCGGCTCGAAATTCGCCCAAAAACTTAGTGTTCCAAATCCGGTTTTAAGTGTGCGGAATCGATTAGGCACATCAAAACTATACAAATTCCGTTAAAACAGCGCGAAAATATGAAATTATAATTTTCGCCCACATACGTCCATATGGCCCCAACTCGGCTCAAAATTAGCCCAAAAACTTAGTGTTCCAAATCCGGTTTTTAGTGTGCGGAATCGATTAGGCACATCAAAACTATACAAAATCCGTTAAAACAGTGCGAAAATACGAAATTATAATTTTCGCCCACATACGGCCATATGGCCCCAACTCGGCTCGAAATTCGCCCAAAAACTAATTGTTCCAAATCCGGTTTTAAGTGTGCCGAATCGATTAGGCACATCAAAACTTTACAAAATCCGTTAAAACAGCGCGAAAATACGAAATTATAATTTTTGCCCACATACGGGCATATGGCCCCAACTCGGCTTGAAATTCGCCCAAAAACTAAGTGTTCCAAATCCGGTTTTAAGTGTGCGGAATCGATTAGGCACATCAAAACTATACAAAATCCGTTAAAACAGCGCGAAAATATGAAATTATAATTTTCGCCCACATACGTCCATATGGCCCCAACTCGGCTCGAAATTCGCCCAAAAACTTAGTGTTCCAAATCCGGTTTTAAGTGTGCGGAATCGATTAGGCACATCAAAACTATACAAAATCCGTTAAAACAGCGCGAAAATATGAAATTATAATTTTCGCCCACATACGTCCATATGGCCCCAACTCGGCTCGAAATTCGCCCAAAAACTTAGTGTTCCAAATCCGGTTTTAAGTGTGCGGAATCGATTAGGCACATCAAAACTATACAAAATCCGTTAAAACAGCGCGAAAATACGAAATTATAATTTTCGCCCACATACGGCCATATGGCCCCAACTCGGCTCAAAATTAGCCCAAAAACTTAGTGTTCCAAATCCGGTTTTTAGTGTGCGGAATCGATTAGGCACATCAAAACTATACAAAATCCGTTAAAACAGTGCGAAAATACGAAATTATAATTTTCGCCCACATTCGTCCATGTGGCCCCAACTCGGCTCGAAATTCGCCCAAAAACTTAGTGTTCCAAATCCGGTTTTAAGTGTGCGGAATCGATTAGGCACATCAAAACTATACAAAATCCGTTAAAACAGCGCGAAAATATGAAATTATAATTTTCGCCCACATACGTCCATATGGCCCCAACTCGGCTCGAAATTCGCCCAAAAACTTAGTGTTCCAAATCCGGTTTTAAGTGTGCGGAATCGATTAGGCACATCAAAACTATACAAAATCCGTTAAAACAGCGCGAAAATACGATATTATAATTTTCGCCCACTTACGGCCATATGGCCCCAACTCGGCTCGAAATTCGCCCAAAAACTTAGTGTTCCAAATCCGGTTTTAAGTGTGCGGAATCGATTAGGCACATCAAAACTATACAAATTCCGTTAAAACAGCGCGAAAATATGAAATTATAATTTTCGCCCACATACGTCCATATGGCCCCAACTCGGCTCAAAATTAGCCCAAAAACTTAGTGTTCCAAATCCGGTTTTTAGTGTGCGGAATCGATTAGGCACATCAAAACTATACAAAATCCGTTAAAACAGTGCGAAAATACGAAATTATAATTTTCGCCCACATACGGCCATATGGCCCCAACTCGGCTCGAAATTCGCCCAAAAACTAATTGTTCCAAATCCGGTTTTAAGTGTGCCGAATCGATTAGGCACATCAAAACTTTACAAAATCCGTTAAAACAGCGCGAAAATACGAAATTATAATTTTTGCCCACATACGGGCATATGGCCCCAACTCGGCTTGAAATTCGCCCAAAAACTAAGTGTTCCAAATCCGGTTTTAAGTGTGCGGAATCGATTAGGCACATCAAAACTATACAAAATCCGTTAAAACAGCGCGAAAATATGAAATTATAATTTTCGCCCACATACGTCCATATGGCCCCAACTCGGCTCGAAATTCGCCCAAAAACTTAGTGTTCCAAATCCGGTTTTAAGTGTGCGGAATCGATTAGGCACATCAAAACTATACAAAATCCGTTAAAACAGCGCGAAAATACGAAATTATAATTTTCGCCCACATACGTCCATATGGCCCCAACTCGGCTTGAAATTCGCCCAAAAACTTAGTGTTCCAAATCCGGTTTTAAGTGTGCGGAATCGATTAGGCACATCAAAACTATACAAAATCCGTTAAAACAGTGCGAAAATACGAAATTATAATTTTCGCCCACATACGTCCATATGGCCCCAACTCGGCTCGAAATTCGCCCAAAAACTAAGTGTTCCAAATCCGGTTTTTAGTGTGCGGAATCGATTAGGCACATCAAAACTATACAAAATCCGTTAAAACAGCGCGAAAATATGAAATTATAATTTTCGCCCACATACGTCCATATGGCCCCAACTCGGCTCGAAATTCGCCCAAAAACTTAGTGTTCCAAATCCGGTTTTAAGTGTGCGGAATCGATTAGGCACATCAAAACTATACAAAATCCGTTAAAACAGCGCGAAAATACGAAATTATAATTTTCGCCCACATACGGCCACATATGGCCCCAACTCGGCTCAAAATTAGCCCAAAAACTAAGTCTTCCAAATCCGGTTATAAGTGTGCGGAATCGATTAGGCACATCAAAACTATACAAAATCCGTTAAAACAGTGCGAAAATACGAAATTATAATTTTCGCCCACATTCGTCCATGTGGCCCCAACTCGGCTCGAAATTCGCCCAAAAACTTAGTGTTCCAAATCCGGTTTTAAGTGTGCGGAATCGATTAGGCACATCAAAACTATACAAAATCCGTTAAAACAGCGCGAAAATATGAAATTATAATTTTCGCCCACATACGTCCATATGGCCCCAACTCGGCTCGAAATTCGCCCAAAAACTTAGTGTTCCAAATCCGGTTTTAAGTGTGCGGAATCGATTAGGCACATCAAAACTATACAAAATCCGTTAAAACAGCGCGAAAATACGATATTATAATTTTCGCCCACTTACGGCCATATGGCCCCAACTCGGCTCGAAATTCGCCCAAAAACTTAGTGTTCCAAATCCGGTTTTAAGTGTGCGGAATCGATTAGGCACATCAAAACTATACAAATTCCGTTAAAACAGCGCGAAAATATGAAATTATAATTTTCGCCCACATACGTCCATATGGCCCCAACTCGGCTCAAAATTAGCCCAAAAACTTAGTGTTCCAAATCCGGTTTTTAGTGTGCGGAATCGATTAGGCACATCAAAACTATACAAAATCCGTTAAAACAGTGCGAAAATACGAAATTATAATTTTCGCCCACATACGGCCATATGGCCCCAACTCGGCTCGAAATTCGCCCAAAAACTAATTGTTCCAAATCCGGTTTTAAGTGTGCCGAATCGATTAGGCACATCAAAACTTTACAAAATCCGTTAAAACAGCGCGAAAATACGAAATTATAATTTTTGCCCACATACGGGCATATGGCCCCAACTCGGCTTGAAATTCGCCCAAAAACTAAGTGTTCCAAATCCGGTTTTAAGTGTGCGGAATCGATTAGGCACATCAAAACTATACAAAATCCGTTAAAACAGCGCGAAAATATGAAATTATAATTTTCGCCCACATACGTCCATATGGCCCCAACTCGGCTCGAAATTCGCCCAAAAACTTAGTGTTCCAAATCCGGTTTTAAGTGTGCGGAATCGATTAGGCACATCAAAACTATACAAAATCCGTTAAAACAGCGCGAAAATATGAAATTATAATTTTCGCCCACATACGTCCATATGGCCCCAACTCGGCTCGAAATTCGCCCAAAAACTTAGTGTTCCAAATCCGGTTTTAAGTGTGCGGAATCGATTAGGCACATCAAAACTATACAAAATCCGTTAAAACAGCGCGAAAATACGAAATTATAATTTTCGCCCACATACGGCCATATGGCCCCAACTCGGCTCAAAATTAGCCCAAAAACTTAGTGTTCCAAATCCGGTTTTTAGTGTGCGGAATCGATTAGGCACATCAAAACTATACAAAATCCGTTAAAACAGTGCGAAAATACGAAATTATAATTTTCGCCCACATTCGTCCATGTGGCCCCAACTCGGCTCGAAATTCGCCCAAAAACTTAGTGTTCCAAATCCGGTTTTAAGTGTGCGGAATCGATTAGGCACATCAAAACTATACAAAATCCGTTAAAACAGCGCGAAAATATGAAATTATAATTTTCGCCCACATACGTCCATATGGCCCCAACTCGGCTCGAAATTCGCCCAAAAACTTAGTGTTCCAAATCCGGTTTTAAGTGTGCGGAATCGATTAGGCACATCAAAACTATACAAAATCCGTTAAAACAGCGCGAAAATACGATATTATAATTTTCGCCCACTTACGGCCATATGGCCCCAACTCGGCTCGAAATTCGCCCAAAAACTTAGTGTTCCAAATCCGGTTTTAAGTGTGCGGAATCGATTAGGCACATCAAAACTATACAAATTCCGTTAAAACAGCGCGAAAATATGAAATTATAATTTTCGCCCACATACGTCCATATGGCCCCAACTCGGCTCAAAATTAGCCCAAAAACTTAGTGTTCCAAATCCGGTTTTTAGTGTGCGGAATCGATTAGGCACATCAAAACTATACAAAATCCGTTAAAACAGTGCGAAAATACGAAATTATAATTTTCGCCCACATACGGCCATATGGCCCCAACTCGGCTCGAAATTCGCCCAAAAACTAATTGTTCCAAATCCGGTTTTAAGTGTGCCGAATCGATTAGGCACATCAAAACTTTACAAAATCCGTTAAAACAGCGCGAAAATACGAAATTATAATTTTTGCCCACATACGGGCATATGGCCCCAACTCGGCTTGAAATTCGCCCAAAAACTAAGTGTTCCAAATCCGGTTTTAAGTGTGCGGAATCGATTAGGCACATCAAAACTATACAAAATCCGTTAAAACAGCGCGAAAATATGAAATTATAATTTTCGCCCACATACGTCCATATGGCCCCAACTCGGCTCGAAATTCGCCCAAAAACTTAGTGTTCCAAATCCGGTTTTAAGTGTGCGGAATCGATTAGGCACATCAAAACTATACAAAATCCGTTAAAACAGCGCGAAAATACGAAATTATAATTTTCGCCCACATACGTCCATATGGCCCCAACTCGGCTTGAAATTCGCCCAAAAACTTAGTGTTCCAAATCCGGTTTTAAGTGTGCGGAATCGATTAGGCACATCAAAACTATACAAAATCCGTTAAAACAGTGCGAAAATACGAAATTATAATTTTCGCCCACATACGTCCATATGGCCCCAACTCGGCTCGAAATTCGCCCAAAAACTAAGTGTTCCAAATCCGGTTTTTAGTGTGCGGAATCGATTAGGCACATCAAAACTATACAAAATCCGTTAAAACAGCGCGAAAATATGAAATTATAATTTTCGCCCACATACGTCCATATGGCCCCAACTCGGCTCGAAATTCGCCCAAAAACTTAGTGTTCCAAATCCGGTTTTAAGTGTGCGGAATCGATTAGGCACATCAAAACTATACAAAATCCGTTAAAACAGCGCGAAAATACGAAATTATAATTTTCGCCCACATACGGCCACATATGGCCCCAACTCGGCTCAAAATTAGCCCAAAAACTAAGTCTTCCAAATCCGGTTATAAGTGTGCGGAATCGATTAGGCACATCAAAACTATACAAAATCCGTTAAAACAGCGCGAAAATATGAAATTATAATTTTCGCCCACATACGTCCATATGGCCCCAACTCGGCTCAAAATTAGCCCAAAAACTTAGTGTTCCAAATCCGGTTATTAGTGTGCGGAATCGATTAGGCACATCAAAACTATACAAAATCCGTTAAAACAGTGCGAAAATACGAAATTATAATTTTCGCCCACATACGTCCATATGGCCCCAACTCGGCTCAAAATTAGCCCAAAAACTTAGTGTTCCAAATCCGGTTTTTAGTGTGCGGAATCGATTAGGCACATCAAAACTATACAAAATCCGTTAAAACAGTGCGAAAATACGAAATTATAATTTTCGCCCACATACGTCCATATGGCCCCAACTCGGCTCGAAATTCGCCCAAAAACTAAGTGTTCCAAATCCGGTTTTAAGTGTGCGGAATCGATTAGGCACATCAAAACTATACAAAATCCGTTAAAACAGCGCGAAAATATGAAATTTTAATTTTCGCCCACATACGTCCATATGGCCCCAACTCGGCTCGAAATTCGCCCAAAAACTTAGTGTTCCAAATCCGGTTTTAAGTGTGCGGAATCGATTAGGCACATCAAAACTATACAAAATCCGTTAAAACAGCGCGAAAATACGAAATTATAATTTTCGCCCACATACGGCCATATGGCCCACACTCGGCTCAAAATTAGCACAAAAACTAAGTCTTCCAAATCCGGTTTTAAGTGTGCGGAATCGATTTGGCACATCAAAACTATACAAAATCCGTTAAAACAGCGCGAAAATATGAAATTATAATTTTCGCCCACATACTTCCATATGGCCCCAACTCGGCTCAAAATTAGCCCAAAATTTTAGTGTTCCAAATCCGGTTTTTAGTGTGCGGAATCGATTAGGCACATCAAAACTATACAAAATCCGTTAAAACAGTGCGAAAATACGAAATTATAATTTTCGCCCACATTCGTCCATATGGCCCCAACTCGGCTCGAAATTCGCCCAAAAACTTAGTGTTCCAAATCTGGTTTTAAGTGTGCGGAATCGATTAGGCACATCAAAACTATACAAAATCCGTTAAAACAGCGCGAAAATACGAAATTATAATTTTCGCCCACATACGTCCATATGGCCCCAACTCGGCTCGAAATTCGCCCAAAAACTTAGTGTTCCAAATCCGGTTTTAAGTGTGCGGAATCGATTAGGCACATCAAAACTATACAAAATCCGTTAAAACAGCGCGAAAATACGAAATTATAATTTTCGCCCACATACGGCCATATGGCCCCAACTCGGCTCAAAATTAGCCCAAAAACTTAGTGTTCCAAATCCGGTTTTTAGTGTGCGGAATCGATTAGGCACATCAAAACTATACAAAATCCGTTAAAACAGCGCGAAAATACGAAATTATAATTTTCGCCCACATACGGCCATATGGCCCCAACTCGGCTCGAAATTCGCCCAAAAACTTAGTGTTCCAAATCCGGTTTTAAGTGTGCGGAATCGATTAGGCACATCAAAACTATACAAAATCCGTTAAAACAGCGCGAAAATACGAAATTATAATTTTCGCCCACATACGTCCATATGGCCCCAACTCGGCCTGAAATTCGCCCAAAAACTTAGTGTTCCAAATCCGGTTTTAAGTGTGCGGAATCGATTAGGCACATCAAAACTATACAAAATCCGTTAAAACAGTGCGAAAATACGAAATTATAATTTTCGCCCACATACGTCCATATGGCCCCAACTCGGCTCGAAATTCGCCCAAAAACTAAGTGTTCCAAATCCGGTTTTAAGTGTGCGGAATCGATTAGGCACATCAAAACTATACAAAATCCGTTAAAACAGCGCGAAAATACGAAATTATAATTTTCGCCCACATACGGCCATATGGCCCCATTTCGGCTCAAAATTAGCCCAAAAACTTAGTGTTCCAAATCCGGTTTTTAGTGTGCGGAATCGATTAGGCACATCAAAACTATACAAAATCCGTTAAAACAGCGCGAAAATACGAAATTATAATTTTCGCCCACATACGGCCATATGGCCCCAACTCGGCTCGAAATTCGCCCAAAAACTTAGTGTTCCAAATCCGGTTTTAAGTGTGCGGAATCGATTAGGCACATCAAAACTATACAAAATCCGTTAAAACAGCGCGAAAATACGAAATTATAATTTTCGCCCACATACGGCCATATGGCCCCAACTCGGCTCAAAATTAGCCCAAAAACTTAGTGTTCCAAATCCGGTTTTAAGTGTGCGGAATCGATTAGGCACATCAAAACTATACAAAATCCGTTAAAACAGCGCGAAAATATGAAATTATAATTTTCGCCCACATACGTCCATATGGCCCCAACTCGGCTCAAAATTAGCCCAAAAACTTAGTGTTCCGAATCCGGTTTTTAGTGTGCGGAATCGATTAGGCACATCAAAACTATACAAAATCCGTTAAAACAGCGCGAAAATACGAAATTATAATTTTCGCCCACATACGGCCATATGGCCCCAACTCGGCTCGAAATTCGCCCAAAAACTAAGTGTTCCAAATCCGGTTTTAAGTGTGCGGAATCGATTAGGCACATCAAAACTATACAAAATCCGTTAAAACAGCGCGAAAATACGAAATTATAATTTTCGCCCACATACGGCCATATGGCCCCAACTCGGCTCGAAATTCGCCCAAAAACTTAGTGATCCAAATCCGGTTTTAAGTGTGCGGTATCGATTAGGCACATCAAAACTATACAAAATCCGTTAAAACAGTGCGAAAATACGAAATTATAATTTTCGCCCACATACGTCCATATGGCCCCAACTTGGCCCGAAATTCGCCCAAAAACTTAGTGTTCCCAATCCGGTTTTAAGTGTGCGGAATCGATTAGGCACATCAAAACTATACAAAATCCGTTAAAACAGCGCGAAAATATGAAATTATAATTTTCGCACACATACGTCCATATGGCCCCAACTCGGCTCGAAATTCGCCCAAAAACTTAGTGTTCCAAATCCGGTTTTAAGTGTGCGGAATCGATTAGGCACATCAAAACTATACAAAATCCGTTAAAACAGCGCGAAAATACGAAATTATAATTTTCGCCCACATACGTCCATATGGCCCCAACTCGGCTTGAAATTCGCCCAAAAACTTAGTGTTCCAAATCCGGTTTTAAGTGTGCGGAATCGATTAGGCACATCAAAACTATACAAAATCCGTTAAAACAGTGCGAAAATACGAAATTATAATTTTCGCCCACATACGTCCATATGGCCCCAACTCGGCTCGAAATTCGCCCAAAAACTAAGTGTTCCAAATCCGGTTTTTAGTGTGCGGAATCGATTAGGCACATCAAAACTATACAAAATCCGTTAAAACAGCGCGAAAATATGAAATTATAATTTTCGCCCACATACGTCCATATGGCCCCAACTCGGCTCGAAATTCGCCCAAAAACTTAGTGTTCCAAATCCGGTTTTAAGTGTGCGGAATCGATTAGGCACATCAAAACTATACAAAATCCGTTAAAACAGCGCGAAAATACGAAATTATAATTTTCGCCCACATACGGCCACATATGGCCCCAACTCGGCTCAAAATTAGCCCAAAAACTAAGTCTTCCAAATCCGGTTATAAGTGTGCGGAATCGATTAGGCACATCAAAACTATACAAAATCCGTTAAAACAGCGCGAAAATATGAAATTATAATTTTCGCCCACATACGTCCATATGGCCCCAACTCGGCTCAAAATTAGCCCAAAAACTTAGTGTTCCAAATCCGGTTATTAGTGTGCGGAATCGATTAGGCACATCAAAACTATACAAAATCCGTTAAAACAGTGCGAAAATACGAAATTATAATTTTCGCCCACATACGTCCATATGGCCCCAACTCGGCTCAAAATTAGCCCAAAAACTTAGTGTTCCAAATCCGGTTTTTAGTGTGCGGAATCGATTAGGCACATCAAAACTATACAAAATCCGTTAAAACAGTGCGAAAATACGAAATTATAATTTTCGCCCACATACGTCCATATGGCCCCAACTCGGCTCGAAATTCGCCCAAAAACTAAGTGTTCCAAATCCGGTTTTAAGTGTGCGGAATCGATTAGGCACATCAAAACTATACAAAATCCGTTAAAACAGCGCGAAAATATGAAATTTTAATTTTCGCCCACATACGTCCATATGGCCCCAACTCGGCTCGAAATTCGCCCAAAAACTTAGTGTTCCAAATCCGGTTTTAAGTGTGCGGAATCGATTAGGCACATCAAAACTATACAAAATCCGTTAAAACAGCGCGAAAATACGAAATTATAATTTTCGCCCACATACGGCCATATGGCCCACACTCGGCTCAAAATTAGCACAAAAACTAAGTCTTCCAAATCCGGTTTTAAGTGTGCGGAATCGATTTGGCACATCAAAACTATACAAAATCCGTTAAAACAGCGCGAAAATATGAAATTATAATTTTCGCCCACATACTTCCATATGGCCCCAACTCGGCTCAAAATTAGCCCAAAATTTTAGTGTTCCAAATCCGGTTTTTAGTGTGCGGAATCGATTAGGCACATCAAAACTATACAAAATCCGTTAAAACAGTGCGAAAATACGAAATTATAATTTTCGCCCACATTCGTCCATATGGCCCCAACTCGGCTCGAAATTCGCCCAAAAACTTAGTGTTCCAAATCTGGTTTTAAGTGTGCGGAATCGATTAGGCACATCAAAACTATACAAAATCCGTTAAAACAGCGCGAAAATACGAAATTATAATTTTCGCCCACATACGTCCATATGGCCCCAACTCGGCTCGAAATTCGCCCAAAAACTTAGTGTTCCAAATCCGGTTTTAAGTGTGCGGAATCGATTAGGCACATCAAAACTATACAAAATCCGTTAAAACAGCGCGAAAATACGAAATTATAATTTTCGCCCACATACGGCCATATGGCCCCAACTCGGCTCAAAATTAGCCCAAAAACTTAGTGTTCCAAATCCGGTTTTTAGTGTGCGGAATCGATTAGGCACATCAAAACTATACAAAATCCGTTAAAACAGCGCGAAAATACGAAATTATAATTTTCGCCCACATACGGCCATATGGCCCCAACTCGGCTCGAAATTCGCCCAAAAACTTAGTGTTCCAAATCCGGTTTTAAGTGTGCGGAATCGATTAGGCACATCAAAACTATACAAAATCCGTTAAAACAGCGCGAAAATACGAAATTATAATTTTCGCCCACATACGTCCATATGGCCCCAACTCGGCCTGAAATTCGCCCAAAAACTTAGTGTTCCAAATCCGGTTTTAAGTGTGCGGAATCGATTAGGCACATCAAAACTATACAAAATCCGTTAAAACAGTGCGAAAATACGAAATTATAATTTTCGCCCACATACGTCCATATGGCCCCAACTCGGCTCGAAATTCGCCCAAAAACTAAGTGTTCCAAATCCGGTTTTAAGTGTGCGGAATCGATTAGGCACATCAAAACTATACAAAATCCGTTAAAACAGCGCGAAAATACGAAATTATAATTTTCGCCCACATACGGCCATATGGCCCCATTTCGGCTCAAAATTAGCCCAAAAACTTAGTGTTCCAAATCCGGTTTTTAGTGTGCGGAATCGATTAGGCACATCAAAACTATACAAAATCCGTTAAAACAGCGCGAAAATACGAAATTATAATTTTCGCCCACATACGGCCATATGGCCCCAACTCGGCTCGAAATTCGCCCAAAAACTTAGTGTTCCAAATCCGGTTTTAAGTGTGCGGAATCGATTAGGCACATCAAAACTATACAAAATCCGTTAAAACAGCGCGAAAATACGAAATTATAATTTTCGCCCACATACGGCCATATGGCCCCAACTCGGCTCAAAATTAGCCCAAAAACTTAGTGTTCCAAATCCGGTTTTAAGTGTGCGGAATCGATTAGGCACATCAAAACTATACAAAATCCGTTAAAACAGCGCGAAAATATGAAATTATAATTTTCGCCCACATACGTCCATATGGCCCCAACTCGGCTCAAAATTAGCCCAAAAACTTAGTGTTCCGAATCCGGTTTTTAGTGTGCGGAATCGATTAGGCACATCAAAACTATACAAAATCCGTTAAAACAGCGCGAAAATACGAAATTATAATTTTCGCCCACATACGGCCATATGGCCCCAACTCGGCTCGAAATTCGCCCAAAAACTAAGTGTTCCAAATCCGGTTTTAAGTGTGCGGAATCGATTAGGCACATCAAAACTATACAAAATCCGTTAAAACAGCGCGAAAATACGAAATTATAATTTTCGCCCACATACGGCCATATGGCCCCAACTCGGCTCGAAATTCGCCCAAAAACTTAGTGATCCAAATCCGGTTTTAAGTGTGCGGTATCGATTAGGCACATCAAAACTATACAAAATCCGTTAAAACAGTGCGAAAATACGAAATTATAATTTTCGCCCACATACGTCCATATGGCCCCAACTTGGCCCGAAATTCGCCCAAAAACTTAGTGTTCCCAATCCGGTTTTAAGTGTGCGGAATCGATTAGGCACATCAAAACTATACAAAATCCGTTAAAACAGCGCGAAAATACGAAATTATAATTTTCGCCCACATACGGCCATATGGCCCCAACTCGGCTCGAAATTCGCCCAAAAACTTAGTGTTCCAAATCCGGTTTTAAGTGTGCGGAATCGATTAGGCACATCAAAACTATACAAAATCCGTTAAAACAGCGCGAAAATATGAAATTATAATTTTCGCCTACATACGTCCATATGGCTCCAACTCGGCTCGAAATTCGCCCAAAAACTTAGTGTTCCAAATCCGGTTTTAAGTGTGCGGAATCGATTAGGCACATCAAAACTATACAAAATCCGTTAAAACAGCGCGAAAATACGAAATTATAATTTTCGCCCACATACGTCCATATGGCCCCAACTCGGCTTGAAATTCGCCCAAAAACTTAGTGTTCCAAATCCGGTTTTAAGTGTGCGGAATCGATTAGGCACATCAAAACTATACAAAATCCGTTAAAACAGTGCGAAAATACGAAATTATAATTTTCGCCCACATACGTCCATATGGCCCCAACTCGGCTCGAAATTCGCCCAAAAACTAAGTGTTCCAAATCCGGTTTTTAGTGTGCGGAATCGATTAGGCACATCAAAACTATACAAAATCCGTTAAAACAGCGCGAAAATACGAAATTATAATTTTCGCCCACATACGGCCACATATGGCCCCAACTCGGCTCAAAATTAGCCCAAAAACTAAGTCTTCCAAATCCGGTTTTAAGTGTGCGGAATCGATTAGGCACATCAAAACTATACAAAATCCGTTAAAACAGCGCGAAAATATGAAATTATAATTTTCGCCCACATACGTCCATATGGCCCCAACTCGGCTCAAAATTAGCCCAAAAACTTAGTGTTCCAAATCCGGTTTTAAGTGTGCGGAATCGATTAGGCACATCAAAACTATACAAAATCCGTTAAAACAGCGCGAAAATACGAAATTATAATTTTCGCCCACATACGGCCACATATGGCCCCAACTCGGCTCAAAATTAGCCCAAAAACTAAGTCTTCCAAATCCGGTTATAAGTGTGCGGAATCGATTAGGCACATCAAAACTATACAAAATCCGTTAAAACAGCGCGAAAATATGAAATTATAATTTTCGCCCACATACGTCCATATGGCCCCAACTCGGCTCAAAATTAGCCCAAAAACTTAGTGTTCCAAATCCGGTTATTAGTGTGCGGAATCGATTAGGCACATCAAAACTATACAAAATCCGTTAAAACAGTGCGAAAATACGAAATTATAATTTTCGCCCACATACGTCCATATGGCCCCAACTCGGCTCAAAATTAGCCCAAAAACTTAGTGTTCCAAATCCGGTTTTTAGTGTGCGGAATCGATTAGGCACATCAAAACTATACAAAATCCGTTAAAACAGTGCGAAAATACGAAATTATAATTTTCGCCCACATACGTCCATATGGCCCCAACTCGGCTCGAAATTCGCCCAAAAACTAAGTGTTCCAAATCCGGTTTTAAGTGTGCGGAATCGATTAGGCACATCAAAACTATACAAAATCCGTTAAAACAGCGCGAAAATATGAAATTTTAATTTTCGCCCACATACGTCCATATGGCCCCAACTCGGCTCAAAATTAGCCCAAAAACTTAGTGTTCCAAATCCGGTTTTTAGTGTGCGGAATCGATTAGGCACATCAAAACTATACAAAATCCGTTAAAACAGTGCGAAAATACGAAATTATAATTTTCGCCCACATACGTCCATATGGCCCCAACTCGGCTCGAAATTCGCCCAAAAACTAAGTGTTCCAAATCCGGTTTTAAGTGTGCGGAATCGATTAGGCACATCAAAACTATACAAAATCCGTTAAAACAGCGCGAAAATACGAAATTATAATTTTCGCCCACATACGTCCATATGGCCCCAACTCGGCTCGAAATTCGCCCAAAAACTAAGTCTACCAAATCCGGTTTTAAGTGTGCGGAATCGATTTGGCACATCAAAACTATACAAAATCCGTTAAAACAGCGCGAAAATATGAAATTATAATTTTCGCCCACAGACGTCCATATGGCCCCAACTCGGCTCAAAATTAGCCCAAAATTTTAGTGTTCCAAATCCGGTTTTTAGTGTGCGGAATCGATTAGGCACATCAAAACTATACAAAATCCGTTAAAACAGTGCGAAAATACGAAATTATAATTTTCGCCCACATTCGTCCATATGGCCCCAACTCGGCTCGAAATTCGCCCAAAAACTTAGTGTTCCAAATCTGGTTTTAAGTGTGCGGAATCGATTAGGCACATCAAAACTATACAAAATCCGTTAAAACAGCGCGAAAATACGAAATTATAATTTTCGCCCACATACGTCCATATGGCCCCAACTCGGCTCGAAATTCGCCCAAAAACTTAGTGTTCCAAATCCGGTTTTAAGTGTGCGGAATCGATTAGGCACATCAAAACTATACAAAATCCGTTAAAACAGCGCGAAAATACGAAATTATAATTTTCGCCCACATACGGCCATATGGCCCCAACTCGGCTCAAAATTAGCCCAAAAACTTAGTGTTCCAAATCCGGTTTTTAGTGTGCGGAATCGATTAGGCACATCAAAACTATACAAAATCCGTTAAAACAGCGCGAAAATACGAAATTATAATTTTCGCCCACATACGGCCATATGGCCCCAACTCGGCTCGAAATTCGCCCAAAAACTTAGTGTTCCAAATCCGGTTTTAAGTGTGCGGAATCGATTAGGCACATCAAAACTATACAAAATCCGTTAAAACAGCGCGAAAATACGAAATTATAATTTTCGCCCACATACGTCCATATGGCCCCAACTCGGCTTGAAATTCGCCCAAAAACTTAGTGTTCCAAATCCGGTTTTAAGTGTGCGGAATCGATTAGGCACATCAAAACTATACAAAATCCGTTAAAACAGTGCGAAAATACGAAATTATAATTTTCGCCCACATACGTCCATATGGCCCCAACTCGGCTCGAAATTCGCCCAAAAACTAAGTGTTCCAAATCCGGTTTTAAGTGTGCGGAATCGATTAGGCACATCAAAACTATACAAAATCCGTTAAAACAGCGCGAAAATACGAAATTATAATTTTCGCCCACATACGTCCATATGGTCCCAACTCGGCTCGAAATTCGCCCAAAAACTAAGTGTTCCAAATCCGGTTTTAAGTGTGCGGAATCGATTAGGCACATCAAAACTATACAAAATCCGTTAAAACAGCGCGAAAATACGAAATTATAATTTTCGCCCACATACGGCCATATGGCCCCAACTCGGCTCAAAATTAGCCCAAAAACTTAGTGTTCCAAATCCGGTTTTTAGTGTGCGGAATCGATTAGGCACATCAAAACTATACAAAATCCGTTAAAACAGCGCGAAAATACGAAATTATAATTTTCGCCCACATACGGCCATATGGCCCCAACTCGGCTCGAAATTCGCCCAAAAACTTAGTGTTCCAAATCCGGTTTTAAGTGTGCGGAATCGATTAGGCACATCAAAACTATACAAAATCCGTTAAAACAGCGCGAAAATACGAAATTATAATTTTCGCCCACATACGGCCATATGGCCCCAACTCGGCTCAAAATTAGCCCAAAAACTTAGTGTTCCAAATCCGGTTTTAAGTGTGCGGAATCGATTAGGCACATCAAAACTATACAAAATCCGTTAAAACAGCGCGAAAATATGAAATTATAATTTTCGCCCACATACGTCCATATGGCCCCAACTCGGCTCAAAATTAGCCCAAAAACTTAGTGTTCCGAATCCGGTTTTTAGTGTGCGGAATCGATTAGGCACATCAAAATTATACAAAATCCGTTAAAACAGCGCGAAAATACGAAATTATAATTTTCGCCCACATACGGCCATATGGCCCCAACTCGGCTCGAAATTCGCCCAAAAACTTAGTGTTCCGAATCCGGTTTTAAGTGTGCGGAATCGATTAGGCACATCAAAACTATACAAAATCCGTTAAAACAGCGCGAAAATACGAAATTATAATTTTCGCCCACATACGTCCATATGGCCCCAACTCGGCTCAAAATTAGCCCAAAAACTTAGTGTTCCAAATCCGGTTTTTAGTGTGCGGAATCGATTAGGCACATCAAAACTATACAAAATCCGTTAAAACAGCGCGAAAATACGAAATTATAATTTTCGCCCACATACGGCCATATGGCCCCAACTCGGCTCGAAATTCGCCCAAAAACTTAGTGTTCCAAATCCGGTTTTAAGTGTGCGGAATCGATTAGGCACATCAAAACTATACAAAATCCGTTAAAACAGCGCGAAAATACGAAATTATAATTTTCGCCCACATACGTCCATATGGCCCCAACTCGGCTCGAAATTCGCCCAAAAACTTAGTGTTCCAAATCCGGTTTTAAGTGTGCGGAATCGATTAGGCACATCAAAACTATACAAAATCCGTTAAAACAGCGCGAAAATACGAAATTATAATTTTCGCCCACATACGTCCATATGGCCCCAACTCGGCTTGAAATTCGCCCAAAAACTTAGTGTTCCAAATCCGGTTTTAAGTGTGCGGAATCGATTAGGCACATCAAAACTATACAAAATCCGTTAAAACAGTGCGAAAATACGAAATTATAATTTTCGCCCACATACGTCCATATGGCCCCAACTCGGCTCGAAATTCGCCCAAAAACTAAGTTTTCCAAATCCGGTTTTAAGTGTGCGGAATCGATTAGGCACATCAAAACTATACAAAATCCGTTAAAACAGCGCGAAAATACGAAATTATAATTTTCGCCCACATACGGCCATATGGCCCCAACTCGGCTCAAAATTAGCCCAAAAACTTAGTGTTCCAAATCCGGTTTTTAGTGTGCGGAATCGATTAGGCACATCAAAACTATACAAAATCCGTTAAAACAGCGCGAAAATACGAAATTATAATTTTCGCCCACATACGGCCATATGGCCCCAACTCGGCTCGAAATTCGCCCAAAAACTTAGTGTTCCAAATCCTGTTTTAAGTGTGCGGAATCGATTAGGCACATCAAAACTATACAAATTCCGTTAAAACAGCGCGAAAATATGAAATTATAATTTTCGCCCACATACGTCCATATGGCCCCAACTCGGCTCAAAATAAGCCCAAAAACTTAGTGTTCCAAATCCGGTTTTTAGTGTGCGGAATCGATTAGACACATCAAAACTATACAAAATCCGTTAAAACAGTGCGAAAATACGAAATTATAATTTTCGCCCACATACGTCCATATATATGGCCCCAACTCGGCTCGAAATTCGCCCAAAAACTAAGTCTTCCAAATCCAGTTTTAAGTGTGCGGAATCGATTAGGCACATCAAAACTATACAAAATCCGTTAAAACAGTGCGAAAATACGAAATTATAATTTTCGCCCACATACGTCCATATGGCCCCAACTCGGCTCGAAATTCGCCCAAAAACTTAGTGTTCCGAATCCGGTTTTAAGTGTGCGGAATCGATTAGGCACATCAAAACTATACAAAATCTAACGGATTTTGTATAGTTTTGATGTGCCTAATCGGCCATATGGCCCCAACTCGGCTCGAAATTCGCCCAAAAACTTAGTGTTCCAAATCCGGTTTTAAGTGTGCGGAATCGATTAGGCACATCAAAACTATACAAAATCCGTTAAAACAGCGCGAAAATACGAAATTATAATTTTCGCCCACATACGGCCAGATATGGCCCCATTTCGGCTCAAAATTAGCCCAAAAACTAAGTCTTCCAAATCCGGTTTTAAGTGTGCGGAATCGATTAGGCACATCAAAACTATACAAAATCCGTTAAAACAGCGCGAAAATATGAAATTATAATTTTCGCCCACATACGTCCATATGGCCCCAACTCGGCTCAAAATTAGCCCAAAAACTTAGTGTTCCAAATCCGGTTTTTAGTGTGCGGAATCGATTAGGCACATCAAAACTATACAAAATCCGTTAAAACAGCGCGAAAATACGAAATTATAATTTTCGCCCACATACGGCCATATGGCCCCAACTCGGCTCGAAATTCGCCCAAAAACTTAGTGTTCCAAATCCGGTTTTAAGTGTGCGGAATCGATTAGGCACATCAAAACTATACAAAATCCGTTAAAACAGCGCGAAAATACGAAATTATAATTTTCGCCCACATACGTCCATATGGCCCCAACTCGGCTCGAAATTCGCCCAAAAACTTAGTGTTCCAAATCCGGTTTTAAGTGTGCGGAATCGATTAGGCACATCAAAACTATACAAAATCCGTTAAAACAGCGCGAAAATACGAAATTATAATTTTCGCCCACATACGTCCATATGGCCCCAACTCGGCTTGAAATTCGCCCAAAAACTTAGTGTTCCAAATCCGGTTTTAAGTGTGCGGAATCGATTAGGCACATCAAAACTATACAAAATCCGTTAAAACAGTGCGAAAATACGAAATTATAATTTTCGCCCACATACGTCCATATGGCCCCAACTCGGCTCAAAATTAGCCCAAAAACTTAGTGTTCCAAATCCGGTTTTTAGTGTGCGGAATCGATTAGGCACATCAAAACTATACAAAATCCGTTAAAACAGCGCGAAAATACGAAATTATAATTTTCGCCCACATACGGCCATATGGCCCCAACTCGGCTCGAAATTCGCCCAAAAACTTAGTGTTCCAAATCCTGTTTTAAGTGTGCGGAATCGATTAGGCACATCAAAACTATACAAAATCCGTTAAAACAGCGCGAAAATACGATATTATAATTTTCGCCCACTTACGGCCATATGGCCCCAACTCGGCTCGAAATTCGCCCAAAAACTTAGTGTTCCAAATCCGGTTTTAAGTGTGCGGAATCGATTAGGCACATCAAAACTATACAAATTCCGTTAAAACAGCGCGAAAATATGAAATTATAATTTTCGCCCACATACGTCCATATGGCCCCAACTCGGCTCAAAATTAGCTCAAAAACTTAGTGTTCCAAATCCGGTTTTTAGTGTGCGGAATCGATTAGACACATCAAAACTATACAAAATCCGTTAAAACAGTGCGAAAATACGAAATTATAATTTTCGCCCACATACGTCCATATGGCCCCAACTCGGCTCGAAATTCGCCCAAAAACTAAGTCTTCCAAATCCAGTTTTAAGTGTGCGGAATCGATTAGGCACATCAAAACTATACAAAATCCGTTAAAACAGTGCGAAAATACGAAATTATAATTTTCGCCCACATACGTCCATATGGCCCCAACTCGGCTCGAAATTCGCCCAAAAACTTAGTGTTCCGAATCCGGTTTTAAGTGTGCGGAATCGATTAGGCACATCAAAACTATACAAAATCCGTTAAAACAGCGCGAAAATATGAAATTATAATTTTCGCCCACATACGTCCATATGGCCCCAACTCGGCTCGAAATTCGCCCAAAAACTTAGTGTTCCAAATCCGGTTTTAAGTGTGCGGAATCGATTAGGCACATCAAAACTATACTAAATCCGTTAAAACAGCGCGAAAATACGAAATTATAATTTTCGCCCACATACGGCCATATGGCCCCAACTCGGCTCAAAATTAGCCCAAAAACTTAGTGTTTCAAATCCGGTTTTTAGTGTGCGGAATCGATTAGGCACATCAAAACTATACAAAATCCGTTAAAACAGCGCGAAAATACGAAATTCTAATTTTCGCCCACATACGGCCATATGGCCCCAACTCGGCTCGAAATTCGCCCAAAAACTTAGTGTTCCAAATCCGGTTTTAAGTGTGCGGAATCGATTAGGCACATCAAAACTATACAAAATCCGTTAAAACAGCGCGAAAATACGAAATTATAATTTTCGCCCACATACGTCCATATGGCCCCAACTCGGCTTGAAATTCGCCCAAAAACTTAGTGTTCCAAATCCGGTTTTAAGTGTGCGGAATCGATTAGGCACATCAAAACTATACAAAATCCGTTAAAACAGTGCGAAAATACGAAATTATAATTTTCGCCCACATACGTCCATATGGCCCCAACTCGGCTCGAAATTCGCCCAAAAACTTAGTGTTCCGAATCCGGTTTTAAGTGTGCGGAATCGATTAGGCACATCAAAACTATACAAAATCCGTTAAAACAGCGCGAAAATATGAAATTATAATTTTCGCCCACATACGTCCATATGGCCCCAACTCGGCTCGAAATTCGCCCAAAAACTTAGTGTTCCAAATCCGGTTTTAAGTGTGCGGAATCGATTAGGCACATCAAAACTATACTAAATCCGTTAAAACAGCGCGAAAATACGAAATTATAATTTTCGCCCACATACGGCCATATGGCCCCAACTCGGCTCAAAATTAGCCCAAAAACTTAGTGTTTCAAATCCGGTTTTTAGTGTGCGGAATCGATTAGGCACATCAAAACTATACAAAATCCGTTAAAACAGCGCGAAAATACGAAATTCTAATTTTCGCCCACATACGGCCATATGGCCCCAACTCGGCTTGAAATTCGCCCAAAAACTAAGTGTTCCAAATCCGGTTTTTAGTGTGCGGAATCGATTAGGCACATCAAAACTATACAAAATCCGTTAAAACAGCGCGAAAATACGAAATTATAATTTTCGCCCACATACGTCCATATGGCCCCAACTCGGCTTGAAATTCGCCCAAAAACTTAGTGTTCCAAATCCGGTTTTAAGTGTGCGGAATCGATTAGGCACATCAAAACTATACAAAATCCGTTAAAACAGTGCGAAAATACGAAATTATAATTTTCGCCCACATACGTCCATATGGCCCCAACTCGGCTCGAAATTCGCCCAAAAACTTAGTGTTCCAAATCCGGTTTTTAGTGTGCGGAATCGATTAGGCACATCAAAACTATACAAAATCCGTTAAAACAGCGCGAAAATACGAAATTATAATTTTCGCCCACATACGGCCATATGGCCCCAACTCGGCTCGAAATTCGCCCAAAAACTTAGTGTTCCAAATCCGGTTTTAAGTGTGCGGAATCGATTAGGCACATCAAAACTATACAAAATCCGTTAAAACAGCGCGAAAATACGAAATTATAATTTTCGCCCACATACGGCCATATGGCCCCAACTCGGCTCAAAATTAGCCCAAAAACTTAGTGTTCTAAATCCGGTTTTAAGTGTGCGGAATCGATTAGGCACATCAAAACTATACAAAATCCGTTAAAACAGCGCGAAAATATGAAATTATAATTTTCGCCCACATACGTCCATATGGCCCCAACTCGGCTCAAAATTAGCCCAAAAACTTAGTGTTCCGAATCCGGTTTTTAGTGTGCGGAATCGATTAGGCACATCAAAACTATACAAAATCCGTTAAAACAGCGCGAAAATACGAAATTATAATTTTCGCCCACATACGGCCATATGGCCCCAACTCGGCTCGAAATTCGCCCAAAAACTAAGTGTTCCAAATCCGGTTTGAAGTGTGCGGAATCGATTAGGCACATCAAAACTATACAAAATCCGTTAAAACAGCGCGAAAATACGAAATTATAATTTTCGCCCACATACGTCCATATGGCCCCAACTCGGCTTGAAATTCGCCCAAAAACTTTGTGTTCCAAATCCGGTTTTAAGTGTGCGGAATCGATTAGGCACATCAAAACTATACAAAATCCGTTAAAACAGCGCGAAAATACGAAATTATAATTTTCGCCCACATACGGCCATATGGCCCCAACTCGGCTCAAAATTTGCCCAAAAACTTAGTGTTCCAAATCCGGTTTTAAGTGTGCGGAATCGATTAGGCACATCAAAACTATACAAAATCCGTTAAAACAGCGCGAAAATATGAAATTATAATTTTCGCCCACATACGTCCATATGGCCCCAACTCGGCTCAAAATTAGCCCAAAAACTTAGTGTTCCGAATCCGGTTTTTAGTGTGCGGAATCGATTAGGCACATCAAAACTATACAAAATCCGTTAAAACAGCGCGAAAATACGAAATTATAATTTTCGCCCACATACGGCCATATGGCCCCAACTCGGCTCGAAATTCGCCCAAAAACTTAGTGTTCCAAATCCGGTTTTAAGTGTGCGGAATCGATTAGGCACATCAAAACTATACAAAATCCGTTAAAACAGTGCGAAAATACGAAATTATAATTTTCGCCCACATACGTCCATATGGCCCCAACTCGGCTCGAAATTCGCCCAAAAACTAAGTGTTCCAAATCCGGTTTTAAGTGTGCGGAATCGATTAGGCACATCAAAACTATACAAAATCCGTTAAAACAGCGCGAAAATATGAAATTATAATTTTCGCCCACATACGTCCATATGGCCCCAACTCGGCTCGAAATTCGCCCAAAAACTTAGTGTTCCAAATCCGGTTTTAAGTGTGCGGAATCGATTAGGCACATCAAAACTATACAAAATCCGTTAAAACAGCGCGAAAATACGAAATTATAATTTTCGCCCACATACGGCCATATGGCCCCAAGTCGGCTCAAAATTAGCCCAAAAACTTAGTGTTCCAAATCCGGTTTTTAGTGTGCGGAATCGATTAGGCACATCAAAACTATACAAAATCCGTTAAAACAGCGCGAAAATACGAAATTATAATTATCGCCCACATACGGCCGTATGGCCCCAACTCGGCTCAAAATTAGCCCAAAAACTTAGTGTTCCAAATCCGGTTTTTAGTGTGCGGAATCGATTAGGCACATCAAAACTATACAAAATCCGTTAAAACAGTGCGAAAATACGAAATTATAATTTTCGCCCACATACGGCCATATGGCCCCAACTCGGCTCAAAATTAGCCCAAAAACTTAGTGTTCCAAATCCTGTTTTAAGTGTGCGGAATCGATTAGGCACATCAAAACTATACAAAATCCGTTAAACCAGCGAGAAAACATGAAATTATAATTTTCGCCCACATACGTCCATATGGCCCCAACTCGGCTCAAAATTAGCCCAAAAACTTAGTGTTCCAAATCCGGTTTTAAGTGTGCGGAATCGATTAGGCACATCAAAACTATACAAAATCCGTTAAAACAGTGCGAAAATACGAAATTATAATTTTCGCCCACATACGTCCATATGGCCCCAACTCGGCTCGAAATTCGCCCAAAAACTTAGTGTTCCGAATCCGGTTTTAAGTGTGCGGAATCGATTAGGCACATCAAAACTATACAAAATCTAACGGATTTTGTATAGTTTTGATGTGCCTAATCGGCCATATGGCCCCAACTCGGCTCGAAATTCGCCCAAAAACTTATTGTTCCAAATCCGGTTTTAAGTGTGCGGAATCGATTAGGCACATCAAAACTATACAAAATCCGTTAAAACAGCGCGAAAATACGAAATTATAATTTTCGCCCACATACGGCCATATGGCCCCAACTCGGCTCGAAATTCGCCCAAAAACTTAGTGTTCCAAATCCGGTTTTAAGTGTGCGGAATCGATTAGGCACATCAAAACTATACAAAATCCGTTAAAACAGCGCGAAAATACGAAATTATAATTTTCGCCCACATACGGCCATATGGCCCCAACTCGGCTCAAAATTAGCCCAAAAACTTAGTGTTCTAAATCCGGTTTTAAGTGTGCGGAATCGATTAGGCACATCAAAACTATACAAAATCCGTTAAAACAGCGCGAAAATATGAAATTATAATTTTCGCCCACATACGTCCATATGGCCCCAACTCGGCTCAAAATTAGCCCAAAAACTTAGTGTTCCGAATCCGGTTTTTAGTGTGCGGAATCGATTAGGCACATCAAAACTATACAAAATCCGTTAAAACAGCGCGAAAATACGAAATTATAATTTTCGCCCACATACGGCCATATGGCCCCAACTCGGCTCGAAATTCGCCCAAAAACTAAGTGTTCCAAATCCGGTTTTAAGTGTGCGGAATCGATTAGGCACATCAAAACTATACAAAATCCGTTAAAACAGCGCGAAAATACGAAATTATAATTTTCGCCCACATACGTCCATATGGCCCCAACTCGGCTTGAAATTCGCCCAAAAACTTTGTGTTCCAAATCCGGTTTTAAGTGTGCGGAATCGATTAGGCACATCAAAACTATACAAAATCCGTTAAAACAGCGCGAAAATACGAAATTATAATTTTCGCCCACATACGGCCATATGGCCCCAACTCGGCTCAAAATTTGCCCAAAAACTTAGTGTTCCAAATCCGGTTTTAAGTGTGCGGAATCGATTAGGCACATCAAAACTATACAAAATCCGTTAAAACAGCGCGAAAATATGAAATTATAATTTTCGCCCACATACGTCCATATGGCCCCAACTCGGCTCAAAATTAGCCCAAAAACTTAGTGTTCCGAATCCGGTTTTTAGTGTGCGGAATCGATTAGGCACATCAAAACTATACAAAATCCGTTAAAACAGCGCGAAAATACGAAATTATAATTTTCGCCCACATACGGCCATATGGCCCCAACTCGGCTCGAAATTCGCCCAAAAACTTAGTGTTCCAAATCCGGTTTTAAGTGTGCGGAATCGATTAGGCACATCAAAACTATACAAAATCCGTTAAAACAGTGCGAAAATACGAAATTATAATTTTCGCCCACATACGGCCATATGGCCCCAACTCGGCTCAAAATTAGCCCAAAAACTTAGTGTTCCAAATCCGGTTTTTAGTGTGCGGAATCGATTAGGCACATCAAAACTATACAAAATCCGTTAAAACAGCGCGAAAATACGAAATTATAATTTTCGCCCATATACGGCCATATGGCCCCAACTCGGCTCGAAATTCGCCCAAAAACTTAGTGTTCCAAATCCGGTTTTAAGTGTGCGGAATCGATTAGGCACATCAAAACTATACAAAATCCGTTAAAACAGCGCGAAAATATGAAATTATAATTTTCGCCCACATACGTCCATATGGCCCCAACTCGGCTCAAAATTAGCCCAAAAACTAAGTGTTCCGAATCCGGTTTTTAGTGTGCGGAATCGATTAGGCACATCAAAACTATACAAAATCCGTTGAAACAGCGCGAAAATACGAAATTATAATTTTCGCCCACATACGGCCATATGGCCCCAACTCGGCTCGAAATTCGCCCAAAAACTTAGTGTTCCAAATCCGGTTTTAAGTGTGCGGAATCGATTAGGCACATCAAAACTATACAAAATCCGTTAAAACAGCGCGAAAATACGAAATTATAATTTTCGCCCACATACGGCCATATGGCCCCAACTCGGCTCAAAATTAGCCCAAAAACTTAGTGTTCCAAATCCGGTTTTTAGTGTGCGGAATCGATTAGGCACATCAAAACTATACAAAATCCGTTAAAACAGCGCGAAAATACGAAATTATAATTTTCGCCCACATACGGCCATATGGCCCCAACTCGGCTCGAAATTCGCCCAAAAACTAAGTGTTCCAAATCCGGTTTTAAGTGTGCGGAATCGATTAGGCACATCAAAACTATACAAAATCTAACGGATTTTGTATAGTTTTGATGTGCCTAATCGGCCATATGGCCCCAACTCGGCTCGAAATTCGCCCAAAAACTTAGTGTTCCAAATCCGGTTTTAAGTGTGCGGAATCGATTAGGCACATCAAAACTATACAAAATCCGTTAAAACAGCGCGAAAATACGAAATTATAATTTTCGCCCACATACGGCCATATGGCCCCAACTCGGCTCAAAATTAGCCCAAAAACTTAGTGTTCCAAATCCGGTTTTTAGTGTGCGGAATCGATTAGGCACATCAAAACTATACAAAATCCGTTAAAACAGCGCGAAAATACGAAATTATAATTTTCGCCCACATACGGCCATATGGCCCCAACTCGGCTCGAAATTCGCCCAAAAACTTAGTGTTCCAAATCCGGTTTTAAGTGTGCGGAATCGATTAGGCACATCAAAACTATACAAAATCCGTTAAAACAGTGCGAAAATACGAAATTATAATTTTCGCCCACATACGTCCATATGGCCCCAACTCGGCTCGAAATTCGCCCAAAAACTTAGTGTTCCAAATCCGGTTTTAAGTGTGCGGAATCGATTAGGCACATCAAAACTATACAAAATCCGTTAAAACAGCGCGAAAATACGAAATTATAATTTTCGCCCACATACGGCCATATGGCCCCAACTCGGCTCGAAATTCGCCCAAAAACTTAGTGTTCCAAATCCGGTTTTAAGTGTGCGGAATCGATTAGGCACATCAAAACTATACAAAATCCGTTAAAACAGCGCGAAAATACGAAATTATAATTTTCGCCCACATACGGCCATATGGCCCCAACTCGGCTCGAAATTCGCCCAAAAACTAAGTGTTCCAAATCCGGTTTTAAGTGTGCGGAATCGATTAGGCACATCAAAACTATACAAAATCCGTTAAAACAGCGCGAAAATACGAAATTATAATTTTCGCCCACATACGTCCATATGGCCCCAACTCGGCTTGAAATTCGCCCAAAAACTTTGTGTTCCAAATCCGGTTTTAAGTGTGCGGAATCGATTAGGCACATCAAAACTATACAAAATCCGTTAAAACAGCGCGAAAATACGAAATTATAATTTTCGCCCACATACGGCCATATGGCCCCAACTCGGCTCAAAATTTGCCCAAAAACTTAGTGTTCCAAATCCGGTTTTTAGTGTGCGGAATCGATTAGGCACATCAAAACTATACAAAATCCGTTAAAACAGCGCGAAAATATGAAATTATAATTTTCGCCCACATACGTCCATATGGCCCCAACTCGGCTCAAAATTAGCCCAAAAACTTAGTGTTCCGAATCCGGTTTTAAGTGTGCGGAATCGATTAGGCACATCAAAACTATACAAAATCTAACGGATTTTGTATGGTTTTGATGTGCCTAATCGGCCATATGGCCCCAACTCGGCTCGAAATTCGCCCAAAAACTTATTGTTCCAAATCCGGTTTTAAGTGTGCGGAATCGATTAGGCACATCAAAACTATACAAAATCCGTTAAAACAGCGCGAAAATACGAAATTATAATTTTCGCCCACATACGTCCATATGGCCCCAACTTGGCTCGAAATTCGCCCAAAAACTAAGTGTTCCAAATCCGGTTTTAAGTGTGCGGAATCGATTAGGCACATCAAAACTATACAAAATCCGTTAAAACAGCGCGAAAATACGAAATTATAATTTTCGCCCACATACGGCCATATGGCCCCAACTCGGCTCGAAATTCGCCCAAAAACTTAGTGTTCCAAATCCGGTTTTAAGTGTGCGGAATCGATTAGGCACATCAAAACTATACAAAATCCGTTAAAACAGTGCGAAAATACGAAATTATAATTTTCGCCCACATACGTCCATATGGCCCCAACTCGGCTCGAAATTCGCTCAAAAACTAAGTGTTCCAAATCCGGTTTTAAGTGTGCGGAATCGATTAGGCACATCAAAACTATACAAAATCCGTTAAAACAGCGCGAAAATATGAAATTATAATTTTCGCCCACATACGTCCATATGGCCCCAACTCGGCTCGAAATTCGCCCAAAAACTTAGTGTTCCAAATCCGGTTTTAAGTGTGCGGAATCGATTAGGCACATCAAAACTATACAAAATCCGTTAAAACAGCGCGAAAATACGAAATTATAATTTTCGCCCACATACGGCCATATGGCCCCAACTCGGCTCGAAATTCGCCCAAAAACTTAGTGTTCCAAATCCGGTTTTAAGTGTGCGGAATCGATTAGGCACATCAAAACTATACAAAATCCGTTAAAACAGTGCGAAAATACGAAATTATAATTTTCGCCCACATACGTCCATATGGCCCCAACTCGGCTCGAAATTCGCCCAAAAACTAAGTGTTCCAAACCGGTTTTAAGTGTGCGGAATCGATTAGGCACATCAAAACTATACAAAATCCGTTAAAACAGCGCGAAAATATGAAATTATAATTTTCGCCCACATACGTCCATATGGCCCCAACTCGGCTCGAAATTCGCCCAAAAACTTAGTGTTCCAAATCCGGTTTTAAGTGTGCGGAATCGATTAGGCACATCAAAACTATACAAAATCCGTTAAAACAGCGCGAAAATACGAAATTATAATTTTCGCCCACATACGGCCATATGGCCCCAACTCGGCTCAAAATTAGCCCAAAAACTTAGTGTTCCAAATCCGGTTTTTAGTGTGCGGAATCGATTAGGCACATCAAAACTATACAAAATCCGTTAAAACAGCGCGAAAATACGAAATTATAATTATCGCCTACATACGGCCGTATGGCCCCAACTCGGCTCAAAATTAGCCCAAAAACTTAGTGTTCCAAATCCGGTTTTTAGTGTGCGGAATCGATTAGGCACATCAAAACTATACAAAATCCGTTAAAACAGCGCGAAAATACGAAATTATAATTTTCGCCCACATACGGCCATATGGCCCCCACTCGGCTCAAAATTAGCCCAAAAACTTAGTGTTCTAAATCCGGTTTTAAGTGTGCGGAATCGATTAGGCACATCAAAACTATACAAAATCCGTTAAAACAGCGCGAAAATATGAAATTATAATTTTCGCCCACATACGTCCATATGGCCCCAACTCGGCTCAAAATTAGCCCAAAAACTTAGTGTTCCGAATCCGGTTTTTAGTGTGCGGAATCGATTAGGCACATCAAAACTATACAAAATCCGTTAAAACAGCGCGAAAATACGAAATTATAATTTTCGCCCACATACGGCCATATGGCCCCAACTCGGCTCGAAATTCGCCCAAAAACTAAGTGTTCCAAATCCGGTTTTAAGTGTGCGGAATCGATTAGGCACATCAAAACTATACAAAATCCGTTAAAACAGCGCGAAAATACGAAATTATAATTTTCGCCCACATACGTCCATATGGCCCCAACTCGGCTTGAAATTCGCCCAAAAACTTTGTGTTCCAAATCCGGTTTTAAGTGTGCGGAATCGATTAGGCACATCAAAACTATACAAAATCCGTTAAAACAGCGCGAAAATACGAAATTATAATTTTCGCCCACATACGGCCATATGGCCCCAACTCGGCTCAAAATTAGCCCAAAAACTTAGTGTTCCAAATCCGGTTTTTAGTGTGCGGAATCGATTAGGCACATCAAAACTATACAAAATCCGTTAAAACAGCGCGAAAATACGAAATTATAATTATCGCCCACATACGGCCGTATGGCCCCAACTCGGCTCAAAATTAGCCCAAAAACTTAGTGTTCCAAATCCGGTTTTTAGTGTGCGGAATCGATTAGGCACATCAAAACTATACAAAATCCGTTAAAACAGCGCGAAAATACGAAATTATAATTTTCGCCCACATACGGCCATATGGCCCCCACTCGGCTCAAAATTAGCCCAAAAACTTAGTGTTCTAAATCCGGTTTTAAGTGTGCGGAATCGATTAGGCACATCAAAACTATACAAAATCCGTTAAAACAGCGCGAAAATATGAAATTATAATTTTCGCCCACATACGTCCATATGGCCCCAACTCGGCTCAAAATTAGCCCAAAAACTTAGTGTTCCGAATCCGGTTTTTAGTGTGCGGAATCGATTAGGCACATCAAAACTATACAAAATCCGTTAAAACAGCGCGAAAATACGAAATTATAATTTTCGCCCACATACGGCCATATGGCCCCAACTCGGCTCGAAATTCGCCCAAAAACTAAGTGTTCCAAATCCGGTTTTAAGTGTGCGGAATCGATTAGGCACATCAAAACTATACAAAATCCGTTAAAACAGCGCGAAAATACGAAATTATAATTTTCGCCCACATACGTCCATATGGCCCCAACTCGGCTTGAAATTCGCCCAAAAACTTTGTGTTCCAAATCCGGTTTTAAGTGTGCGGAATCGATTAGGCACATCAAAACTATACAAAATCCGTTAAAACAGCGCGAAAATACGAAATTATAATTTTCGCCCACATACGGCCATATGGCCCCAACTCGGCTCAAAATTTGCCCAAAAACTTAGTGTTCCAAATCCGGTTTTAAGTGTGCGGAATCGAATCGCCCACATACGTCCATATGGCCCCAACTCGGCTCAAAATTAGCCCAAAAACTTAGTGTTCCGAATCCGGTTTTTAGTGTGCGGAATCGATTAGGCACATCAAAACTATACAAAATCCGTTAAAACAGCGCGAAAATACGAAATTATAATTTTCGCCCACATACGGCCATATGGCCCCAACTCGGCTCAAAATTAGCCCAAAAACTTAGTGTTCCAAATCCGGTTTTAAGTGTGCGGAATCGATTAGGCACATCAAAACTATACAAAATCCGTTAAAACAGCGCGAAAATATGAAATTATAATTTTCGCCCACATACGTCCATATGGCCCCAACTCGGCTCAAAATTAGCCCAAAAACTTAGTGTTCCGAATCCGGTTTTTAGTGTGCGGAATCGATTAGGCACATCAAAACTATACAAAATCCGTTAAAACAGCGCGAAAATACGAAATTATAATTTTCGCCCACATACGGCCATATGGCCCCAACTCGGCTCGAAATTCGCCCAAAAACTTAGTGTTCCAAATCCGGTTTTAAGTGTGCGGAATCGATTAGGCACATCAAAACTATACAAAATCCGTTAAAACAGCGCGAAAATATGAAATTATAATTTTCGCCCACATACGTCCATATGGCCCCAACTCGGCTCAAAATTAGCCCAAAAACTTAGTGTTCCGAATCCGGTTTTTAGTGTGCGGAATCGATTAGGCACATCAAAACTATACAAAATCCGTTAAAACAGCGCGAAAATACGAAATTATAATTATCGCCCACATACGGCCGTATGGCCCCAACTCGGCTCAAAATTAGCCCAAAAACTTAGTGTTCCAAATCCGGTTTTTAGTGTGCGGAATCGATTAGGCACATCAAAACTATACAAAATCCGTTAAAACAGCGCGAAAATACGAAATTATAATTTTCGCCCACATACGGCCATATGGCCCCCACTCGGCTCAAAATTAGCCCAAAAACTTAGTGTTCTAAATCCGGTTTTAAGTGTGCGGAATCGATTAGGCACATCAAAACTATACAAAATCCGTTAAAACAGCGCGAAAATATGAAATTATAATTTTCGCCCACATACGTCCATATGGCCCCAACTCGGCTCAAAATTAGCCCAAAAACTTAGTGTTCCGAATCCGGTTTTTAGTGTGCGGAATCGATTAGGCACATCAAAACTATACAAAATCCGTTAAAACAGCGCGAAAATACGAAATTATAATTTTCGCCCACATACGGCCATATGGCCCCAACTCGGCTCGAAATTCGCCCAAAAACTAAGTGTTCCAAATCCGGTTTTAAGTGTGCGGAATCGATTAGGCACATCAAAACTATACAAAATCCGTTAAAACAGCGCGAAAATACGAAATTATAATTTTCGCCCACATACGTCCATATGGCCCCAACTCGGCTTGAAATTCGCCCAAAAACTTTGTGTTCCAAATCCGGTTTTAAGTGTGCGGAATCGATTAGGCACATCAAAACTATACAAAATCCGTTAAAACAGCGCGAAAATACGAAATTATAATTTTCGCCCACATACGGCCATATGGCCCCAACTCGGCTCAAAATTTGCCCAAAAACTTAGTGTTCCAAATCCGGTTTTAAGTGTGCGGAATCGAATCGCCCACATACGTCCATATGGCCCCAACTCGGCTCAAAATTAGCCCAAAAACTTAGTGTTCCGAATCCGGTTTTTAGTGTGCGGAATCGATTAGGCACATCAAAACTATACAAAATCCGTTAAAACAGCGCGAAAATACGAAATTATAATTTTCGCCCACATACGGCCATATGGCCCCAACTCGGCTCAAAATTAGCCCAAAAACTTAGTGTTCCAAATCCGGTTTTAAGTGTGCGGAATCGATTAGGCACATCAAAACTATACAAAATCCGTTAAAACAGCGCGAAAATATGAAATTATAATTTTCGCCCACATACGTCCATATGGCCCCAACTCGGCTCAAAATTAGCCCAAAAACTTAGTGTTCCGAATCCGGTTTTTAGTGTGCGGAATCGATTAGGCACATCAAAACTATACAAAATCCGTTAAAACAGCGCGAAAATACGAAATTATAATTTTCGCCCACATACGGCCATATGGCCCCAACTCGGCTCGAAATTCGCCCAAAAACTTAGTGTTCCAAATCCGGTTTTAAGTGTGCGGAATCGATTAGGCACATCAAAACTATACAAAATCCGTTAAAACAGCGCGAAAATATGAAATTATAATTTTCGCCCACATACGTCCATATGGCCCCAACTCGGCTCAAAATTAGCCCAAAAACTTAGTGTTCCGAATCCGGTTTTTAGTGTGCGGAATCGATTAGGCACATCAAAACTATACAAAATCCGTTAAAACAGCGCGAAAATACGAAATTATAATTTTCGCCCACATACGGCCATATGGCCCCAACTCGGCTCGAAATTCGCCCAAAAACTTAGTGTTCCAAATCCGGTTTTAAGTGTGCGGAATCGATTAGGCACATCAAAACTATACAAAATCCGTTAAAACAGTGCGAAAATACGAAATTATAATTTTCGCCCACATACGTCCATATGGCCCCAACTCGGCTCAAAATTAGCCCAAAAACTTAGTGTTCCGAATCCGGTTTTTAGTGTGCGGAATCGATTAGGCACATCAAAACTATACAAAATCCGTTAAAACAGCGCGAAAATACGAAATTATAATTTTCGCCCACATACGGCCATATGGCCCCAACTCGGCTCGAAATTCGCCCAAAAACTAAGTGTTCCAAATCCGGTTTTAAGTGTGCGGAATCGATTAGGCACATCAAAACTATACAAAATCCGTTAAAACAGCGCGAAAATACGAAATTATAATTTTCGCCCACATACGTCCATATGGCCCCAACTCGGCTTGAAATTCGCCCAAAAACTTTGTGTTCCAAATCCGGTTTTAAGTGTGCGGAATCGATTAGGCACATCAAAACTATACAAAATCCGTTAAAACAGCGCGAAAATACGAAATTATAATTTTCGCCCACATACGGCCATATGGCCCCAACTCGGCTCAAAATTTGCCCAAAAACTTAGTGTTCCAAATCCGGTTTTAAGTGTGCGGAATCGAATCGCCCACATACGTCCATATGGCCCCAACTCGGCTCAAAATTAGCCCAAAAACTTAGTGTTCCGAATCCGGTTTTTAGTGTGCGGAATCGATTAGGCACATCAAAACTATACAAAATCCGTTAAAACAGCGCGAAAATACGAAATTATAATTTTCGCCCACATACGGCCATATGGCCCCAACTCGGCTCAAAATTAGCCCAAAAACTTAGTGTTCCAAATCCGGTTTTAAGTGTGCGGAATCGATTAGGCACATCAAAACTATACAAAATCCGTTAAAACAGCGCGAAAATATGAAATTATAATTTTCGCCCACATACGTCCATATGGCCCCAACTCGGCTCAAAATTAGCCCAAAAACTTAGTGTTCCGAATCCGGTTTTTAGTGTGCGGAATCGATTAGGCACATCAAAACTATACAAAATCCGTTAAAACAGCGCGAAAATACGAAATTATAATTTTCGCCCACATACGGCCATATGGCCCCAACTCGGCTCGAAATTCGCCCAAAAACTTAGTGTTCCAAATCCGGTTTTAAGTGTGCGGAATCGATTAGGCACATCAAAACTATACAAAATCCGTTAAAACAGCGCGAAAATATGAAATTATAATTTTCGCCCACATACGTCCATATGGCCCCAACTCGGCTCAAAATAAGCCCAAAAACTTAGTGTTCCGAATCCGGTTTTTAGTGTGCGGAATCGATTAGGCACATCAAAACTATACAAAATCCGTTAAAACAGCGCGAAAATACGAAATTATAATTTTCGCCCACATACGGCCATATGGCCCCAACTCGGCTCGAAATTCGCCCAAAAACTTAGTGTTCCAAATCCGGTTTTAAGTGTGCGGAATCGATTAGGCACATCAAAACTATACAAAATCCGTTAAAACAGTGCGAAAATACGAAATTATAATTTTCGCCCACATACGTCCATATGGCCCCAACTCGGCTCAAAATTAGCCCAAAAACTTAGTGTTCCGAATCCGGTTTTTAGTGTGCGGAATCGATTAGGCACATCAAAACTATACAAAATCCGTTAAAACAGCGCGAAAATACGAAATTATAATTTTCGCCCACATACGGCCATATGGCCCCAACTCGGCTCGAAATTCGCCCAAAAACTTAGTGTTCCAAATCCGGTTTTAAGTGTGCGGAATCGATTAGGCACATCAAAACTATACAAAATCCGTTAAAACAGCGCGAAAATACGAAATTATAATTTTCGCCCACATACGGCCATATGGCCCCAACTCGGCTCGAAATTCGCCCAAAAACTTAGTGCTCCGAATCCGGTTTTAAGTGTGCGGAATCGATTAGGCACATCAAAACTATACAAAATCTAACGGGTTTTGTATAGTTTTGATGTGCCTAATCGGCCATATGGCCCCAACTCGGCTCGAAATTCGCCCAAAAACTTAGTGTTCCAAATCCGGTTTTAAGTGTGCGGAATCGATTAGGCACATCAAAACTATACAAAATCCGTTAAAACAGCGCGAAAATACGAAATTATAACTTTCGCCCACATACGGCCATATGGCCCCAACTCGGCTCGAAATTCGCCCAAAAACTAAGTGTTCCAAATCCGGTTTTAAGTGTGCGGAATCGATTAGGCACATCAAAACTATACAAAATCTAACGGATTTTGTATAGTTTTGATGTGCCTAATCGGCCATATGGCCCCAACTCGGCTCGAAATTCGCCCAAAAACTTAGTGTTCCAAATCCGGTTTTAAGTGTGCGGAATCGATTAGGCACATCAAAACTATACAAAATCCGTTAAAACAGCGCGAAAATACGAAATTATAATTTTCGCCCACATACGGCCATATGGCCCCAACTCGGCTCAAAATTAGCCCAAAAACTTAGTGTTCCAAATCCGGTTTTTAGTGTGCGGAATCGATTAGGCACATCAAAACTATACAAAATCCGTTAAAACAGCGCGAAAATACGAAATTATAATTTTCGCCCACATACGGCCATATGGCCCCAACTCGGCTCGAAATTCGCCCAAAAACTTAGTGTTCCAAATCCGGTTTTAAGTGTGCGGAATCGATTAGGCACATCAAAACTATACAAAATCCGTTAAAACAGTGCGAAAATACGAAATTATAATTTTCGCCCACATACGTCCATATGGCCCCAACTCGGCTCGAAATTCGCCCAAAAACTTAGTGTTCCAAATCCGGTTTTAAGTGTGCGGAATCGATTAGGCACATCAAAACTATACAAAATCCGTTAAAACAGCGCGAAAATACGAAATTATAATTTTCGCCCACATACGGCCATATGGCCCCAACTCGGCTCGAAATTCGCCCAAAAACTTAGTGTTCCAAATCCGGTTTTAAGTGTGCGGAATCGATTAGGCACATCAAAACTATACAAAATCCGTTAAAACAGCGCGAAAATACGAAATTATAATTTTCGCCCACATACGGCCATATGGCCCCAACTCGGCTCGAAATTCGCCCAAAAACTAAGTGTTCCAAATCCGGTTTTAAGTGTGCGGAATCGATTAGGCACATCAAAACTATACAAAATCCGTTAAAACAGCGCGAAAATACGAAATTATAATTTTCGCCCACATACGTCCATATGGCCCCAACTCGGCTTGAAATTCGCCCAAAAACTTTGTGTTCCAAATCCGGTTTTAAGTGTGCGGAATCGATTAGGCACATCAAAACTATACAAAATCCGTTAAAACAGCGCGAAAATACGAAATTATAATTTTCGCCCACATACGGCCATATGGCCCCAACTCGGCTCAAAATTTGCCCAAAAACTTAGTGTTCCAAATCCGGTTTTAAGTGTGCGGAATCGATTAGGCACATCAAAACTATACAAAATCCGTTAAAACAGCGCGAAAATATGAAATTATAATTTTCGCCCACATACGTCCATATGGCCCCAACTCGGCTCAAAATTAGCCCAAAAACTTAGTGTTCCGAATCCGGTTTTTAGTGTGCGGAATCGATTAGGCACATCAAAACTATACAAAATCCGTTAAAACAGCGCGAAAATACGAAATTATAATTTTCGCCCACATACGGCCATATGGCCCCAACTCGGCTCGAAATTCGCCCAAAAACTTAGTGTTCCAAATCCGGTTTTAAGTGTGCGGAATCGATTAGGCACATCAAAACTATACAAAATCCGTTAAAACAGTGCGAAAATACGAAATTATAATTTTCGCCCACATACGTCCATATGGCCCCAACTCGGCTCGAAATTCGCCCAAAAACTAAGTGTTCCAAATCCGGTTTTAAGTGTGCGGAATCGATTAGGCACATCAAAACTATACAAAATCCGTTAAAACAGCGCGAAAATATGAAATTATAATTTTCGCCCACATACGTCCATATGGCCCCAACTCGGCTCGAAATTCGCCCAAAAACTTAGTGTTCCAAATCCGGTTTTAAGTGTGCGGAATCGATTAGGCACATCAAAACTATACAAAATCCGTTAAAACAGCGCGAAAATACGAAATTATAATTTTCGCCCACATACGGCCATATGGCCCCAAGTCGGCTCAAAATTAGCCCAAAAACTTAGTGTTCCAAATCCGGTTTTTAGTGTGCGGAATCGATTAGGCACATCAAAACTATACAAAATCCGTTAAAACAGCGCGAAAATACGAAATTATAATTATCGCCCACATACGGCCGTATGGCCCCAACTCGGCTCAAAATTAGCCCAAAAACTTAGTGTTCCAAATCCGGTTTTTAGTGTGCGGAATCGATTAGGCACATCAAAACTATACAAAATCCGTTAAAACAGTGCGAAAATACGAAATTATAATTTTCGCCCACATACGGCCATATGGCCCCAACTCGGCTCAAAATTAGCCCAAAAACTTAGTGTTCCAAATCCTGTTTTAAGTGTGCGGAATCGATTAGGCACATCAAAACTATACAAAATCCGTTAAACCAGCGAGAAAATATGAAATTATAATTTTCGCCCACATACGTCCATATGGCCCCAACTCGGCTCAAAATTAGCCCAAAAACTTAGTGTTCCAAATCCGGTTTTAAGTGTGCGGAATCGATTAGGCACATCAAAACTATACAAAATCCGTTAAAACAGTGCGAAAATACGAAATTATAATTTTCGCCCACATACGTCCATATGGCCCCAACTCGGCTCGAAATTCGCCCAAAAACTTAGTGTTCCGAATCCGGTTTTAAGTGTGCGGAATCGATTAGGCACATCAAAACTATACAAAATCTAACGGATTTTGTATAGTTTTGATGTGCCTAATCGGCCATATGGCCCCAACTCGGCTCGAAATTCGCCCAAAAACTTATTGTTCCAAATCCGGTTTTAAGTGTGCGGAATCGATTAGGCACATCAAAACTATACAAAATCCGTTAAAACAGCGCGAAAATACGAAATTATAATTTTCGCCCACATACGTCCATATGGCCCCAACTTGGCTCGAAATTCGCCCAAAAACTAAGTGTTCCAAATCCGGTTTTAAGTGTGCGGAATCGATTAGGCACATCAAAACTATACAAAATCCGTTAAAACAGCGCGAAAATACGAAATTATAATTTTCGCCCACATACGGCCATATGGCCCCAACTCGGCTCAAAATTAGCCCAAAAACTTAGTGTTCCAAATCCGGTTTTTAGTGTGTGGAATTGATTAGGCACATCAAAACTATACAAAATCCGTTAAAACAGCGCGAAAATACGAAATTATAATTTTCGCCCACATACGGCCATATGGCCCCAACTCGGCTCGAAATTCGCCCAAAAACTTAGTGTTCCAAATCCGGTTTTAAGTGTGCGGAATCGATTAGGCACATCAAAACTATACAAAATCCGTTAAAACAGCGCGAAAATACGAAATTATAATTTTCGCCCACATACGGCCATATGGCCCCAACTCGGCTCAAAATTAGCCCAAAAACTTAGTGTTCTAAATCCGGTTTTAAGTGTGCGGAATCGATTAGGCACATCAAAACTATACAAAATCCGTTAAAACAGCGCGAAAATATGAAATTATAATTTTCGCCCACATACGTCCATATGGCCCCAACTCGGCTCAAAATTAGCCCAAAAACTTAGTGTTCCGAATCCGGTTTTTAGTGTGCGGAATCGATTAGGCACATCAAAACTATACAAAATCCGTTAAAACAGCGCGAAAATACGAAATTATAATTTTCGCCCACATACGGCCATATGGCCCCAACTCGGCTCGAAATTCGCCCAAAAACTAAGTGTTCCAAATCCGGTTTTAAGTGTGCGGAATCGATTAGGCACATCAAAACTATACAAAATCCGTTAAAACAGCGCGAAAATACGAAATTATAATTTTCGCCCACATACGTCCATATGGCCCCAACTCGGCTTGAAATTCGCCCAAAAACTTTGTGTTCCAAATCCGGTTTTAAGTGTCCGGAATCGATTAGGCACATCAAAACTATACAAAATCCGTTAAAACAGCGCGAAAATACGAAATTATAATTTTCGCCCACATACGGCCATATGGCCCCAACTCGGCTCAAAATTTGCCCAAAAACTTAGTGTTCCAAATCCGGTTTTAAGTGTGCGGAATCGATTAGGCACATCAAAACTATACAAAATCCGTTAAAACAGCGCGAAAATATGAAATTATAATTTTCGCCCACATACGTCCATATGGCCCCAACTCGGCTCAAAATTAGCCCAAAAACTTAGTGTTCCGAATCCGGTTTTTAGTGTGCGGAATCGATTAGGCACATCAAAACTATACAAAATCCGTTAAAACAGCGCGAAAATACGAAATTATAATTTTCGCCCACATACGGCCATATGGCCCCAACTCGGCTCGAAATTCGCCCAAAAACTTAGTGTTCCAAATCCGGTTTTAAGTGTGCGGAATCGATTAGGCACATCAAAACTATACAAAATCCGTTAAAACAGTGCGAAAATACGAAATTATAATTTTCGCCCACATACGTCCATATGGCCCCAACTCGGCTCGAAATTCGCCCAAAAACTAAGTGTTCCAAACCGGTTTTAAGTGTGCGGAATCGATTAGGCACATCAAAACTATACAAAATCCGTTAAAACAGCGCGAAAATATGAAATTATAATTTTCGCCCACATACGTCCATATGGCCCCAACTCGGCTCGAAATTCGCCCAAAAACTTAGTGTTCCAAATCCGGTTTTAAGTGTGCGGAATCGATTAGGCACATCAAAACTATACAAAATCCGTTAAAACAGCGCGAAAATACGAAATTATAATTTTCGCCCACATACGGCCATATGGCCCCAACTCGGCTCAAAATTAGCCCAAAAACTTAGTGTTCCAAATCCGGTTTTTAGTGTGCGGAATCGATTAGGCACATCAAAACTATACAAAATCCGTTAAAACAGCGCGAAAATACGAAATTATAATTATCGCCCACATACGGCCGTATGGCCCCAACTCGGCTCAAAATTAGCCCAAAAACTTAGTGTTCCAAATCCGGTTTTTAGTGTGCGGAATCGATTAGGCACATCAAAACTATACAAAATCCGTTAAAACAGTGCGAAAATACGAAATTATAATTTTCGCCCACATTCGGCCATATGGCCCCAACTCGGCTTAAAATTAGCCCAAAAACTTAGTGTTCCAAATCCTGTTTTAAGTGTGCGGAATCGATTAGGCACATCAAAACTATACAAAATCCGTTAAACCAGCGAGAAAATATGAAATTATAATTTTCGCCCACATACGTCCATATGGCCCCAACTCGGCTCAAAATTAGCCCAAAAACTTAGTGTTCCAAATCCGGTTTTTAGTGTGCGGAATCGATTAGGCACATCAAAACTATACAAAATCCGTTAAAACAGTGCGAAAATACAAAATTATAATTTTCGCCCACATACGTCCATATGGCCCCAACTCGGCTCGAAATTCGCCCAAAAACTTAGTGTTCCGAATCCGGTTTTAAGTGTGCGGAATCGATTAGGCACATCAAAACTATACAAAATCTAACGGATTTTGTATAGTTTTGATGTGCCTAATCGGCCATATGGCCCCAACTCGGCTCGAAATTCGCCCAAAAACTTAGTGTTCCAAATCCGGTTTTAAGTGTGCGGAATCGATTAGGCACATCAAAACTATACAAAATCCGTTAAAACAGCGCGAAAATACGAAATTATAATTTTCGCCCACATACGGCCATATGGCCCCAACTCGGCTCAAAATTAGCCCAAAAACTTAGTGTTCCAAATCCGGTTTTTAGTGTGCGGAATCGATTAGGCACATCAAAACTATACAAAATCCGTTAAAACAGCGCGACAATACGAAATTATAATTTTCGCCCACATACGGCCATATGGCCCCAACTCGGCTCGAAATTCGCCCAAAAACTTAGTGTTCCAAATCCGGTTTTAAGTGTGCGGAATCGATTAGGCACATCAAAACTATACAAAATCCGTTAAAACAGCGCGAAAATACGAAATTATAATTTTCGCCCACATACGTCCATATGGCCCCAACTCGGCTTGAAATTCGCCCAAAAACTTAGTGTTCCAAATCCGGTTTTAAGTGTGCGGAATCGATTAGGCACATCAAAACTATACAAAATCCGTTAAAACAGTGCGAAAATACGAAATTATAATTTTCGCCCACATACGTCCATATGGCCCCAACTCGGCTCAAAATTAGCCCAAAAACTAAGTGTTCCAAATCCGGTTTTTAGTGTGCGGAATCGATTAGGCACATCAAAACTATACAAAATCCGTTAAAACAGCGCGAAAATACGAAATTATAATTTTCGCCCACATACGGCCATATATATGGCCCCAACTCGGCTCAAAATTAGCCCAAAAACTTAGTGTTCCAAATCCGGTTTTTAGTGTGCGGAATCGATTAGGCACATCAAAACTATACAAAATCCGTTAAAACAGCGCGAAAATACGAAATTATAATTTTCGCCCACATACGGCCATATGGCCCCAACTCGGCTCGAAATTCGCCCAAAAACTTAGTGTTCCAAATCCTGTTTTAAGTGTGCGGAATCGATTAGGCACATCAAAACTATACAAAATCCGTTAAAACAGCGCGAAAATACGATATTATAATTTTCGCCCACTTACGGCCATATGGCCCCAACTCGGCTCGAAATTCGCCCAAAACTTAGTGTTCCAAATCCGGTTTTAAGTGTGCGGAATCGATTAGGCACATCAAAACTATACAAATTCCGTTAAAACAGCGCGAAAATATGAAATTATAATTTTCGCCCACATACGTCCATATGGCCCCAACTCGGCTCAAAATTAGCCCAAAAACTTAGTGTTCCAAATCCGGTTTTTAGTGTGCGGAATCGATTAGGCACATCAAAACTATACAAAATCCGTTAAAACAGCGCGAAAATACGAAATTATAATTTTCGCCCACATACGGCCATATGGCCCCAACTCGGCTCGAAATTCGCCCAAAAACTTAGTGTTCCAAATCCTGTTTTAAGTGTGCGGAATCGATTAGGCACATCAAAACTATACAAAATCCGTTAAAACAGCGCGAAAATACGATATTATAATTTTCGCCCACTTACGGCCATATGGCCCCAACTCGGCTCGAAATTCGCCCAAAACTTAGTGTTCCAAATCCGGTTTTAAGTGTGCGGAATCGATTAGGCACATCAAAACTATACAAATTCCGTTAAAACAGCGCGAAAATATGAAATTATAATTTTCGCCCACATACGTCCATATGGCCCCAACTCGGCTCAAAATTAGCCCAAAAACTTAGTGTTCCAAATCCTGTTTTAAGTGTGCGGAATCGATTAGGCACATCAAAACTATACAAAATCCGTTAAAACAGTGCGAAAATACGAAATTATAATTTTCGCCCACATACGTCCATATGGCCCCAACTCGGCTCGAAATTCGCCCAAAAACTAAGTCTTCCAAATCCGGTTTTAAGTGTGCGGAATCGATTAGGCACATCAAAACTATACAAAATCCGTTAAAACAGTGCGAAAATACGAAATTATAATTTTCGCCCACATACGTCCATATGGCCCCAACTCGGCTCGAAATTCGCCCAAAAACTTAGTGTTCCGAATCCGGTTTTAAGTGTGCGGAATCGATTAGGCACATCAAAACTATACAAAATCTTACGGATTTTGTATAGTTTTGATGTGCCTAATCGGCCATATGGCCCCAACTCGGCTCGAAATTCGCCCAAAAACTTAGTGTTCCAAATCCGGTTTTAAATGTGCGGAATCGATTAGGCACATCAAAACTATACAAAATCCGTTAAAACAGCGCGAAAATACGAAATTATAATTTTCGCCCACATACGGCCATATGGCCCCAACTCGGCTCAAAATTAGCCCAAAAACTTAGTGTTCCAAATCCGGTTTTTAGTGTGCGGAATCGATTAGGCACATCAAAACTATACAAAATCCGTTAAAACAGCGCGAAAATACGAAATTATAATTTTCGCCCACATACGGCCATATGGCCCCAACTCGGCTCGAAATTCGCCCAAAAACTTAGTGTTTCAAATCCGGTTTTAAGTGTGCGGAATCGATTAGGCACATCAAAACTATACAAAATCCGTTAAAACAGCGCGAAAATACGAAATTATAATTTTCGCCCACATACGTCCATATGGCCCCAACTCGGCTTGAAATTCGCCCAAAAACTTAGTGTTCCAAATCCGGTTTTAAGTGTGCGGAATCGATTAGGCACATCAAAACTATACAAAATCCGTTAAAACAGTGCGAAAATACGAAATTATAATTTTCGCCCACATACGTCCATATGGCCCCAACTCGGCTCGAAATTCGCCCAAAAACTAAGTTTTCCAAATCCGGTTTTAAGTGTGCGGAATCGATTAGGCACATCAAAACTATACAAAATCCGTTAAAACAGCGCGAAAATACGAAATTATAATTTTCGCCCACATACGTCCATATGGCCCCAACTCGGCTCGAAATTCGCCCAAAAACTTAGTGTTCCAAATCCGGTTTTAAGTGTGCGGAATCGATTAGGCACATCAAAACTATACAAAATCCGTTAAAACAGCGCGAAAATACGAAATTATAATTTTCGCCCACATACGGCCATATGGCCCCAACTCGGCTCGAAATTCGCCCAAAAACTTAGTGTTCCAAATCCTGTTTTAAGTGTACGGAATCGATTAGGCACATCAAAACTATACAAAATCCGTTAAAACAGCGCGAAAATACGATATTGTAGGAAAACTCACACTGATTTATTTAAAAAAATATAAATGCAAACAAATCACAACGGTTTTATATTTAAAATAACAAAAATAGAGAAATAAAACGATTAATAATTCTTGGAAACTAAAACTAATCTTATCTTAAAAATATAAACGTAAACAACTCATTAACGGTTTTATATTTAAAAAAATAGCAACGGTAAAAATAGATTCGAATAAGTAATCTTAGGGAGAAATTATATACGAACGTAAATCACAAAAATAATTAATTAACCAACACCTAATATGAAAGAAATAATAATTAAACCCGAAACGCAAAAACACAATACAACCGCACAGGCTGAGCGACGCAGATAAAGTGAGCCCGAGACAATATGCACGGCCGCTTTTATAGGTTTCTTCAACCGTCGATTTTCATATCTCCAACACGGCCTCTCCTGACAGGAGACCGTCCTCGGACTCCCATTCTTCATTCTCAGCTAGTCCAGAAGCGGCATCGAAGGCCCAGCCCTACACTCGAAGTCGAAGGCAAGGCACGATCTTGAGATCCTTGGACTCCAGGCACGGCGGCAGACTGCTGTTCGGTATCTGTACCAGACTCTGTATCTTGAGCTCGAGACGGCCCAGGTTCTGGTTCAGCGCAGTCGGTAGAGTCTATGTCTATACCTGTGTGTCAGAAACAAAGATACACGATTCGTAAAGAAATAAAGATAAAACTAAAATTATACAACGCTTCATGACTTGCAAACAAGACGCGTCCGCCAAATTAACAAGTAATGTAACGCTGCTATGTGATTAAGCCATAGGCACGACGTTCGCATTCACTTAATCACGGCACAAGTCAGAGGCACGACGTGAAGCTATAACTTGGCCCTGCAATTGTTAGCCAGAGGCACGACGTGAAGCATTCACTAACAATTGCCTCGGAAAGGAAGCACGACGTGAGGCTATTTCCGACAACACGCACGGAAAGGAAGCACGACGTGAGGCTATTTCCGGCACCTGCTCAAGTAACGGTTTGCAACCCGTACTTGAGCAGTTACACTCACCCTCAAAGTAAGCCGCGCAAACTTCAGGGGTCCATTCTCCACGCCACGGGATCATATACTCAGCTGCCGCTTGGGTTAACTTCCCGTAGGATCCCGCCAAGAGCTGTAACTCATAGCGCCCGTGAGGGAGAATCTTCATCACACGGTATGGACCTCGCATCCCAGAGTCAAGCTTTCCCGTCGATTGTGCCTGCTTTTTTACAAATACCAACGAGTTTAATTCAAAATCACGAGCAGGCTTCCTGCCCTGATTAACGTACGAATCTTGGTCTTGCTGGTTTCGACCAAGTCGTTCAGACGCCCTTTGACGGCTCATTTCTCGTAGGGCTTCTCGATTCGGGCTGGAACCTTCCAACGCCACGTCACGGACCAAGCTTCGAATGAGAGGCGTCGCTGCATCAATACCGACCAGGAGATTGAGTGCGGATTGCTGGGTTGTCCGGTGCCGGGTGATGTTCAGGACCAGTTGAAGCTTCCAGACGATGCCAGGCCACCTCTGCTGCCGATAGTTTGCCTCTATGCGGATCATGTTAAGCACCGTTCTGCAGTAGCGCTCAACTTGTCCGTTAGATTGATGCATCTCGGGAGTAATTAAATGTACATCAATGCCCATATTTTCAACCCAATTAGTGAAATCACTAGATTGGAACATGCGACCTCTGTCAGCAACAATTAACTTAGGAGTCCCAAATAAAGAGATAGTGTTAGTAACATGACGCTTTAATTCATCAGATTCCTGCCGATACATCGGGTATAGCAAACAAAACTTAGAGAAAGCATCTATTACTATAAGGATGTATCGGTAGCCATCTACTTCAGGCAGTGGACCTAACACATCCATATGGATGGTAGCAAAGGGTAAATCGGGTTTTTCCCAAGAATGTATGGGTTGCAATGGGAATCGCGCCACTTTCTTTTGTGATATGCACACCAAACAGTGTGATACATATTTTCGGACAAAGATTCGTAACCCTGGGAACCAAAAATGCTTAAGAAGCAAATCAACGGTTTTATCTATCCCAGGATGATCGTGTTCGTCGTGGAACACACGAAGCAAACTTAACCTATGCCCCTTTGGTATGTAACATAGGTATCGGAAAGACTCACCAGTTGGTGTATATTTAAAATAAAGAATATCGTTTTTAACGATATATCGACTAGCGTCCAACTGACCGTCATTCAGTTGTTGAATGAGGGTCCGCGTCTCTTCGTCGGATGCCTGAGCAATCTGTGCCCAATTCAGTGGTTTCTGAACCGTGCACACATTGAAAGGATTCCGGCTTAAGTAATCCGCGTGCGACATTTGAGAACCTTTCCGATAATCAAGGTCAAAATCAAAATCCTGTAGGTATACCCACCACCGAGCCACCCTGGGAAGTAAATCTTTTTTTCGTTGGGTTAGTTTCAGAGCATTGCAATCGGTGACTACAGTGAAATGTACACCCACAAGATAATGGCGAAAGTGCTGTAGCACCTTTACTACCGCCAGGGTCTCTAATTCATAAGAGTGGTACTTACCCTCGGCTCCTTGAGTTAACTTACTGAAATAAGCGACTACCCGCTTATGACCACCCTGGTGAATCTGCAGAAAGACGCCCCCGTAGCCAATAGAGCTGGCATCAGTATGCACCTCAATAGGTAGCGAAGGGTCGTAAATAGCAAGTACAGGCTCGTTGGTGAGACATTCAATAATAAACTTACGAGCTGCTTGCTGTTCAGGCCCCCAGTTGAAGTGCACGCCCTTTCGTGTTAAAGCCGCGATGCAGGCAGTCTTCTGAGCGAAACCAGGTATATATCGCCGAAAGTAACTGGCTAATCCCATAAACTGTCGCACCTGCTTTACATTTTTAGGTTCATCGGCATCCGTAAGTGCTCTTACCTTCTCAGTGCTCGGCTGTACCTGACCTTCACTAATTCTGCGGCCTAAATATTCAATAGAACTTGAAAGAAAAGAGCACTTCTTCAAATTGATTGAAAAACCTGCATCGGTCAGAGTTTTAAGTACCTCGCGTAAAAGGACTAAACCACGTTCAATTGATGAACTCAAAATCAAAATGTCATCTATGTAGACAAGGATATCTCCAGATTCTATGAATTCCTTAAGCGTCTTCGCGATGATTCGTTGATAAACGACAGGGGCATTTGCGAGGCCATAAGGCATTTTCAAATATTCGTAATGCCCCTCGGGCGTTACAAAGCCAGTTAGAGGCACCGACGCCTTCTCCAAGGGAATTTGGTGAAAGCCTGTCGCCATATCAAGACACGTAAAATATTTGTTACGTCCTAATCGGTCTATGTGATCGTCAATACGAGGCAACGGGAAACGATCCTTAATAGTGACATCGTTTAGTTTTCGGAAATCGACGCACATACGATCTGAACCATCTTTTTTCTTCACTAGAAGAATAGGACTCGCGTAATCAGATTCAGATTCCTGTATGACACCAGTTCGCAACAAATCCTTAATGATATCACGGACGCGGAGTTTCTCTGCGTAGGACAAACGATACGGGTGATAACTCACAGGGACATCACTTTTCAACCTAATTGTCATGCAACCAGTATTTACCGTAGATGTTGCAGTACCGGATATCAAAAACTTTGAAAATTCGTTAACAATTTTTAGTAATTGCTGAAGGTCTTCGCCGACAAGAGGGGTGTTCACAGGAATTGATACACTAGATTGGACAGTCATTACTCTATTATCGCTACGGTTTCTAGTTAATACTTGCGTATCACGCGTGCGAATATAACTGACGCCTTCTCTGTTGAGGACATCCGTACCTACAATAACCGGAGTATTCATATACTCTGTGGCAACGACAAAAAAATCAACTTCAAGCGTTATACCATTAAACTCAATTGATAAAGTTACGTAAGAGGTGCTTTCAATTTCTTGACTGCCTAAACCCTTTAAAATTCGAAATGTGGGCTTATGTGCGCAATTGAAATGCTTTAACAAATGAGTTGCAATTAAAGATATTGTTGAACCGCTGTCTATCAAAACATCGACCGGCACGCCTTGTATAACGGCAACAATTATATCATTATTGCGGGTACCCTGATTCTCTCGACAAAAATTTACGTTATTTTTATTACGGGATTCAGATTTTTGTTTGGCAAAACAATTATCAATTCTATGGCCCGTCTTTTTACAGAAGGCACACGTATCCGGTTTGGTTGGGACAAAAACAGGCTTAGAGTTCAGATTGTCTGACGGGCGCTCTTCCGTGTTTGATTTAAACTTCTTACATTCAGGCTGTTTATGTCCTAACTGACCACACGAAAAACACCTTCCTGTGTCAAAGCGTCGCTTTCTCGGGTTAGGATACCGTGAATTGTTAATGTTTCTATTTACATACGAACCTTGAGACAATTTGTGAGTTAGATTAGTTTTAGAAGTAGAAGGCTTTACGTAATTTGAGAAAAACTCAACAAGACCGTCCGGAGACAACTTAGCGTTTGTGGCACATGCCTTAATTTGTGGGTCAGTAATTCCGCGTATTATTATTGCCGTAACTAGCTCTTCACTGAGCCCCCGTACAATACGCAAACGAAGAAGCGACCGCCGAGCGTAATCGGCGTACGTGGTGTAGCTATCGGAGTTTGTACTCATAACCTCAAATAAAATATTAGCAATGTCGGGTACTTTAGGACATAAGGGTTTGAATTCTCTTTTAAAACTACTCCAACTCCGCTCAGTGGTCACCCATTCGTTCAGCCACGACCTAGCATCTCCTTTGAGACAATTACCTATTCGTGAAAGACACTCATAGTCATTCCAATTATTTGCAGACTTAACTCGTTCCACCTCCTCACACCAATCTTCAATATTGTGCAGACTCGGATCAAAGTTAGAGATATAGTAAGGTTGATTAGACGCACTAACGGTATTAATGGAACGGATGGCATCTACAATACGCTCGGTAAACGTAGACGGCACACTTGTCTGATTGGTGGCTCGTTCGGACTCCGTGTCTGGCACAGAGGGTGCGTTTGGAATACCTGGTGGCCGCGAAGCACTTAGTGGTGTACTAGATCGTTGGTCCCTACGTGTAGACATCGCGAGTCTATCAAGCGAGATCGCCTCACATTCATTTGGAGCGTGACGCCCTGGTGACGGCGATACGGGCACATCACATTGCACCGGCGGCGGTGGATTTTGCTCAGCTATCTGACTTTCTAATGTTCGGAGACGGGCTAACATGGCTTCCATGTCACGTCTCAATTTGCCTTCCGGTGTACGATCACGGTGCCTACTACGCCGGTGTTCCCGGCTACTCCTACGGCTCTCGCGTTCACGATGATTACGGTCAGACATAACACGAATTTATAAAATCGCAACAAATCAAAAATACAATCACAACAAAAACGAACCTAAACAGATATCAGAACAGACGAGCGGGATAGGATCACGTCAATCCTATCCCACTTCTGATGTAGGAAAACTCACACTGATTTATTTAAAAAAATATAAATGCAAACAAATCACAACGGTTTTATATTTAAAATAACAAAAATAGAGAAATAAAACGATTAATAATTCTTGGAAACTAAAACTAATCTTATCTTAAAAATATAAACGTAAACAACTCATTAACGGTTTTATATTTAAAAAAATAGCAACGGTAAAAATAGATTCGAATAAGTAATCTTAGGGAGAAATTATATACGAACGTAAATCACAAAAATAATTAATTAACCAACACCTAATATGAAAGAAATAATAATTAAACCCGAAACGCAAAAACACAATACAACCGCACAGGCTGAGCGACGCAGATAAAGTGAGCCCGAGACAATATGCACGGCCGCTTTTATAGGTTTCTTCAACCGTCGATTTTCATATCTCCAACAATATTATAATTTTCGCCCACTTACGGCCATATGGCCCCAACTCGGCTCAAAATTCGCCCAAAAACTTAGTGTTCCAAATCCAGTTTTAAGTGTGCGGAATCGATTAGGCACATCAAAACTATACAAATTCCGTTAAAACAGCGCGAAAATATGAAATTATAATTTTCGCCCACATACGTCCATATGGCCCCAACTCGGCTCAAAATTAGCCCAAAAACTTAGTGTTCCAAATCCGGTTTTTAGTGTGCGGAATCGATTAGGCACATCAAAACTATACAAAATCCGTTAAAACAGTGCGAAAATACGAAATTATAATTTTCGCCCACATACGTCCATATGGCCCCAACTCGGCTCGAAATTCGCCCAAAAACTTAGTGTTCCAAATCCGGTTTTAAGTGTGCGGAATCGATTAGGCACATCAAAACTATACAAAATCCGTTAAAACAGCGCGAAAATACGAAATTATAATTTTCGCCCACATACGTCCATATGGCCCCAACTCGGCTCAAAATTAGCCCAAAAACTTAGTGTTCCGAATCCGGTTTTTAGTATGCGGAATCGATTAGGCACATCAAAACTATACAAAATCCGTTAAAACAGCGCGAAAATACGAAATTATAATTTTCGCCCACATACGTCCATATGGCCCCAACTCGGCTCGAAATTCGCCCAAAAACTTAGTGTTCCAAATCCGGTTTTAAGTGTGCGGAATCGATTAGGCACATCAAAACTATACAAAATCCGTTTAAACAGCGCGAAAATACGAAATTATAATTTTCGCCCACATACGTCCATATGGCCCCAACTCGGCTTGAAATTCGCCCAAAAACTTAGTGTTCCAAATCCGGTTTTAAGTGTGCGGAATCGATTAGGCACATCAAAACTATACAAAATCCGTTAAAACAGTGCGAAAATACGAAATTATAATTTTCGCCCACATACGTCCATATGGCCCCAACTCGGCTCAAAATTAGCCCAAAAACTTAGTGTTCCAAATCCGGTTTTTAGTGTGCGGAATCGATTAGGCACATCAAAACTATACAAAATCCGTTAAAACAGTGCGAAAATACGAAATTATAATTTTCGCCCACATACGGCCATATGGCCCCAACTCGGCTCAAAATTAGCCCAAAAACTTAGTGTTCCAAATCCGGTTTTTAGTGTGCGGAATCGATTAGGCACATCAAAACTATACAAAATCCGTTAAAACAGCGCGAAAATACGAAATTATAATTTTCGCCCACATACGGCCGTATGGCCCCAACGGCTCAAAATTAGCCCAAAAACTTAGTGTTCCAAATCCGGTTTTTAGTGTGCGGAATCGATTAGGCACATCAAAACTATACAAAATCCGTTAAAACAGCGCGAAAATACGAAATTATAATTTTCGCCCACATACGGCCATATGGCCCCAACTCGGCTCAAAATTAGCCCAAAAACTTAGTGTTCCAAATCCGGTTTTTAGTGTGCGGAATCGATTAGGCACATCAAAACTATACAAAATCCGTTAAAACAGCGCGAAAATACGAAATTATAATTTTCGCCCACATACGGCCGTATGGCCCCAACGGCTCAAAATTAGCCCAAAAACTTAGTGTTCCAAATCCGGTTTTTAGTGTGCGGAATCGATTAGGCACATCAAAACTATACAAAATCCGTTAAAACAGCGCGAAAATACGAAATTATAATTTTCGCCCACATACGGCCGTATGGCCCCAACTCGGCTCAAAATTAGCCCAAAAACTTAGTGTTCCAAATCCGGTTTTTAGTGTGCGGAATCGATTAGGCACATCAAAACTATACAAAATCCGTTAAAACAGTGCGAAAATACGAAATTATAATTTTCGCCCACATACGGCCATATGGCCCCAACTCGGCTCAAAATTAGCCCAAAAACTTAGTGTTCCAAATCCGGTTTTAAGTGTGCGGAATCGATTAGGCACATCAAAACTATACAAAATCCGTTAAACCAGCGAGAAAATATGAAATTATAATTTTCGCCCACATACGTCCATATGGCCCCAACTCGGCTCAAAATTAGCCCAAAAACTTAGTGTTCCAAATCCGGTTTTTAGTGTGCGGAATCGATTAGGCACATCAAAACTATACAAAATCCGTTAAAACAGTGCGAAAATACGAAATTATAATTTTCGCCCACATACGTCCATATGGCCCCAACTCGGCTCGAAATTCGCCCAAAAACTTAGTGTTCCGAATCCGGTTTTAAGTGTGCGGAATCGATTAGGCACATCAAAACTATACAAAATCCGTTAAAACAGCGCGAAAATATGAAATTATAATTTTCGCCCACATACGTCCATATGGCCCCAACTCGGCTCGAAATTCGCCCAAAAACTTAGTGTTCCAAATCCGGTTTTAAGTGTGCGGAATCGATTAGGCACATCAAAACTATACAAAATCCGTTAAAACAGCGCGAATATACGAAATTATAATTTTCGCCCACATACGGCCATATGGCCCCAACTCGGCTCAAAATTAGCCCAAAAACTTAGTGTTCCAAATCCGGTTTTTAGTGTGCGGAATCGATTAGGCACATCAAAACTATACAAAATCCGTTAAAACAGCGCGAAAATACGAAATTATAATTTTCGCCCACATACGGCCGTATGGCCCCAACTCGGCTCAAAATTAGCCCAAAAACTTAAGTGTTCCAAATCCGGTTTTTAGTGTGCGGAATCGATTAGGCACATCAAAACTATACAAAATCCGTTAAAACAGCGCGAAAATACGAAATTATAATTTTCGCCCACATACGGCCATATGGCCCCAACTCGGCTCAAAATTAGCCCAAAAACTTAGTGTTCCAAATCCTGTTTTAAGTGTGCGGAATCGATTAGGCACATCAAAACTATACAAAATCCGTTAAACCAGCGAGAAAATATGAAATTATAATTTTCGCCCACATACGTCCATATGGCCCCAACTCGGCTCAAAATTAGCCCAAAAACTTAGTGTTCCAAATCCGGTTTTTAGTGTGCGGAATCGATTAGGCACATCAAAACTATACAAAATCCGTTAAAACAGTGCGAAAATACGAAATTATAATTTTCGCCCACATACGTCCATATGGCCCCAACTCGGCTCGAAATTCGCCCAAAAACTTAGTGTTCCGAATCCGGTTTTAAGTGTGCGGAATCGATTAGGCACATCAAAACTATACAAAATCCGTTAAAACAGTGCGAAAATACGAAATTATAATTTTCGCCCACATACGTCCATATGGCCCCAACTCGGCTCGAAATTCGCCCAAAAACTTAGTGTTCCGAATCCGGTTTTAAGTGTGCGGAATCGATTAGGCACATCAAAACTATACAAAATCCGTTAAAACAGCGCGAAAATATGAAATTATAATTTTCGCCCACATACGTCCATATGGCCCCAACTCGGCTCGAAATTCGCCCAAAAACTTAGTGTTCCAAATCCGGTTTTAAGTGTGCGGAATCGATTAGGCACATCAAAACTATACAAAATCCGTTAAAACAGCGCGAATATACGAAATTATAATTTTCGCCCACATACGTCCATATGGCCCCAACTCGGCTCAAAATTAGCCCAAAAACTTAGTGTTCCGAATCCGGTTTTTAGTATGCGGAATCGATTAGGCACATCAAAACTATACAAAATCCGTTAAAACAGCGCGAAAATACGAAATTATAATTTTCGCCCACATACGGCCATATGGCCCCAACTCGGCTCGAAATTCGCCCAAAAACTTAGTGTTCCGAATCCGGTTTTAAGTGTGCGGAATCGATTAGGCACATCAAAACTATACAAAATCCGTTAAAACAGCGCGAAAATATGAAATTATAATTTTCGCCCACATACGTCCATATGGCCCCAACTCGGCTCGAAATTCGCCCAAAAACTTAGTGTTCCAAATCCGGTTTTAAGTGTGCGGAATCGATTAGGCACATCAAAACTATACAAAATCCGTTAAAACAGCGCGAATATACGAAATTATAATTTTCGCCCACATACGTCCATATGGCCCCAACTCGGCTCAAAATTAGCCCAAAAACTTAGTGTTCCGAATCCGGTTTTTAGTATGCGGACTCGATTAGGCACATCAAAACTATACAAAATCCGTTAAAACAGCGCGAAAATACGAAATTATAATTTTCGCCCACATACGTCCATATGGCCCCAACTCGGCTCGAAATTCGCCCAAAAACTTAGTGTTCCAAATCCGGTTTTTAGTGTGCGGAATCGATTAGGCACATCAAAACTATACAAAATCCGTTAAAACAGTGCGAAAATACGAAATTATAATTTTCGCCCACATACGTCCATATGGCCCCAACTCGGCTCGAAATTCGCCCAAAAACTTAGTGTTCCGAATCCGGTTTTAAGTGTGCGGAATCGATTAGGCACATCAAAACTATACAAAATCCGTTAAAACAGCGCGAAAATATGAAATTATAATTTTCGCCCACATACGTCCATATGGCCCCAACTCGGCTCGAAATTCGCCCAAAAACTTAGTGTTCCAAATCCGGTTTTAAGTGTGCGGAATCGATTAGGCACATCAAAACTATACAAAATCCGTTAAAACAGCGCGAATATACGAAATTATAATTTTCGCCCACATACGGCCATATGGCCCCAACTCGGCTCAAAATTAGCCCAAAAACTTAGTGTTCCAAATCCGGTTTTTAGTGTGCGGAATCGATTAGGCACATCAAAACTATACAAAATCCGTTAAAACAGCGCGAAAATACGAAATTATAATTTTCGCCCACATACGGCCGTATGGCCCCAACTCGGCTCAAAATTAGCCCAAAAACTTAAGTGTTCCAAATCCGGTTTTTAGTGTGCGGAATCGATTAGGCACATCAAAACTATACAAAATCCGTTAAAACAGCGCGAAAATACGAAATTATAATTTTCGCCCACATACGGCCATATGGCCCCAACTCGGCTCAAAATTAGCCCAAAAACTTAGTGTTCCAAATCCTGTTTTAAGTGTGCGGAATCGATTAGGCACATCAAAACTATACAAAATCCGTTAAACCAGCGAGAAAATATGAAATTATAATTTTCGCCCACATACGTCCATATGGCCCCAACTCGGCTCGAAATTCGCCCAAAAACTTAGTGTTCCAAATCCGGTTTTTAGTGTGCGGAATCGATTAGGCACATCAAAACTATACAAAATCCGTTAAAACAGTGCGAAAATACGAAATTATAATTTTCGCCCACATACGTCCATATGGCCCCAACTCGGCTCGAAATTCGCCCAAAAACTTAGTGTTCCGAATCCGGTTTTAAGTGTGCGGAATCGATTAGGCACATCAAAACTATACAAAATCCGTTAAAACAGTGCGAAAATACGAAATTATAATTTTCGCCCACATACGTCCATATGGCCCCAACTCGGCTCGAAATTCGCCCAAAAACTTAGTGTTCCGAATCCGGTTTTAAGTGTGCGGAATCGATTAGGCACATCAAAACTATACAAAATCCGTTAAAACAGCGCGAAAATATGAAATTATAATTTTCGCCCACATACGTCCATATGGCCCAAACTCGGCTCGAAATTCGCCCAAAAACTTAGTGTTCCAAATCCGGTTTTAAGTGTGCGGAATCGATTAGGCACATCAAAACTATACAAAATCCGTTAAAACAGCGCGAATATACGAAATTATAATTTTCGCCCACATACGTCCATATGGCCCCAACTCGGCTCAAAATTAGCCCAAAAACTTAGTGTTCCGAATCCGGTTTTTAGTATGCGGAATCGATTAGGCACATCAAAACTATACAAAATCCGTTAAAACAGCGCGAAAATACGAAATTATAATTTTCGCCCACATACGTCCATATGGCCCCAACTCGGCTCGAAATTCGCCCAAAAACTTAGTGTTCCAAATCCGGTTTTAAGTGTGCGGAATCGATTAGGCACATCAAAACTATACAAAATCCGTTAAAACAGCGCGAAAATACGAAATTATAATTTTCGCCCACATACGTCCATATGGCCCCAACTCGGCTTGAAATTCGCCCAAAAACTTAGTGTTCCAAATCCGGTTTTAAGTGTGCGGAATCGATTAGGCACATCAAAACTATACAAAATCCGTTAAAACAGTGCGAAAATACGAAATTATAATTTTCGCCCACATACGTCCATATGGCCCCAACTCGGCTCAAAATTAGCCCAAAAACTTAGTGTTCCAAATCCGGTTTTTAGTGTGCGGAATCGATTAGGCACATCAAAACTATACAAAATCCGTTAAAACAGCGCGAAAATACGAAAATATAATTTTCGCCCACATACGTCCATATGGCCCCAACTCGGCTCAAAATTAGCCCAAAAACTTAGTGTTCCGAATCCGGTTTTTAGTATGCGGAATCGATTAGGCACATCAAAACTATACAAAATCCGTTAAAACAGCGCGAAAATACGAAATTATAATTTTCGCCCACATACGTCCATATGGCCCCAACTCGGCTCGAAATTCGCCCAAAAACTTAGTGTTCCAAATCCGGTTTTAAGTGTGCGGAATCGATTAGGCACATCAAAACTATACAAAATCCGTTTAAACAGCGCGAAAATACGAAATTATAATTTTCGCCCACATACGTCCATATGGCCCCAACTCGGCTTGAAATTCGCCCAAAAACTTAGTGTTCCAAATCCGGTTTTAAGTGTGCGGAATCGATTAGGCACATCAAAACTATACAAAATCCGTTAAAACAGTGCGAAAATACGAAATTATAATTTTCGCCCACATACGTCCATATGGCCCCAACTCGGCTCAAAATTAGCCCAAAAACTTAGTGTTCCAAATCCGGTTTTTAGTGTGCGGAATCGATTAGGCACATCAAAACTATACAAAATCCGTTAAAACAGCGAGAAAATATGAAATTATAATTTTCGCCCACATACGTCCATATGGCCCCAACTCGGCTCAAAATTAGCCCAAAAACTTAGTGTTCCAAATCCGGTTTTTAGTGTGCGGAATCGATTAGGCACATCAAAACTATACAAAATCCGTTAAAACAGCGCGAAAATACGAAATTATAATTTTCGCCCACATACGGCCGTATGGCCCCAACGGCTCAAAATTAGCCCAAAAACTTAGTGTTCCAAATCCGGTTTTTAGTGTGCGGAATCGATTAGGCACATCAAAACTATACAAAATCCGTTAAAACAGTGCGAAAATACGAAATTATAATTTTCGCCCACATACGGCCATATGGCCCCAACTCGGCTCAAAATTAGCCCAAAAACTTAGTGTTCCAAATCCGGTTTTAAGTGTGCGGAATCGATTAGGCACATCAAAACTATACAAAATCCGTTAAACCAGCGAGAAAATATGAAATTATAATTTTCGCCCACATACGTCCATATGGCCCCAACTCGGCTCAAAATTAGCCCAAAAACTTAGTGTTCCAAATCCGGTTTTTAGTGTGCGGAATCGATTAGGCACATCAAAACTATACAAAATCCGTTAAAACAGCGCGAATATACGAAATTATAATTTTCGCCCACATACGGCCATATGGCCCCAACTCGGCTCAAAATTAGCCCAAAAACTTAGTGTTCCAAATCCGGTTTTTAGTGTGCGGAATCGATTAGGCACATCAAAACTATACAAAATCCGTTAAAACAGCGCGAAAATACGAAATTATAATTTTCGCCCACATACGGCCGTATGGCCCCAACTCGGCTCAAAATTAGCCCAAAAACTTAAGTGTTCCAAATCCGGTTTTTAGTGTGCGGAATCGATTAGGCACATCAAAACTATACAAAATCCGTTAAAACAGCGCGAAAATACGAAATTATAATTTTCGCCCACATACGGCCATATGGCCCCAACTCGGCTCAAAATTAGCCCAAAAACTTAGTGTTCCAAATCCTGTTTTAAGTGTGCGGAATCGATTAGGCACATCAAAACTATACAAAATCCGTTAAACCAGCGAGAAAATATGAAATTATAATTTTCGCCCACATACGTCCATATGGCCAACTCGGCTCAAAATTAGCCCAAAAACTTAGTGTTCCAAATCCGGTTTTTAGTGTGCGGAATCGATTAGGCACATCAAAACTATACAAAATCCGTTAAAACAGCGCGAAAATACGAAATTATAATTTTCGCCCACATACGGCCGTATGGCCCCAACGGCTCAAAATTAGCCCAAAAACTTAGTGTTCCAAATCCGGTTTTTAGTGTGCGGAATCGATTAGGCACATCAAAACTATACAAAATCCGTTAAAACAGTGCGAAAATACGAAATTATAATTTTCGCCCACATACGGCCATATGGCCCCAACTCGGCTCAAAATTAGCCCAAAAACTTAGTGTTCCAAATCCGGTTTTAAGTGTGCGGAATCGATTAGGCACATCAAAACTATACAAAATCCGTTAAACCAGCGAGAAAATATGAAATTATAATTTTCGCCCACATACGTCCATATGGCCCCAACTCGGCTCAAAATTAGCCCAAAAACTTAGTGTTCCAAATCCGGTTTTTAGTGTGCGGAATCGATTAGGCACATCAAAACTATACAAAATCCGTTAAAACAGCGCGAATATACGAAATTATAATTTTCGCCCACATACGGCCATATGGCCCCAACTCGGCTCAAAATTAGCCCAAAAACTTAGTGTTCCAAATCCGGTTTTTAGTGTGCGGAATCGATTAGGCACATCAAAACTATACAAAATCCGTTAAAACAGCGCGAAAATACGAAATTATAATTTTCGCCCACATACGGCCGTATGGCCCCAACTCGGCTCAAAATTAGCCCAAAAACTTAGTGTTCCAAATCCGGTTTTTAGTGTGCGGAATCGATTAGGCACATCAAAACTATACAAAATCCGTTAAAACAGCGCGAAAATACGAAATTATAATTTTCGCCCACATACGGCCATATGGCCCCAACTCGGCTCAAAATTAGCCCAAAAACTTAGTGTTCCAAATCCTGTTTTAAGTGTGCGGAATCGATTAGGCACATCAAAACTATACAAAATCCGTTAAACCAGCGAGAAAATATGAAATTATAATTTTCGCCCACATACGTCCATATGGCCCCAACTCGGCTCAAAATTAGCCCAAAAACTTAGTGTTCCAAATCCGGTTTTTAGTGTGCGGAATCGATTAGGCACATCAAAACTATACAAAATCCGTTAAAACAGTGCGAAAATACGAAATTATAATTTTCGCCCACATACGTCCATATGGCCCCAACTCGGCTCGAAATTCGCCCAAAAACTTAGTGTTCCGAATCCGGTTTTAAGTGTGCGGAATCGATTAGGCACATCAAAACTATACAAAATCTAACGGATTTTGTATAGTTTTGATGTGCCTAATCGGCCATATGGCCCCAACTCGGCTCGAAATTCGCCCAAAAACTTAGTGTTCCAAATCCGGTTTTAAGTGTGCGGAATCGATTAGGCACATCAAAACTATACAAAATCCGTTAAAACAGCGCGAAAATACGAAATTATAATTTTCGCCCACATACGGCCATATGGCCCCAACTCGGCTCAAAATTAGCCCAAAAACTTAGTGTTCCAAATCCGGTTTTTAGTGTGCAGAATCGATTAGGCACATCAAAACTATACAAAATCCGTTAAAACAGCGCGAAAATACGAAATTATAATTTTCGCCCACATACGGCCATATGGCCCCAACTCGGCTCGAAATTCGCCCAAAAACTTAGTGTTCCAAATCCGGTTTTAAGTGTGCGGAATCGATTAGGCACATCAAAACTATACAAAATCCGTTAAACCAGCGAGAAAATATGAAATTATAATTTTCGCCCACATACGTCCATATGGCCCCAACTCGGCTCAAAATTAGCCCAAAAACTTAGTGTTCCAAATCCGGTTTTTAGTGTGCGGAATCGATTAGGCACATCAAAACTATACAAAATCCGTTAAAACAGTGCGAAAATACGAAATTATAATTTTCGCCCACATACGTCCATATGGCCCCAACTCGGCTCGAAATTCGCCCAAAAACTTAGTGTTCCGAATCCGGTTTTAAGTGTGCGGAATCGATTAGGCACATCAAAACTATACAAAATCTAACGGATTTTGTATAGTTTTGATGTGCCTAATCGGCCATATGGCCCCAACTCGGCTCGAAATTCGCCCAAAACTTAGTGTTCCAAATCCGGTTTTAAGTGTGCGGAATCGATTAGGCACATCAAAACTATACAAAATCCGTTAAAACAGCGCGAAAATACGAAATTATAATTTTCGCCCACATACGGCCATATGGCCCCAACTCGGCTCAAAATTAGCCCAAAAACTTAGTGTTCCAAATCCGGTTTTTAGTGTGCGGAATCGATTAGGCACATCAAAACTATACAAAATCCGTTAAAACAGCGCGAAAATACGAAATTATAATTTTCGCCCACATACGGCCATATGGCCCCAACTCGGCTCGAAATTCGCCCAAAAACTTAGTGTTCCGAATCCGGTTTTAAGTGTGCGGAATCGATTAGGCACATCAAAACTATACAAAATCTAACTGATCCATTGAAATGTTACATTTTTTAGGCCTTACCTTGCGTTTCTTAGAGGACGCAATTTTATTTTTTTGACGTGTAGGGGGGGTAAGTGTAAAGCTAAAATCAAGTTTGTGGGGTCGCCACTATTGTCCCACGGCCGCCATCTTGAAAATAGGGGTTGAAACGGTTTTTACGATATATCTCTTAAACTATTTATCTGATAAAAAAAAATTAACGTTTTTTGTTGCAAATTAAATTCTCTATAACTTTGGTCCAGTAATTTTTTGTCGTAAAACTATAAATAAAAAAGTTATAAGTGAAAATGTACAGAAATTCGAGAAAAAAATTACCGAGAATGCTGTCCAGGTAGAAAATACCCAAGCGACCATTAGGGAACAAAAGAAAAGCTGCTATTATTATTATCATTATTTCTAACCTCTCTTACTGTACTATTCTTTTTTTGAAGTGAAAACTTCTTTAGCGGCGCTGAGCACTTTTTTTTGTATGGGTAAAAACTTTCAAACTCGCGTCAGGGTCACGTGATGCTGATCGAAAAAGCGTAAGATCGAGGGGAAGGGAGAGGAACTAGTATCTCCCACTCTTTCTACCATGCCTGAGTGTTCTGCAGCGGTATCCTCGTAACAAATGTCATTGTGACATTGCCTAAAACTAATCGTGACCCGCGGTTTTGCTCGCGATATTCTTGATACCATAAGAATTTCTGGATGAAAATTTTTGGCTGTATACTTTCGTACTTAATTCTGTTAACAATTTATGGATTTTAGATGTAAAAAGGTCCAGTTTTAAAATTAATCAAGACACAGAAATAAACCCGAACCTAAAACCCCCTGAGCTTCTAAAATTGATCTTTTGCAAATGCAAAGGAAACTGTGGAGCGATGTGTGGATGTCGAAAAGCAGGGCTAAAATGTTCCGCAGTGTGCTTCCATTGTTCTGGAGAGACTTGCAGCAACGTAATAGAACTCTCAGAATTAATAAATGAAAATGACTTTGATGATGAACCGCCGACATTGACACGCCTTCCTTCTACAGTTCTCCCACGGATATTTGATTCAGAAAACCGATCAGATGCTGAGCCGCAGCCTGGTCCATCGAAAAGACCGAGGACGGAGTAGTTAAATAAATAATAATAGTTAAGTTTAGCGCTGTAAAACCTTAGCTATTGACTTAATGAAAAAATGTTGCATATAAAAGTTGTCGAAAAAACGATCTGCAAAAATGGTCTGATATCGTTTTTTCGTAAAATGATAAAAAAAAGTTATACCGAAAAATATTTTTTTTTCTCGAATTTCTGAACATTTTCACTTATAACTTTTTTATTTATAAATTACTGGACCAAAGTTATAGAGAATTTAATTTGCAACAAAAAACGTTATAAAAATTTTTTTATCAGATAAATAGTTTAAGAGATATATCGTAAAAACCGTTTCAACCCCTATTTTCAAGATGGCGGCCGTGGGACAAGGGTGGCGACCCCACAAACTTGATTTTAGCTTTACACTTACCCCCCCTACACATCAAAAAAATAAAATTGCGTCCTCTAAGAAACGCAACCCCAAATGTAACTTTTCAATGGATCAAACGGGTTTTGTATAGTTTTGATGTGCCTAATCGGCCATATGGCCCCAACTCGGCTCGAAATTCGCCCAAAACTTAGTGTTCCAAATCCGGTTTTAAGTGTGCGGAATCGATTAGGCACATCAAAACTATACAAAATCTAACGGATTTTGTATAGTTTTGATGTGCCTAATCGGCCATATGGCCCCAACTCGGCTCGAAATTCGCCCAAAACTTAGTGTTCCAAATCCGGTTTTAAGTGTGCGGAATCGATTAGGCACATCAAAACTATACAAAATCCGTTAAAACAGCGCGAAAATACGAAATTATAATTTTCGCCCACATACGGCCATATGGCCCCAACTCGGCTCAAAATTAGCCCAAAAACTTAGTGTTCCAAATCCGGTTTTTAGTGTGCGGAATCGATTAGGCACATCAAAACTATACAAAATCCGTTAAAACAGCGCGAAAATACGAAATTATAATTTTCGCCCACATACGGCCATATGGCCCCAACTCGGCTCGAAATTCGCCCAAAAACTTAGTGTTCCGAATCCGGTTTTAAGTGTGCGGAATCGATTAGGCACATCAAAACTATACAAAATCTAACGGGTTTTGTATAGTTTTGATGTGCCTAATCGGCCATATGGCCCCAACTCGGCTCGAAATTCGCCCAAAACTTAGTGTTCCAAATCCGGTTTTAAGTGTGCGGAATCGATTAGGCACATCAAAACTATACAAAATCCGTTAAAACAGTGCGAAAATACGAAATTATAATTTTCGCCCACATACGTCCATATGGCCCCAACTCGGCTCGAAATTCGCCCAAAAACTTAGTGTTCCGAATCCGGTTTTAAGTGTGCGGAATCGATTAGGCACATCAAAACTATACAAAATCTAACGGGTTTTGTATAGTTTTGATGTGCCTAATCGGCCATATGGCCCCAACTCGGCTCGAAATTCGCCCAAAAACTTAGTGTTCCAAATCCGGTTTTAAGTGTGCGGAATCGATTAGGCACATCAAAACTATACAAAATCCGTTAAAACAGCGCGAAAATACGAAATTATAATTTTCGCCCACATACCGCCATAATATGGCCCCAACTCGGCTCAAAATTAGCCCAAAAACTTAGTGTTCCAAATCCGGTTTTTAGTGTGCGGAATCGATTAGGCACATCAAAACTATACAAAATCCGTTAAAACAGCGCGAAAATACGAAATTATAATTTTCGCCCACATACGGCCGTATGGCCCCAACTCGGCTCAAAATTAGCCCAAAAACTTAGTGTTCCAAATCCGGTTTTTAGTGTGCGGAATCGATTAGGCACATCAAAACTATACAAAATCCGTTAAAACAACGCGAAAATACGAAATTATAATTTTCGCCTACATACGGCCATATGGCCCCAACTCGGCTCGAAATTCGCCCAAAAACTTAGTGTTCCGAATCCGGTTTTAAGTGTGCGGAATCGATTAGGCACATCAAAACTATACAAAATCTAACGGGTTTTGTATAGTTTTGATGTGCCTAATCGGCCATATGACCCCAACTCGGCTCGAAATTCGCCCAAAAACTTAGTGTTCCAAATCCGGTTTTAAGTGTGCGGAATCGATTAGGCACATCAAAACTATACAAAATCCGTTAAAACAGCGCGAAAATACGAAATTATAATTTTCGCCCACATACGGCCATATGGCCCCAACTCGGCTCAAAATTAGCCCAAAAACTTAGTGTTCCAAATCCGGTTTTAAATGTGCGGAATCGATTAGGCACGTCAAAACTATACAAAATCCGTTAAAACAGCGCGAAAATATGAAATTATAATTTTCGCCCACATACGTCCATATGGCCCCAACTCGGCTCAAAATTAGCCCAAAAACTTAGTGTTCCGAATCCGGTTTTTAGTATGCGGAATCGATTAGGCACATCAAAACTATACAAAATCCGTTAAAACAGCGCGAAAATACGAAATTATAATTTTCGCCCACATACGTCCATATGGCCCCAACTCGGCTCGAAATTCGCCCAAAAACTTAGTGTTCCAAATCCGGTTTTAAGTGTGCGGAATCGATTAGGCACATCAAAACTATACAAAATCCGTTAAAACAGCGCGAAAATACGAAATTATAATTTTCGCCCACATACGTCCATATGGCCCCAACTCGGCTTGAAATTCGCCCAAAAACTTAGTGTTCCAAATCCGGTTTTAAGTGTGCGGAATCGATTAGGCACATCAAAACTATACAAAATCCGTTAAAACAGTGCGAAAATACGAAATTATAATTTTCGCCCACATACGTCCATATGGCCCCAACTCGGCTCAAAATTAGCCCAAAAACTTAGTGTTCCAAATCCGGTTTTTAGTGTGCGGAATCGATTAGGCACATCAAAACTATACAAAATCCGTTAAAACAGCGCGAAAATACGAAATTATAATTTTCGCCCACATACGGCCATATGGCCCCAACTCGGCTCAAAATTAGCCCAAAAACTTAGTGTTCCAAATCCGGTTTTAAATGTGCGGAATCGATTAGGCACATCAAAACTATACAAAATCCGTTAAAACAGCGCGAAAATATGAAATTATAATTTTCGCCCACATACGTCCATATGGCCCCAACTCGGCTCAAAATTAGCCCAAAAACTTAGTGTTCCGAATCCGGTTTTTAGTATGCGGAATCGATTAGGCACATCAAAACTATACAAAATCCGTTAAAACAGCGCGAAAATACGAAATTATAATTTTCGCCCACATACGTCCATATGGCCCCAACTCGGCTCGAAATTCGCCCAAAAACTTAGTGTTCCAAATCCGGTTTTAAGTGTGCGGAATCGATTAGGCACATCAAAACTATACAAAATCCGTTAAAACAGCGCGAAAATACGAAATTATAATTTTCGCCCACATACGTCCATATGGCCCCAACTCGGCTTGAAATTCGCCCAAAAACTTAGTGTTCCAAATCCGGTTTTAAGTGTGCGGAATCGATTAGGCACATCAAAACTATACAAAATCCGTTAAAACAGTGCGAAAATACGAAATTATAATTTTCGCCCACATACGTCCATATGGTACCAACTCGGCTCAAAATTAGCCCAAAAACTTAGTGTTCCAAATCCGGTTTTTAGTGTGCGGAATAAATTAGGCACATCAAAACTATACAAAATCCGTTAAAACAGTGCGAAAATACGAAATTATAATTTTCGCCCACATACGTCCATATGGCCCCAACTCGGCTCAAAATTAGCCCAAAAACTTAGTGTTCCGAATCCGGTTTTTAGTATGCGGAATCGATTAGGCACATCAAAACTATACAAAATCCGTTAAAACAGCGCGAAAATACGAAATTATAATTTTCGCCCACATACGTCCATATGGCCCCAACTCGGCTCGAAATTCGCCCAAAAACTTAGTGTTCCAAATCCGGTTTTAAGTGTGCGGAATCGATTAGGCACATCAAAACTATACAAAATCCGTTAAAACAGCGCGAAAATACGAAATTATAATTTTCGCCCACATACGTCCATATGGCCCCAACTCGGCTTGAAATTCGCCCAAAAACTTAGTGTTCCAAATCCGGTTTTAAGTGTGCGGAATCGATTAGGCACATCAAAACTATACAAAATCCGTTAAAACAGTGCGAAAATACGAAATTATAATTTTCGCCCACATACGTCCATATGGCCCCAACTCGGCTCAAAATTAGCCCAAAAACTTAGTGTTCCAAATCCGGTTTTTAGTGTGCGGAATCGATTAGGCACATCAAAACTATACAAAATCCGTTAAAACAGCGCGAAAATACGAAATTATAATTTTCGCCCACATACGGCCGTATGGCCCCAACTCGGCTCAAAATTAGCCCAAAAACTTAGTGTTCCAAATCCGGTTTTTAGTGTGCGGAATCGATTAGGCACATCAAAACTATACAAAATCCGTTAAAACAGTGCGAAAATACGAAATTATAATTTTCGCCCACATACGGCCATATGGCCCCAACTCGGCTCAAAATTAGCCCAAAAACTTAGTGTTCCAAATCCGGTTTTAAGTGTGCGGAATCGATTAGGCACATCAAAACTATACAAAATCCGTTAAACCAGCGAGAAAATATGAAATTATAATTTTCGCCCACATACGTCCATATGGCCCCAACTCGGCTCAAAATTAGCCCAAAAACTTAGTGTTCCAAATCCGGTTTTTAGTGTGCGGAATCGATTAGGCACATCAAAACTATACAAAATCCGTTAAAACAGTGCGAAAATACGAAATTATAATTTTCGCCCACATACGTCCATATGGCCCCAACTCGGCTCGAAATTCGCCCAAAAACTTAGTGTTCCGAATCCGGTTTTAAGTGTGCGGAATCGATTAGGCACATCAAAACTATACAAAATCCGTTAAAACAGCGCGAAAATATGAAATTATAATTTTCGCCCACATACGTCCATATGGCCCCAACTCGGCTCGAAATTCGCCCAAAAACTTAGTGTTCCAAATCCGGTTTTAAGTGTGCGGAATCGATTAGGCACATCAAAACTATACAAAATCCGTTAAAACAGCGCGAATATACGAAATTATAATTTTCGCCCACATACGGCCATATGGCCCCAACTCGGCTCAAAATTAGCCCAAAAACTTAGTGTTCCAAATCCGGTTTTTAGTGTGCGGAATCGATTAGGCACATCAAAACTATACAAAATCCGTTAAAACAGCGCGAAAATACGAAATTATAATTTTCGCCCACATACGGCCGTATGGCCCCAACTCGGCTCAAAATTAGCCCAAAAACTTAAGTGTTCCAAATCCGGTTTTTAGTGTGCGGAATCGATTAGGCACATCAAAACTATACAAAATCCGTTAAAACAGCGCGAAAATACGAAATTATAATTTTCGCCCACATACGGCCATATGGCCCCAACTCGGCTCAAAATTAGCCCAAAAACTTAGTGTTCCAAATCCTGTTTTAAGTGTGCGGAATCGATTAGGCACATCAAAACTATACAAAATCCGTTAAACCAGCGAGAAAATATGAAATTATAATTTTCGCCCATATACGTCCATATGGCCCCAACTCGGCTCAAAATTAGCCCAAAAACTTAGTGTTCCAAATCCGGTTTTTAGTGTGCGGAATCGATTAGGCACATCAAAACTATACAAAATCCGTTAAAACAGTGCGAAAATACGAAATTATAATTTTCGCCCACATACGTCCATATGGCCCCAACTCGGCTCGAAATTCGCCCAAAAACTTAGTGTTCCGAATCCGGTTTTAAGTGTGCGGAATCGATTAGGCACATCAAAACTATACAAAATCCGTTAAAACAGTGCGAAAATACGAAATTATAATTTTCGCCCACATACGTCCATATGGCCCCAACTCGGCTCGAAATTCGCCCAAAAACTTAGTGTTCCGAATCCGGTTTTAAGTGTGCGGAATCGATTAGGCACATCAAAACTATACAAAATCCGTTAAAACAGCGCGAAAATATGAAATTATAATTTTCGCCCACATACGTCCATATGGCCCCAACTCGGCTCGAAATTCGCCCAAAAACTTAGTGTTCCAAATCCGGTTTTAAGTGTGCGGAATCGATTAGGCACATCAAAACTATACAAAATCCGTTAAAACAGCGCGAAAATACGAAATTATAATTTTCGCCCACATACGTCCATATGGCCCCAACTCGGCTCAAAATTAGCCCAAAAACTTAGTGTTCCGAATCCGGTTTTTAGTATGCGGAATCGATTAGGCACATCAAAACTATACAAAATCCGTTAAAACAGCGCGAAAATACGAAATTATAATTTTCGCCCACATACGTCCATATGGCCCCAACTCGGCTCGAAATTCGCCCAAAAACTTAGTGTTCCAAATCCGGTTTTAAGTGTGCGGAATCGATTAGGCACATCAAAACTATACAAAATCCGTTAAAACAGCGCGAAAATACGAAATTATAATTTTCGCCCACATACGTCCATATGGCCCCAACTCGGCTCAAAATTAGCCCAAAAACTTAGTGTTCCGAATCCGGTTTTTAGTATGCGGAATCGATTAGGCACATCAAAACTATACAAAATCCGTTAAAACAGCGCGAAAATACGAAATTATAATTTTCGCCCACATACGTCCATATGGCCCCAACTCGGCTCGAAATTCGCCCAAAAACTTAGTGTTCCAAATCCGGTTTTAAGTGTGCGGAATCGATTAGGCACATCAAAACTATACAAAATCCGTTAAAACAGCGCGAAAATACGAAATTATAATTTTCGCCCACATACGTCCAATATGGCCCCAACTCGGCTTGAAATTCGCCCAAAAACTTAGTGTTCCAAATCCGGTTTTAAGTGTGCGGAATCGATTAGGCACATCAAAACTATACAAAATCCGTTAAAACAGTGCGAAAATACGAAATTATAATTTTCGCCCACATACGTCCATATGGCCCCAACTCGGCTCAAAATTAGCCCAAAAACTTAGTGTTCCAAATCCGGTTTTTAGTGTGCGGAATCGATTAGGCACATCAAAACTATACAAAATCCGTTAAAACAGCGCGAAAATACGAAATTATAATTTTCGCCCACATACGGCCGTATGGCCCCAACTCGGCTCAAAATTAGCCCAAAAACTTAGTGTTCCAAATCCGGTTTTTAGTGTGCGGAATCGATTAGGCACATCAAAACTATACAAAATCCGTTAAAACAGTGCGAAAATACGAAATTATAATTTTCGCCCACATACGGCCATATGGCCCCAACTCGGCTCAAAATTAGCCCAAAAACTTAGTGTTCCAAATCCGGTTTTAAGTGTGCGGAATCGATTAGGCACATCAAAACTATACAAAATCCGTTAAACCAGCGAGAAAATATGAAATTATAATTTTCGCCCACATACGTCCATATGGCCCCAACTCGGCTCAAAATTAGCCCAAAAACTTAGTGTTCCAAATCCGGTTTTTAGTGTGCGGAATCGATTAGGCACATCAAAACTATACAAAATCCGTTAAAACAGTGCGAAAATACGAAATTATAATTTTCGCCCACATACGTCCATATGGCCCCAACTCGGCTCGAAATTCGCCCAAAAACTTAGTGTTCCGAATCCGGTTTTAAGTGTGCGGAATCGATTAGGCACATCAAAACTATACAAAATCCGTTAAAACAGCGCGAAAATATGAAATTATAATTTTCGCCCACATACGTCCATATGGCCCCAACTCGGCTCGAAATTCGCCCAAAAACTTAGTGTTCCAAATCCGGTTTTAAGTGTGCGGAATCGATTAGGCACATCAAAACTATACAAAATCCGTTAAAACAGCGCGAATATACGAAATTATAATTTTCGCCCACATACGGCCATATGGCCCCAACTCGGCTCAAAATTAGCCCAAAAACTTAGTGTTCCAAATCCGGTTTTTAGTGTGCGGAATCGATTAGGCACATCAAAACTATACAAAATCCGTTAAAACAGCGCGAAAATACGAAATTATAATTTTCGCCCACATACGGCCGTATGGCCCCAACTCGGCTCAAAATTAGCCCAAAAACTTAAGTGTTCCAAATCCGGTTTTTAGTGTGCGGAATCGATTAGGCACATCAAAACTATACAAAATCCGTTAAAACAGCGCGAAAATACGAAATTATAATTTTCGCCCACATACGGCCATATGGCCCCAACTCGGCTCAAAATTAGCCCAAAAACTTAGTGTTCCAAATCCTGTTTTAAGTGTGCGGAATCGATTAGGCACATCAAAACTATACAAAATCCGTTAAACCAGCGAGAAAATATGAAATTATAATTTTCGCCCACATACGTCCATATGGCCCCAACTCGGCTCAAAATTAGCCCAAAAACTTAGTGTTCCAAATCCGGTTTTTAGTGTGCGGAATCGATTAGGCACATCAAAACTATACAAAATCCGTTAAAACAGTGCGAAAATACGAAATTATAATTTTCGCCCACATACGTCCATATGGCCCCAACTCGGCTCGAAATTCGCCCAAAAACTTAGTGTTCCGAATCCGGTTTTAAGTGTGCGGAATCGATTAGGCACATCAAAACTATACAAAATCCGTTAAAACAGTGCGAAAATACGAAATTATAATTTTCGCCCACATACGTCCATATGGCCCCAACTCGGCTCGAAATTCGCCCAAAAACTTAGTGTTCCAAATCCGGTTTTAAGTGTGCGGAATCGATTAGGCACATCAAAACTATACAAAATCCCTTAAAACAGCGCGAATATACGAAATTATAATTTTCGCCCACATACGTCCATATGGCCCCAACTCGGCTCAAAATTAGCCCAAAAACTTAGTGTTCCGAATCCGGTTTTTAGTATGCGGAATCGATTAGGCACATCAAAACTATACAAAATCCGTTAAAACAGCGCGAAAATACGAAATTATAATTTTCGCCCACATACGTCCATATGGCCCCAACTCGGCTCGAAATTCGCCCAAAAACTTAGTGTTCCAAATCCGGTTTTAAGTGTGCGGAATCGATTAGGCACATCAAAACTATACAAAATCCGTTAAAACAGCGCGAAAATACGAAATTATAATTTTCGCCCACATACGTCCATATGGCCCCAACTCGGCTTGAAATTCGCCCAAAAACTTAGTGTTCCAAATCCGGTTTTAAGTGTGCGGAATCGATTAGGCACATCAAAACTATACAAAATCCGTTAAAACAGTGCGAAAATACGAAATTATAATTTTCGCCCACATACGTCCATATGGCCCCAACTCGGCTCAAAATTAGCCCAAAAACTTAGTGTTCCAAATCCGGTTTTTAGTGTGCGGAATCGATTAGGCACATCAAAACTATACAAAATCCGTTAAAACAGTGCGAAAATACGAAATTATAATTTTCGCCCACATACGTCCATATGGCCCCAACTCGGCTCAAAATTAGCCCAAAAACTTAGTGTTCCGAATCCGGTTTTTAGTATGCGGAATCGATTAGGCACATCAAAACTATACAAAATCCGTTAAAACAGCGCGAAAATACGAAATTATAATTTTCGCCCACATACGTCCATATGGCCCCAACTCGGCTCGAAATTCGCCCAAAAACTTAGTGTTCCAAATCCGGTTTTAAGTGTGCGGAATCGATTAGGCACATCAAAACTATACAAAATCCGTTAAAACAGCGCGAAAATACGAAATTATAATTTTCGCCCACATACGTCCATATGGCCCCAACTCGGCTTGAAATTCGCCCAAAAACTTAGTGTTCCAAATCCGGTTTTAAGTGTGCGGAATCGATTAGGCACATCAAAACTATACAAAATCCGTTAAAACAGTGCGAAAATACGAAATTATAATTTTCGCCCACATACGTCCATATGGCCCCAACTCGGCTCAAAATTAGCCCAAAAACTTAGTGTTCCAAATCCGGTTTTTAGTGTGCGGAATCGATTAGGCACATCAAAACTATACAAAATCCGTTAAAACAGTGCGAAAATACGAAATTATAATTTTCGCCTACATACGGCCATATGGCCCCAACTCGGCTCAAAATTAGCCCAAAAACTTAGTGTTCCAAATCCGGTTTTTAGTGTGCGGAATCAATTAGGCACATCAAAACTATACAAAATCCGTTAAAACAGCGCGAAAATACGAAATTATAATTTTCGCCCACATACGGCCGTATGGCCCCAACGGCTCAAAATTAGCCCAAAAACTTAGTGTTCCAAATCCGGTTTTTAGTGTGCGGAATCGATTAGGCACATCAAAACTATACAAAATCCGTTAAAACAGTGCGAAAATACGAAATTATAATTTTCGCCCACATACGGCCATATGGCCCCAACTCGGCTCAAAATTAGCCCAAAAACTTAGTGTTCCAAATCCTGTTTTAAGTGTGCGGAATCGATTAGGCACATCAAAACTATACAAAATCCATTAAACCAGCGAGAAAATATGAAATTATAATTTTCGCCCACATACGTCCATATGGCCCCAACTCGGCTCAAAATTCGCCCAAAAACTTAGTGTTCCAAATCCGGTTTTTAGTGTGCGGAATCGATTAGGCACATCAAAACTATACAAAATCCGTTAAAACAGTGCGAAAATACGAAATTATAATTTTCGCCCACATACGTCCATATGGCCCCAACTCGGCTCGAAATTCGCCCAAAAACTTAGTGTTCCGAATCCGGTTTTAAGTGTGCGGAATCGATTAGGCACATCAAAACTATACAAAATCTAACGGGTTTTGTATAGTTTTGATGTGCCTAATCGGCCATATGGCCCCAACTCGGCTCGAAATTCGCCCAAAAACTTAGTGTTCCAAATCCGGTTTTAAGTGTGCGGAATCGATTAGGCACATCAAAACTATACAAAATCCGTTAAAACAGCGCGAAAATACGAAATTATAATTTTCGCCCACATACGGCCATAATATGGCCCCAACTCGGCTCAAAATTAGCCCAAAAACTTAGTGTTCCAAATCCGGTTTTTAGTGTGCGGAATCGATTAGGCACATCAAAACTATACAAAATCCGTTAAAACAGCGCGAAAATACGAAATTATAATTTTCGCCCACATACGGCCGTATGGCCCCAACTCGGCTCAAAATTAGCCCAAAAACTTAGTGTTCCAAATCCGGTTTTTAGTGTGCGGAATCGATTAGGCACATCAAAACTATACAAAATCCGTTAAAACAACGCGAAAATACGAAATTATAATTTTCGCCTACATACGGCCATATGGCCCCAACTCGGCTCGAAATTCGCCCAAAAACTTAGTGTTCCGAATCCGGTTTTAAGTGTGCGGAATCGATTAGGCACATCAAAACTATACAAAATCTAACGGGTTTTGTATAGTTTTGATGTGCCTAATCGGCCATATGGCCCCAACTCGGCTCGAAATTCGCCCAAAAACTTAGTGTTCCAAATCCGGTTTTAAGTGTGCGGAATCGATTAGGCACATCAAAACTATACAAAATCCGTTAAAACAGCGCGAAAATACGAAATTATAATTTTCGCCCACATACGGCCATATGGCCCCAACTCGGCTCAAAATTAGCCCAAAAACTTAGTGTTCCAAATCCGGTTTTAAATGTGCGGAATCGATTAGGCACGTCAAAACTATACAAAATCCGTTAAAACAGCGCGAAAATATGAAATTATAATTTTCGCCCACATACGTCCATATGGCCCCAACTCGGCTCAAAATTAGCCCAAAAACTTAGTGTTCCGAATCCGGTTTTTAGTATGCGGAATCGATTAGGCACATCAAAACTATACAAAATCCGTTAAAACAGCGCGAAAATACGAAATTATAATTTTCGCCCACATACGTCCATATGGCCCCAACTCGGCTCGAAATTCGCCCAAAAACTTAGTGTTCCAAATCCGGTTTTAAGTGTGCGGAATCGATTAGGCACATCAAAACTATACAAAATCCGTTAAAACAGCGCGAAAATACGAAATTATAATTTTCGCCCACATACGTCCATATGGCCCCAACTCGGCTTGAAATTCGCCCAAAAACTTAGTGTTCCAAATCCGGTTTTAAGTGTGCGGAATCGATTAGGCACATCAAAACTATACAAAATCCGTTAAAACAGTGCGAAAATACGAAATTATAATTTTCGCCCACATACGTCCATATGGCCCCAACTCGGCTCAAAATTAGCCCAAAAACTTAGTGTTCCAAATCCGGTTTTTAGTGTGCGGAATCGATTAGGCACATCAAAACTATACAAAATCCGTTAAAACAGCGCGAAAATACGAAATTATAATTTTCGCCCACATACGGCCATATGGCCCCAACTCGGCTCAAAATTAGCCCAAAAACTTAGTGTTCCAAATCCGGTTTTAAATGTGCGGAATCGATTAGGCACATCAAAACTATACAAAATCCGTTAAAACAGCGCGAAAATATGAAATTATAATTTTCGCCCACATACGTCCATATGGCCCCAACTCGGCTCAAAATTAGCCCAAAAACTTAGTGTTCCGAATCCGGTTTTTAGTATGCGGAATCGATTAGGCACATCAAAACTATACAAAATCCGTTAAAACAGCGCGAAAATACGAAATTATAATTTTCGCCCACATACGTCCATATGGCCCCAACTCGGCTCGAAATTCGCCCAAAAACTTAGTGTTCCAAATCCGGTTTTAAGTGTGCGGAATCGATTAGGCACATCAAAACTATACAAAATCCGTTAAAACAGCGCGAAAATACGAAATTATAATTTTCGCCCACATACGTCCATATGGCCCCAACTCGGCTTGAAATTCGCTCAAAAACTTAGTGTTCCAAATCCGGTTTTAAGTGTGCGGAATCGATTAGGCACATCAAAACTATACAAAATCCGTTAAAACAGTGCGAAAATACGAAATTATAATTTTCGCCCACATACGTCCATATGGTACCAACTCGGCTCAAAATTAGCCCAAAAACTTAGTGTTCCAAATCCGGTTTTTAGTGTGCGGAATAAATTAGGCACATCAAAACTATACAAAATCCGTTAAAACAGTGCGAAAATACGAAATTATAATTTTCGCCCACATACGTCCATATGGCCCCAACTCGGCTCAAAATTAGCCCAAAAACTTAGTGTTCCGAATCCGGTTTTTAGTATGCGGAATCGATTAGGCACATCAAAACTATACAAAATCCGTTAAAACAGCGCGAAAATACGAAATTATAATTTTCGCCCACATACGTCCATATGGCCCCAACTCGGCTCGAAATTCGCCCAAAAACTTAGTGTTCCAAATCCGGTTTTAAGTGTGCGGAATCGATTAGGCACATCAAAACTATACAAAATCCGTTAAAACAGCGCGAAAATACGAAATTATAATTTTCGCCCACATACGTCCATATGGCCCCAACTCGGCTTGAAATTCGCCCAAAAACTTAGTGTTCCAAATCCGGTTTTAAGTGTGCGGAATCGATTAGGCACATCAAAACTATACAAAATCCGTTAAAACAGTGCGAAAATACGAAATTATAATTTTCGCCCACATACGTCCATATGGCCCCAACTCGGCTCAAAATTAGCCCAAAAACTTAGTGTTCCAAATCCGGTTTTTAGTGTGCGGAATCGATTAGGCACATCAAAACTATACAAAATCCGTTAAAACAGTGCGAAAATACGAAATTATAATTTTCGCCTACATACGGCCATATGGCCCCAACTCGGCTCAAAATTAGCCCAAAAACTTAGTGTTCCAAATCCGGTTTTTAGTGTGCGGAATCAATTAGGCACATCAAAACTATACAAAATCCGTTAAAACAGCGCGAAAATACGAAATTATAATTTTCGCCCACATACGTCCAATATGGCCCCAACTCGGCTTGAAATTCGCCCAAAAACTTAGTGTTCCAAATCCGGTTTTAAGTGTGCGGAATCGATTAGGCACATCAAAACTATACAAAATCCGTTAAAACAGTGCGAAAATACGAAATTATAATTTTCGCCCACATACGTCCATATGGCCCCAACTCGGCTCAAAATTAGCCCAAAAACTTAGTGTTCCAAATCCGGTTTTTAGTGTGCGGAATCGATTAGGCACATCAAAACTATACAAAATCCGTTAAAACAGTGCGAAAATACGAAATTATAATTTTCGCCCACATACGTCCATATGGCCCCAACTCGGCTCGAAATTCGCCCAAAAACTTAGTGTTCCGAATCCGGTTTTAAGTGTGCGGAATCGATTAGGCACATCAAAACTATACAAAATCCGTTAAAACAGTGCGAAAATACGAAATTATAATTTTCGCCCACATACGTCCATATGGCCCCAACTCGGCTCGAAATTCGCCCAAAAACTTAGTGTTCCAAATCCGGTTTTAAGTGTGCGGAATCGATTAGGCACATCAAAACTATACAAAATCCCTTAAAACAGCGCGAATATACGAAATTATAATTTTCGCCCACATACGTCCATATGGCCCCAACTCGGCTCAAAATTAGCCCAAAAACTTAGTGTTCCGAATCCGGTTTTTAGTATGCGGAATCGATTAGGCACATCAAAACTATACAAAATCCGTTAAAACAGCGCGAAAATACGAAATTATAATTTTCGCCCACATACGTCCATATGGCCCCAACTCGGCTCGAAATTCGCCCAAAAACTTAGTGTTCCAAATCCGGTTTTAAGTGTGCGGAATCGATTAGGCACATCAAAACTATACAAAATCCGTTAAAACAGCGCGAAAATACGAAATTATAATTTTCGCCCACATACGTCCATATGGCCCCAACTCGGCTTGAAATTCGCCCAAAAACTTAGTGTTCCAAATCCGGTTTTAAGTGTGCGGAATCGATTAGGCACATCAAAACTATACAAAATCCGTTAAAACAGTGCGAAAATACGAAATTATAATTTTCGCCCACATACGTCCATATGGCCCCAACTCGGCTCAAAATTAGCCCAAAAACTTAGTGTTCCAAATCCGGTTTTTAGTGTGCGGAATCGATTAGGCACATCAAAACTATACAAAATCCGTTAAAACAGTGCGAAAATACGAAATTATAATTTTCGCCCACATACGTCCATATGGCCCCAACTCGGCTCAAAATTAGCCCAAAAACTTAGTGTTCCGAATCCGGTTTTTAGTATGCGGAATCGATTAGGCACATCAAAACTATACAAAATCCGTTAAAACAGCGCGAAAATACGAAATTATAATTTTCGCCCACATACGTCCATATGGCCCCAACTCGGCTCGAAATTCGCCCAAAAACTTAGTGTTCCAAATCCGGTTTTAAGTGTGCGGAATCGATTAGGCACATCAAAACTATACAAAATCCGTTAAAACAGCGCGAAAATACGAAATTATAATTTTCGCCCACATACGTCCATATGGCCCCAACTCGGCTTGAAATTCGCCCAAAAACTTAGTGTTCCAAATCCGGTTTTAAGTGTGCGGAATCGATTAGGCACATCAAAACTATACAAAATCCGTTAAAACAGTGCGAAAATACGAAATTATAATTTTCGCCCACATACGTCCATATGGCCCCAACTCGGCTCAAAATTAGCCCAAAAACTTAGTGTTCCAAATCCGGTTTTTAGTGTGCGGAATCGATTAGGCACATCAAAACTATACAAAATCCGTTAAAACAGTGCGAAAATACGAAATTATAATTTTCGCCTACATACGGCCATATGGCCCCAACTCGGCTCAAAATTAGCCCAAAAACTTAGTGTTCCAAATCCGGTTTTTAGTGTGCGGAATCAATTAGGCACATCAAAACTATACAAAATCCGTTAAAACAGCGCGAAAATACGAAATTATAATTTTCGCCCACATACGGCCGTATGGCCCCAACGGCTCAAAATTAGCCCAAAAACTTAGTGTTCCAAATCCGGTTTTTAGTGTGCGGAATCGATTAGGCACATCAAAACTATACAAAATCCGTTAAAACAGTGCGAAAATACGAAATTATAATTTTCGCCCACATACGGCCATATGGCCCCAACTCGGCTCAAAATTAGCCCAAAAACTTAGTGTTCCAAATCCTGTTTTAAGTGTGCGGAATCGATTAGGCACATCAAAACTATACAAAATCCATTAAACCAGCGAGAAAATATGAAATTATAATTTTCGCCCACATACGTCCATATGGCCCCAACTCGGCTCAAAATTCGCCCAAAAACTTAGTGTTCCAAATCCGGTTTTTAGTGTGCGGAATCGATTAGGCACATCAAAACTATACAAAATCCGTTAAAACAGTGCGAAAATACGAAATTATAATTTTCGCCCACATACGTCCATATGGCCCCAACTCGGCTCGAAATTCGCCCAAAAACTTAGTGTTCCGAATCCGGTTTTAAGTGTGCGGAATCGATTAGGCACATCAAAACTATACAAAATCTAACGGGTTTTGTATAGTTTTGATGTGCCTAATCGGCCATATGGCCCCAACTCGGCTCGAAATTCGCCCAAAAACTTAGTGTTCCAAATCCGGTTTTAAGTGTGCGGAATCGATTAGGCACATCAAAACTATACAAAATCCGTTAAAACAGCGCGAAAATACGAAATTATAATTTTCGCCCACATACGGCCATAATATGGCCCCAACTCGGCTCAAAATTAGCCCAAAAACTTAGTGTTCCAAATCCGGTTTTTAGTGTGCGGAATCGATTAGGCACATCAAAACTATACAAAATCCGTTAAAACAGCGCGAAAATACGAAATTATAATTTTCGCCCACATACGGCCGTATGGCCCCAACTCGGCTCAAAATTAGCCCAAAAACTTAGTGTTCCAAATCCGGTTTTTAGTGTGCGGAATCGATTAGGCACATCAAAACTATACAAAATCCGTTAAAACAACGCGAAAATACGAAATTATAATTTTCGCCTACATACGGCCATATGGCCCCAACTCGGCTCGAAATTCGCCCAAAAACTTAGTGTTCCGAATCCGGTTTTAAGTGTGCGGAATCGATTAGGCACATCAAAACTATACAAAATCTAACGGGTTTTGTATAGTTTTGATGTGCCTAATCGGCCATATGGCCCCAACTCGGCTCGAAATTCGCCCAAAAACTTAGTGTTCCAAATCCGGTTTTAAGTGTGCGGAATCGATTAGGCACATCAAAACTATACAAAATCCGTTAAAACAGCGCGAAAATACGAAATTATAATTTTCGCCCACATACGGCCATATGGCCCCAACTCGGCTCAAAATTAGCCCAAAAACTTAGTGTTCCAAATCCGGTTTTAAATGTGCGGAATCGATTAGGCACGTCAAAACTATACAAAATCCGTTAAAACAGCGCGAAAATATGAAATTATAATTTTCGCCCACATACGTCCATATGGCCCCAACTCGGCTCAAAATTAGCCCAAAAACTTAGTGTTCCGAATCCGGTTTTTAGTATGCGGAATCGATTAGGCACATCAAAACTATACAAAATCCGTTAAAACAGCGCGAAAATACGAAATTATAATTTTCGCCCACATACGTCCATATGGCCCCAACTCGGCTCGAAATTCGCCCAAAAACTTAGTGTTCCAAATCCGGTTTTAAGTGTGCGGAATCGATTAGGCACATCAAAACTATACAAAATCCGTTAAAACAGCGCGAAAATACGAAATTATAATTTTCGCCCACATACGTCCATATGGCCCCAACTCGGCTTGAAATTCGCCCAAAAACTTAGTGTTCCAAATCCGGTTTTAAGTGTGCGGAATCGATTAGGCACATCAAAACTATACAAAATCCGTTAAAACAGTGCGAAAATACGAAATTATAATTTTCGCCCACATACGTCCATATGGCCCCAACTCGGCTCAAAATTAGCCCAAAAACTTAGTGTTCCAAATCCGGTTTTTAGTGTGCGGAATCGATTAGGCACATCAAAACTATACAAAATCCGTTAAAACAGCGCGAAAATACGAAATTATAATTTTCGCCCACATACGGCCATATGGCCCCAACTCGGCTCAAAATTAGCCCAAAAACTTAGTGTTCCAAATCCGGTTTTAAATGTGCGGAATCGATTAGGCACATCAAAACTATACAAAATCCGTTAAAACAGCGCGAAAATATGAAATTATAATTTTCGCCCACATACGTCCATATGGCCCCAACTCGGCTCAAAATTAGCCCAAAAACTTAGTGTTCCGAATCCGGTTTTTAGTATGCGGAATCGATTAGGCACATCAAAACTATACAAAATCCGTTAAAACAGCGCGAAAATACGAAATTATAATTTTCGCCCACATACGTCCATATGGCCCCAACTCGGCTCGAAATTCGCCCAAAAACTTAGTGTTCCAAATCCGGTTTTAAGTGTGCGGAATCGATTAGGCACATCAAAACTATACAAAATCCGTTAAAACAGCGCGAAAATACGAAATTATAATTTTCGCCCACATACGTCCATATGGCCCCAACTCGGCTTGAAATTCGCCCAAAAACTTAGTGTTCCAAATCCGGTTTTAAGTGTGCGGAATCGATTAGGCACATCAAAACTATACAAAATCCGTTAAAACAGTGCGAAAATACGAAATTATAATTTTCGCCCACATACGTCCATATGGTACCAACTCGGCTCAAAATTAGCCCAAAAACTTAGTGTTCCAAATCCGGTTTTTAGTGTGCGGAATAAATTAGGCACATCAAAACTATACAAAATCCGTTAAAACAGTGCGAAAATACGAAATTATAATTTTCGCCCACATACGTCCATATGGCCCCAACTCGGCTCAAAATTAGCCCAAAAACTTAGTGTTCCGAATCCGGTTTTTAGTATGCGGAATCGATTAGGCACATCAAAACTATACAAAATCCGTTAAAACAGCGCGAAAATACGAAATTATAATTTTCGCCCACATACGTCCATATGGCCCCAACTCGGCTCGAAATTCGCCCAAAAACTTAGTGTTCCAAATCCGGTTTTAAGTGTGCGGAATCGATTAGGCACATCAAAACTATACAAAATCCGTTAAAACAGCGCGAAAATACGAAATTATAATTTTCGCCCACATACGTCCATATGGCCCCAACTCGGCTTGAAATTCGCCCAAAAACTTAGTGTTCCAAATCCGGTTTTAAGTGTGCGGAATCGATTAGGCACATCAAAACTATACAAAATCCGTTAAAACAGTGCGAAAATACGAAATTATAATTTTCGCCCACATACGTCCATATGGCCCCAACTCGGCTCAAAATTAGCCCAAAAACTTAGTGTTCCAAATCCGGTTTTTAGTGTGCGGAATCGATTAGGCACATCAAAACTATACAAAATCCGTTAAAACAGCGCGAAAATACGAAATTATAATTTTCGCCCACATACGGCCGTATGGCCCCAACTCGGCTCAAAATTAGCCCAAAAACTTAGTGTTCCAAATCCGGTTTTTAGTGTGCGGAATCGATTAGGCACATCAAAACTATACAAAATCCGTTAAAACAGTGCGAAAATACGAAATTATAATTTTCGCCCACATACGGCCATATGGCCCCAACTCGGCTCAAAATTAGCCCAAAAACTTAGTGTTCCAAATCCGGTTTTAAGTGTGCGGAATCGATTAGGCACATCAAAACTATACAAAATCCGTTAAACCAGCGAGAAAATATGAAATTATAATTTTCGCCCACATACGTCCATATGGCCCCAACTCGGCTCAAAATTAGCCCAAAAACTTAGTGTTCCAAATCCGGTTTTTAGTGTGCGGAATCGATTAGGCACATCAAAACTATACAAAATCCGTTAAAACAGTGCGAAAATACGAAATTATAATTTTCGCCCACATACGTCCATATGGCCCCAACTCGGCTCGAAATTCGCCCAAAAACTTAGTGTTCCGAATCCGGTTTTAAGTGTGCGGAATCGATTAGGCACATCAAAACTATACAAAATCCGTTAAAACAGCGCGAAAATATGAAATTATAATTTTCGCCCACATACGTCCATATGGCCCCAACTCGGCTCGAAATTCGCCCAAAAACTTAGTGTTCCAAATCCGGTTTTAAGTGTGCGGAATCGATTAGGCACATCAAAACTATACAAAATCCGTTAAAACAGCGCGAATATACGAAATTATAATTTTCGCCCACATACGGCCATATGGCCCCAACTCGGCTCAAAATTAGCCCAAAAACTTAGTGTTCCAAATCCGGTTTTTAGTGTGCGGAATCGATTAGGCACATCAAAACTATACAAAATCCGTTAAAACAGCGCGAAAATACGAAATTATAATTTTCGCCCACATACGGCCGTATGGCCCCAACTCGGCTCAAAATTAGCCCAAAAACTTAAGTGTTCCAAATCCGGTTTTTAGTGTGCGGAATCGATTAGGCACATCAAAACTATACAAAATCCGTTAAAACAGCGCGAAAATACGAAATTATAATTTTCGCCCACATACGGCCATATGGCCCCAACTCGGCTCAAAATTAGCCCAAAAACTTAGTGTTCCAAATCCTGTTTTAAGTGTGCGGAATCGATTAGGCACATCAAAACTATACAAAATCCGTTAAACCAGCGAGAAAATATGAAATTATAATTTTCGCCCACATACGTCCATATGGCCCCAACTCGGCTCAAAATTAGCCCAAAAACTTAGTGTTCCAAATCCGGTTTTTAGTGTGCGGAATCGATTAGGCACATCAAAACTATACAAAATCCGTTAAAACAGTGCGAAAATACGAAATTATAATTTTCGCCCACATACGTCCATATGGCCCCAACTCGGCTCGAAATTCGCCCAAAAACTTAGTGTTCCGAATCCGGTTTTAAGTGTGCGGAATCGATTAGGCACATCAAAACTATACAAAATCCGTTAAAACAGTGCGAAAATACGAAATTATAATTTTCGCCCACATACGTCCATATGGCCCCAACTCGGCTCGAAATTCGCCCAAAAACTTAGTGTTCCGAATCCGGTTTTAAGTGTGCGGAATCGATTAGGCACATCAAAACTATACAAAATCCGTTAAAACAGCGCGAAAATATGAAATTATAATTTTCGCCCACATACGTCCATATGGCCCCAACTCGGCTCGAAATTCGCCCAAAAACTTAGTGTTCCAAATCCGGTTTTAAGTGTGCGGAATCGATTAGGCACATCAAAACTATACAAAATCCGTTAAAACAGCGCGAATATACGAAATTATAATTTTCGCCCACATACGTCCATATGGCCCCAACTCGGCTCAAAATTAGCCCAAAAACTTAGTGTTCCGAATCCGGTTTTTAGTATGCGGAATCGATTAGGCACATCAAAACTATACAAAATCCGTTAAAACAGCGCGAAAATACGAAATTATAATTTTCGCCCACATACGTCCATATGGCCCCAACTCGGCTCGAAATTCGCCCAAAAACTTAGTGTTCCAAATCCGGTTTTAAGTGTGCGGAATCGATTAGGCACATCAAAACTATACAAAATCCGTTAAAACAGCGCGAAAATACGAAATTATAATTTTCGCCCACATACGTCCATATGGCCCCAACTCGGCTTGAAATTCGCCCAAAAACTTAGTGTTCCAAATCCGGTTTTAAGTGTGCGGAATCGATTAGGCACATCAAAACTATACAAAATCCGTTAAAACAGTGCGAAAATACGAAATTATAATTTTCGCCCACATACGTCCATATGGCCCCAACTCGGCTCAAAATTAGCCCAAAAACTTAGTGTTCCAAATCCGGTTTTTAGTGTGCGGAATCGATTAGGCACATCAAAACTATACAAAATCCGTTAAAACAGTGCGAAAATACGAAATTATAATTTTCGCCCACATACGTCCATATGGCCCCAACTCGGCTCGAAATTCGCCCAAAAACTTAGTGTTCCGAATCCGGTTTTAAGTGTGCGGAATCGATTAGGCACATCAAAACTATACAAAATCCGTTAAAACAGTGCGAAAATACGAAATTATAATTTTCGCCCACATACGTCCATATGGCCCCAACTCGGCTCGAAATTCGCCCAAAAACTTAGTGTTCCGAATCCGGTTTTAAGTGTGCGGAATCGATTAGGCACATCAAAACTATACAAAATCCGTTAAAACAGCGCGAAAATATGAAATTATAATTTTCGCCCACATACGTCCATATGGCCCCAACTCGGCTCGAAATTCGCCCAAAAACTTAGTGTTCCAAATCCGGTTTTAAGTGTGCGGAATCGATTAGGCACATCAAAACTATACAAAATCCGTTAAAACAGCGCGAATATACGAAATTATAATTTTCGCCCACATACGTCCATATGGCCCCAACTCGGCTCAAAATTAGCCCAAAAACTTAGTGTTCCGAATCCGGTTTTTAGTATGCGGAATCGATTAGGCACATCAAAACTATACAAAATCCGTTAAAACAGCGCGAAAATACGAAATTATAATTTTCGCCCACATACGTCCATATGGCCCCAACTCGGCTCGAAATTCGCCCAAAAACTTAGTGTTCCAAATCCGGTTTTAAGTGTGCGGAATCGATTAGGCACATCAAAACTATACAAAATCCGTTAAAACAGCGCGAAAATACGAAATTATAATTTTCGCCCACATACGTCCATATGGCCCCAACTCGGCTTGAAATTCGCCCAAAAACTTAGTGTTCCAAATCCGGTTTTAAGTGTGCGGAATCGATTAGGCACATCAAAACTATACAAAATCCGTTAAAACAGTGCGAAAATACGAAATTATAATTTTCGCCCACATACGTCCATATGGCCCCAACTCGGCTCAAAATTAGCCCAAAAACTTAGTGTTCCAAATCCGGTTTTTAGTGTGCGGAATCGATTAGGCACATCAAAACTATACAAAATCCGTTAAAACAGTGCGAAAATACGAAATTATAATTTTCGCCCACATACGTCCATATGGCCCCAACTCGGCTCAAAATTAGCCCAAAAACTTAGTGTTCCGAATCCGGTTTTTAGTATGCGGAATTGATTAGGCACATCAAAACTATACAAAATCCGTTAAAACAGCGCGAAAATACGAAATTATAATTTTCGCCCACATACGTCCATATGGCCCCAACTCGGCTCGAAATTCGCCCAAAAACTTAGTGTTCCAAATCCGGTTTTAAGTGTGCGGAATCGATTAGGCACATCAAAACTATACAAAATCCGTTAAAACAGCGCGAAAATACGAAATTATAATTTTCGCCCACATACGTCCATATGGCCCCAACTCGGCTTGAAATTCGCCCAAAAACTTAGTGTTCCAAATCCGGTTTTAAGTGTGCGGAATCGATTAGGCACATCAAAACTATACAAAATCCGTTAAAACAGTGCGAAAATACGAAATTATAATTTTCGCCCACATACGTCCATATGGTACCAACTCGGCTCAAAATTAGCCCAAAAACTTAGTGTTCCAAATCCGGTTTTTAGTGTGCGGAATAAATTAGGCACATCAAAACTATACAAAATCCGTTAAAACAGTGCGAAAATACGAAATTATAATTTTCGCCCACATACGTCCATATGGCCCCAACTCGGCTCAAAATTAGCCCAAAAACTTAGTGTTCCGAATCCGGTTTTTAGTATGCGGAATCGATTAGGCACATCAAAACTATACAAAATCCGTTAAAACAGCGCGAAAATACGAAATTATAATTTTCGCCCACATACGTCCATATGGCCCCAACTCGGCTCGAAATTCGCCCAAAAACTTAGTGTTCCAAATCCGGTTTTAAGTGTGCGGAATCGATTAGGCACATCAAAACTATACAAAATCCGTTAAAACAGCGCGAAAATACGAAATTATAATTTTCGCCCACATACGTCCAATATGGCCCCAACTCGGCTTGAAATTCGCCCAAAAACTTAGTGTTCCAAATCCGGTTTTAAGTGTGCGGAATCGATTAGGCACATCAAAACTATACAAAATCCGTTAAAACAGTGCGAAAATACGAAATTATAATTTTCGCCCACATACGTCCATATGGCCCCAACTCGGCTCAAAATTAGCCCAAAAACTTAGTGTTCCAAATCCGGTTTTAAGTGTGCGGAATCGATTAGGCACATCAAAACTATACAAAATCCGTTAAAACAGCGCGAAAATACGAAATTATAATTTTCGCCCACATACGGCCGTATGGCCCCAACGGCTCAAAATTAGCCCAAAAACTTAGTGTTCCAAATCCGGTTTTTAGTGTGCGGAATCGATTAGGCACATCAAAACTATACAAAATCCGTTAAAACAGTGCGAAAATACGAAATTATAATTTTCGCCCACATACGGCCATATGGCCCCAACTCGGCTCAAAATTAGCCCAAAAACTTAGTGTTCCAAATCCGGTTTTAAGTGTGCGGAATCGATTAGGCACATCAAAACTATACAAAATCCGTTAAACCAGCGAGAAAATATGAAATTATAATTTTCGCCCACATACGTCCATATGGCCCCAACTCGGCTCAAAATTAGCCCAAAAACTTAGTGTTCCAAATCCGGTTTTTAGTGTGCGGAATCGATTAGGCACATCAAAACTATACAAAATCCGTTAAAACAGTGCGAAAATACGAAATTATAATTTTCGCCCACATACGTCCATATGGCCCCAACTCGGCTCGAAATTCGCCCAAAAACTTAGTGTTCCGAATCCGGTTTTAAGTGTGCGGAATCGATTAGGCACATCAAAACTATACAAAATCCGTTAAAACAGCGCGAAAATATGAAATTATAATTTTCGCCCACATACGTCCATATGGCCCCAACTCGGCTCGAAATTCGCCCAAAAACTTAGTGTTCCAAATCCGGTTTTAAGTGTGCGGAATCGATTAGGCACATCAAAACTATACAAAATCCGTTAAAACAGCGCGAATATACGAAATTATAATTTTCGCCCACATACGGCCATATGGCCCCAACTCGGCTCAAAATTAGCCCAAAAACTTAGTGTTCCAAATCCGGTTTTTAGTGTGCGGAATCGATTAGGCACATCAAAACTATACAAAATCCGTTAAAACAGCGCGAAAATACGAAATTATAATTTTCGCCCACATACGGCCGTATGGCCCCAACTCGGCTCAAAATTAGCCCAAAAACTTAAGTGTTCCAAATCCGGTTTTTAGTGTGCGGAATCGATTAGGCACATCAAAACTATACAAAATCCGTTAAAACAGCGCGAAAATACGAAATTATAATTTTCGCCCACATACGTCCATATGGCCCCAACTCGGCTCAAAATTAGCCCAAAAACTTAGTGTTCCAAATCCGGTTTTTAGTGTGCGGAATCGATTAGGCACATCAAAACTATACAAAATCCGTTAAAACAGTGCGAAAATACGAAATTATAATTTTCGCCCACATACGTCCATATGGCCCCAACTCGGCTCGAAATTCGCCCAAAAACTTAGTGTTCCGAATCCGGTTTTAAGTGTGCGGAATCGATTAGGCACATCAAAACTATACAAAATCCGTTAAAACAGTGCGAAAATACGAAATTATAATTTTCGCCCACATACGTCCATATGGCCCCAACTCGGCTCGAAATTCGCCCAAAAACTTAGTGTTCCGAATCCGGTTTTAAGTGTGCGGAATCGATTAGGCACATCAAAACTATACAAAATCCGTTAAAACAGCGCGAAAATATGAAATTATAATTTTCGCCCACATACGTCCATATGGCCCCAACTCGGCTCGAAATTCGCCCAAAAACTTAGTGTTCCAAATCCGGTTTTAAGTGTGCGGAATCGATTAGGCACATCAAAACTATACAAAATCCGTTAAAACAGCGCGAATATACGAAATTATAATTTTCGCCCACATACGTCCATATGGCCCCAACTCGGCTCAAAATTAGCCCAAAAACTTAGTGTTCCGAATCCGGTTTTTAGTATGCGGAATCGATTAGGCACATCAAAACTATACAAAATCCGTTAAAACAGCGCGAAAATACGAAATTATAATTTTCGCCCACATACGTCCATATGGCCCCAACTCGGCTCGAAATTCGCCCAAAAACTTAGTGTTCCAAATCCGGTTTTAAGTGTGCGGAATCGATTAGGCACATCAAAACTATACAAAATCCGTTAAAACAGCGCGAAAATACGAAATTATAATTTTCGCCCACATACGTCCATATGGCCCCAACTCGGCTTGAAATTCGCCCAAAAACTTAGTGTTCCAAATCCGGTTTTAAGTGTGCGGAATCGATTAGGCACATCAAAACTATACAAAATCCGTTAAAACAGTGCGAAAATACGAAATTATAATTTTCGCCCACATACGTCCATATGGCCCCAACTCGGCTCAAAATTAGCCCAAAAACTTAGTGTTCCAAATCCGGTTTTTAGTGTGCGGAATCGATTAGGCACATCAAAACTATACAAAATCCGTTAAAACAGTGCGAAAATACGAAATTATAATTTTCGCCCACATACGTCCATATGGCCCCAACTCGGCTCAAAATTAGCCCAAAAACTTAGTGTTCCGAATCCGGTTTTTAGTATGCGGAATCGATTAGGCACATCAAAACTATACAAAATCCGTTAAAACAGCGCGAAAATACGAAATTATAATTTTCGCCCACATACGTCCATATGGCCCCAACTCGGCTCGAAATTCGCCCAAAAACTTAGTGTTCCAAATCCGGTTTTAAGTGTGCGGAATCGATTAGGCACATCAAAACTATACAAAATCCGTTAAAACAGCGCGAAAATACGAAATTATAATTTTCGCCCACATACGTCCATATGGCCCCAACTCGGCTTGAAATTCGCCCAAAAACTTAGTGTTCCAAATCCGGTTTTAAGTGTGCGGAATCGATTAGGCACATCAAAACTATACAAAATCCGTTAAAACAGTGCGAAAATACGAAATTATAATTTTCGCCCACATACGTCCATATGGTACCAACTCGGCTCAAAATTAGCCCAAAAACTTAGTGTTCCAAATCCGGTTTTTAGTGTGCGGAATAAATTAGGCACATCAAAACTATACAAAATCCGTTAAAACAGTGCGAAAATACGAAATTATAATTTTCGCCCACATACGTCCATATGGCCCCAACTCGGCTCAAAATTAGCCCAAAAACTTAGTGTTCCGAATCCGGTTTTTAGTATGCGGAATCGATTAGGCACATCAAAACTATACAAAATCCGTTAAAACAGCGCGAAAATACGAAATTATAATTTTCGCCCACATACGTCCATATGGCCCCAACTCGGCTCGAAATTCGCCCAAAAACTTAGTGTTCCAAATCCGGTTTTAAGTGTGCGGAATCGATTAGGCACATCAAAACTATACAAAATCCGTTAAAACAGCGCGAAAATACGAAATTATAATTTTCGCCCACATACGTCCAATATGGCCCCAACTCGGCTTGAAATTCGCCCAAAAACTTAGTGTTCCAAATCCGGTTTTAAGTGTGCGGAATCGATTAGGCACATCAAAACTATACAAAATCCGTTAAAACAGTGCGAAAATACGAAATTATAATTTTCGCCCACATACGTCCATATGGCCCCAACTCGGCTCAAAATTAGCCCAAAAACTTAGTGTTCCAAATCCGGTTTTTAGTGTGCGGAATCGATTAGGCACATCAAAACTATACAAAATCCGTTAAAACAGCGCGAAAATACGAAATTATAATTTTCGCCCACATACGGCCGTATGGCCCCAACTCGGCTCAAAATTAGCCCAAAAACTTAGTGTTCCAAATCCGGTTTTTAGTGTGCGGAATCGATTAGGCACATCAAAACTATACAAAATCCGTTAAAACAGTGCGAAAATACGAAATTATAATTTTCGCCCACATACGGCCATATGGCCCCAACTCGGCTCAAAATTAGCCCAAAAACTTAGTGTTCCAAATCCGGTTTTAAGTGTGCGGAATCGATTAGGCACATCAAAACTATACAAAATCCGTTAAACCAGCGAGAAAATATGAAATTATAATTTTCGCCCACATACGTCCATATGGCCCCAACTCGGCTCAAAATTAGCCCAAAAACTTAGTGTTCCAAATCCGGTTTTTAGTGTGCGGAATCGATTAGGCACATCAAAACTATACAAAATCCGTTAAAACAGTGCGAAAATACGAAATTATAATTTTCGCCCACATACGTCCATATGGCCCCAACTCGGCTCGAAATTCGCCCAAAAACTTAGTGTTCCGAATCCGGTTTTAAGTGTGCGGAATCGATTAGGCACATCAAAACTATACAAAATCCGTTAAAACAGCGCGAAAATATGAAATTATAATTTTCGCCCACATACGTCCATATGGCCCCAACTCGGCTCGAAATTCGCCCAAAAACTTAGTGTTCCAAATCCGGTTTTAAGTGTGCGGAATCGATTAGGCACATCAAAACTATACAAAATCCGTTAAAACAGCGCGAATATACGAAATTATAATTTTCGCCCACATACGGCCATATGGCCCCAACTCGGCTCAAAATTAGCCCAAAAACTTAGTGTTCCAAATCCGGTTTTTAGTGTGCGGAATCGATTAGGCACATCAAAACTATACAAAATCCGTTAAAACAGCGCGAAAATACGAAATTATAATTTTCGCCCACATACGGCCGTATGGCCCCAACTCGGCTCAAAATTAGCCCAAAAACTTAAGTGTTCCAAATCCGGTTTTTAGTGTGCGGAATCGATTAGGCACATCAAAACTATACAAAATCCGTTAAAACAGCGCGAAAATACGAAATTATAATTTTCGCCCACATACGGCCATATGGCCCCAACTCGGCTCAAAATTAGCCCAAAAACTTAGTGTTCCAAATCCTGTTTTAAGTGTGCGGAATCGATTAGGCACATCAAAACTATACAAAATCCGTTAAACCAGCGAGAAAATATGAAATTATAATTTTCGCCCACATACGTCCATATGGCCCCAACTCGGCTCAAAATTAGCCCAAAAACTTAGTGTTCCAAATCCGGTTTTTAGTGTGCGGAATCGATTAGGCACATCAAAACTATACAAAATCCGTTAAAACAGTGCGAAAATACGAAATTATAATTTTCGCCCACATACGTCCATATGGCCCCAACTCGGCTCGAAATTCGCCCAAAAACTTAGTGTTCCGAATCCGGTTTTAAGTGTGCGGAATCGATTAGGCACATCAAAACTATACAAAATCCGTTAAAACAGTGCGAAAATACGAAATTATAATTTTCGCCCACATACGTCCATATGGCCCCAACTCGGCTCGAAATTCGCCCAAAAACTTAGTGTTCCAAATCCGGTTTTAAGTGTGCGGAATCGATTAGGCACATCAAAACTATACAAAATCCCTTAAAACAGCGCGAATATACGAAATTATAATTTTCGCCCACATACGTCCATATGGCCCCAACTCGGCTCAAAATTAGCCCAAAAACTTAGTGTTCCGAATCCGGTTTTTAGTATGCGGAATCGATTAGGCACATCAAAACTATACAAAATCCGTTAAAACAGCGCGAAAATACGAAATTATAATTTTCGCCCACATACGTCCATATGGCCCCAACTCGGCTCGAAATTCGCCCAAAAACTTAGTGTTCCAAATCCGGTTTTAAGTGTGCGGAATCGATTAGGCACATCAAAACTATACAAAATCCGTTAAAACAGCGCGAAAATACGAAATTATAATTTTCGCCCACATACGTCCATATGGCCCCAACTCGGCTTGAAATTCGCCCAAAAACTTAGTGTTCCAAATCCGGTTTTAAGTGTGCGGAATCGATTAGGCACATCAAAACTATACAAAATCCGTTAAAACAGTGCGAAAATACGAAATTATAATTTTCGCCCACATACGTCCATATGGCCCCAACTCGGCTCAAAATTAGCCCAAAAACTTAGTGTTCCAAATCCGGTTTTTAGTGTGCGGAATCGATTAGGCACATCAAAACTATACAAAATCCGTTAAAACAGTGCGAAAATACGAAATTATAATTTTCGCCCACATACGTCCATATGGCCCCAACTCGGCTCAAAATTAGCCCAAAAACTTAGTGTTCCGAATCCGGTTTTTAGTATGCGGAATCGATTAGGCACATCAAAACTATACAAAATCCGTTAAAACAGCGCGAAAATACGAAATTATAATTTTCGCCCACATACGTCCATATGGCCCCAACTCGGCTCGAAATTCGCCCAAAAACTTAGTGTTCCAAATCCGGTTTTAAGTGTGCGGAATCGATTAGGCACATCAAAACTATACAAAATCCGTTAAAACAGCGCGAAAATACGAAATTATAATTTTCGCCCACATACGTCCATATGGCCCCAACTCGGCTTGAAATTCGCCCAAAAACTTAGTGTTCCAAATCCGGTTTTAAGTGTGCGGAATCGATTAGGCACATCAAAACTATACAAAATCCGTTAAAACAGTGCGAAAATACGAAATTATAATTTTCGCCCACATACGTCCATATGGCCCCAACTCGGCTCAAAATTAGCCCAAAAACTTAGTGTTCCAAATCCGGTTTTTAGTGTGCGGAATCGATTAGGCACATCAAAACTATACAAAATCCGTTAAAACAGTGCGAAAATACGAAATTATAATTTTCGCCTACATACGGCCATATGGCCCCAACTCGGCTCAAAATTAGCCCAAAAACTTAGTGTTCCAAATCCGGTTTTTAGTGTGCGGAATCGATTAGGCACATCAAAACTATACAAAATCCGTTAAAACAGCGCGAAAATACGAAATTATAATTTTCGCCCACATACGGCCGTATGGCCCCAACGGCTCAAAATTAGCCCAAAAACTTAGTGTTCCAAATCCGGTTTTTAGTGTGCGGAATCGATTAGGCACATCAAAACTATACAAAATCCGTTAAAACAGTGCGAAAATACGAAATTATAATTTTCGCCCACATACGGCCATATGGCCCCAACTCGGCTCAAAATTAGCCCAAAAACTTAGTGTTCCAAATCCTGTTTTAAGTGTGCGGAATCGATTAGGCACATCAAAACTATACAAAATCCATTAAACCAGCGAGAAAATATGAAATTATAATTTTCGCCCACATACGTCCATATGGCCCCAACTCGGCTCAAAATTCGCCCAAAAACTTAGTGTTCCAAATCCGGTTTTTAGTGTGCGGAATCGATTAGGCACATCAAAACTATACAAAATCCGTTAAAACAGTGCGAAAATACGAAATTATAATTTTCGCCCACATACGGCCATATGGCCCCAACTCGGCTCAAAATTAGCCAAAAAACTTAGTGTTCCAAATCCGGTTTTTAGTGTGCGGAATCGATTAGGCACATCAAAACTATACAAAATCCGTTAAAACAGCGCGAAAATACGAAATTATAATTTTCGCCCACATACGGCCGTATGGCCCCAACTCGGCTCAAAATTAGCCCAAAAACTTAAGTGTTCCAAATCCGGTTTTTAGTGTGCGGAATCGATTAGGCACATCAAAACTATACAAAATCCGTTAAAACAGCGCGAAAATACGAAATTATAATTTTCGCCCACATACGGCCATATGGCCCCAACTCGGCTCAAAATTAGCCCAAAAACTTAGTGTTCCAAATCCTGTTTTAAGTGTGCGGAATCGATTAGGCACATCAAAACTATACAAAATCCGTTAAACCAGCGAGAAAATATGAAATTATAATTTTCGCCCACATACGTCCATATGGCCCCAACTCGGCTCAAAATTAGCCCAAAAACTTAGTGTTCCAAATCCGGTTTTTAGTGTGCGGAATCGATTAGGCACATCAAAACTATACAAAATCCGTTAAAACAGCGCGAAAATACGAAATTATAATTTTCGCCCACATACGGCCGTATGGCCCCAACGGCTCAAAATTAGCCCAAAAACTTAGTGTTCCAAATCCGGTTTTTAGTGTGCGGAATCGATTAGGCACATCAAAACTATACAAAATCCGTTAAAACAGTGCGAAAATACGAAATTATAATTTTCGCCCACATACGGCCATATGGCCCCAACTCGGCTCAAAATTAGCCCAAAAACTTAGTGTTCCAAATCCGGTTTTAAGTGTGCGGAATCGATTAGGCACATCAAAACTATACAAAATCCGTTAAACCAGCGAGAAAATATGAAATTATAATTTTCGCCCACATACGTCCATATGGCCCCAACTCGGCTCAAAATTAGCCCAAAAACTTAGTGTTCCAAATCCGGTTTTTAGTGTGCGGAATCGATTAGGCACATCAAAACTATACAAAATCCGTTAAAACAGCGCGAATATACGAAATTATAATTTTCGCCCACATACGGCCATATGGCCCCAACTCGGCTCAAAATTAGCCCAAAAACTTAGTGTTCCAAATCCGGTTTTTAGTGTGCGGAATCGATTAGGCACATCAAAACTATACAAAATCCGTTAAAACAGCGCGAAAATACGAAATTATAATTTTCGCCCACATACGGCCGTATGGCCCCAACTCGGCTCAAAATTAGCCCAAAAACTTAAGTGTTCCAAATCCGGTTTTTAGTGTGCGGAATCGATTAGGCACATCAAAACTATACAAAATCCGTTAAAACAGCGCGAAAATACGAAATTATAATTTTCGCCCACATACGGCCATATGGCCCCAACTCGGCTCAAAATTAGCCCAAAAACTTAGTGTTCCAAATCCTGTTTTAAGTGTGCGGAATCGATTAGGCACATCAAAACTATACAAAATCCGTTAAACCAGCGAGAAAATATGAAATTATAATTTTCGCCCACATACGTCCATATGGCCCCAACTCGGCTCAAAATTAGCCCAAAAACTTAGTGTTCCAAATCCGGTTTTTAGTGTGCGGAATCGATTAGGCACATCAAAACTATACAAAATCCGTTAAAACAGTGCGAAAATACGAAATTATAATTTTCGCCCACATACGTCCATATGGCCCCAACTCGGCTCGAAATTCGCCCAAAAACTTAGTGTTCCGAATCCGGTTTTAAGTGTGCGGAATCGATTAGGCACATCAAAACTATACAAAATCTAACGGATTTTGTATAGTTTTGATGTGCCTAATCGGCCATATGGCCCCAACTCGGCTCGAAATTCGCCCAAAAACTTAGTGTTCCAAATCCGGTTTTAAGTGTACGGAATCGATTAGGCACATCAAAACTATACAAAATCCGTTAAAACAGCGCGAAAATACGAAATTATAATTTTCGCCCACATACGGCCATATGGCCCCAACTCGGCTCAAAATTAGCCCAAAAACTTAGTGTTCCAAATCCGGTTTTTAGTGTGCAGAATCGATTAGGCACATCAAAACTATACAAAATCCGTTAAAACAGCGCGAAAATACGAAATTATAATTTTCGCCCACATACGGCCATATGGCCCCAACTCGGCTCGAAATTCGCCCAAAAACTTAGTGTTCCAAATCCGGTTTTAAGTGTGCGGAATCGATTAGGCACATCAAAACTATACAAAATCCGTTAAACCAGCGAGAAAATATGAAATTATAATTTTCGCCCACATACGTCCATATGGCCCCAACTCGGCTCAAAATTAGCCCAAAAACTTAGTGTTCCAAATCCGGTTTTTAGTGTGCGGAATCGATTAGGCACATCAAAACTATACAAAATCCGTTAAAACAGTGCGAAAATACGAAATTATAATTTTCGCCCACATACGTCCATATGGCCCCAACTCGGCTCGAAATTCGCCCAAAAACTTAGTGTTCCGAATCCGGTTTTAAGTGTGCGGAATCGATTAGGCACATCAAAACTATACAAAATCTAACGGATTTTGTATAGTTTTGATGTGCCTAATCGGCCATATGGCCCCAACTCGGCTCGAAATTCGCCCAAAACTTAGTGTTCCAAATCCGGTTTTAAGTGTGCGGAATCGATTAGGCACATCAAAACTATACAAAATCCGTTAAAACAGTGCGAAAATACGAAATTATAATTTTCGCCCACATACGGCCATATGGCCCCAACTCGGCTCGAAATTCGCCCAAAAACTTAGTGTTCCGAATCCGGTTTTAAGTGTGCGGAATCGATTAGGCACATCAAAACTATACAAAATCTAACGGGTTTTGTATAGTTTTGATGTGCCTAATCGGCCATATGGCCCCAACTCGGCTCGAAATTCGCCCAAAAACTTAGTGTTCCAAATCCGGTTTTAAGTGTGCGAAATCGATTAGGCACATCAAAACTATACAAAATCCGTTAAAACAGTGCGAAAATACGAAATTATAATTTTCGCCCACATACGGCCATATGGCCCCAACTCGGCTCAAAATTAGCCCAAAAACTTAGTGTTCCAAATCCGGTTTTAAGTGTGCGGAATCGATTAGGCACATCAAAACTATACAAAATCCGTTAAACCAGCGAGAAAATATGAAATTATAATTTTCGCCCACATACGTCCATATGGCCCCAACTCGGCTCAAAATTAGCCCAAAAACTTAGTGTTCCAAATCCGGTTTTTAGTGTGCGGAATCGATTAGGCACATCAAAACTATACAAAATCCGTTAAAACAGCGCGAATATACGAAATTATAATTTTCGCCCACATACGGCCATATGGCCCCAACTCGGCTCAAAATTAGCCCAAAAACTTAGTGTTCCAAATCCGGTTTTTAGTGTGCGGAATCGATTAGGCACATCAAAACTATACAAAATCCGTTAAAACAGCGCGAAAATACGAAATTATAATTTTCGCCCACATACGGCCGTATGGCCCCAACTCGGCTCAAAATTAGCCCAAAAACTTAAGTGTTCCAAATCCGGTTTTTAGTGTGCGGAATCGATTAGGCACATCAAAACTATACAAAATCCGTTAAAACAGCGCGAAAATACGAAATTATAATTTTCGCCCACATACGGCCATATGGCCCCAACTCGGCTCAAAATTAGCCCAAAAACTTAGTGTTCCAAATCCTGTTTTAAGTGTGCGGAATCGATTAGGCACATCAAAACTATACAAAATCCGTTAAACCAGCGAGAAAATATGAAATTATAATTTTCGCCCACATACGTCCATATGGCCCCAACTCGGCTCAAAATTAGCCCAAAAACTTAGTGTTCCAAATCCGGTTTTTAGTGTGCGGAATCGATTAGGCACATCAAAACTATACAAAATCCGTTAAAACAGTGCGAAAATACGAAATTATAATTTTCGCCCACATACGTCCATATGGCCCCAACTCGGCTCGAAATTCGCCCAAAAACTTAGTGTTCCGAATCCGGTTTTAAGTGTGCGGAATCGATTAGGCACATCAAAACTATACAAAATCTAACGGATTTTGTATAGTTTTGATGTGCCTAATCGGCCATATGGCCCCAACTCGGCTCGAAATTCGCCCAAAAACTTAGTGTTCCAAATCCGGTTTTAAGTGTACGGAATCGATTAGGCACATCAAAACTATACAAAATCCGTTAAAACAGCGCGAAAATACGAAATTATAATTTTCGCCCACATACGGCCATATGGCCCCAACTCGGCTCAAAATTAGCCCAAAAACTTAGTGTTCCAAATCCGGTTTTTAGTGTGCAGAATCGATTAGGCACATCAAAACTATACAAAATCCGTTAAAACAGCGCGAAAATACGAAATTATAATTTTCGCCCACATACGGCCATATGGCCCCAACTCGGCTCGAAATTCGCCCAAAAACTTAGTGTTCCAAATCCGGTTTTAAGTGTGCGGAATCGATTAGGCACATCAAAACTATACAAAATCCGTTAAACCAGCGAGAAAATATGAAATTATAATTTTCGCCCACATACGTCCATATGGCCCCAACTCGGCTCAAAATTAGCCCAAAAACTTAGTGTTCCAAATCCGGTTTTTAGTGTGCGGAATCGATTAGGCACATCAAAACTATACAAAATCCGTTAAAACAGTGCGAAAATACGAAATTATAATTTTCGCCCACATACGTCCATATGGCCCCAACTCGGCTCGAAATTCGCCCAAAAACTTAGTGTTCCGAATCCGGTTTTAAGTGTGCGGAATCGATTAGGCACATCAAAACTATACAAAATCTAACGGATTTTGTATAGTTTTGATGTGCCTAATCGGCCATATGGCCCCAACTCGGCTCGAAATTCGCCCTAAACTTAGTGTTCCAAATCCGGTTTTAAGTGTGCGGAATCGATTAGGCACATCAAAACTATACAAAATCCGTTAAAACAGTGCGAAAATACGAAATTATAATTTTCGCCCACATACGGCCATATGGCCCCAACTCGGCTCGAAATTCGCCCAAAAACTTAGTGTTCCGAATCCGGTTTTAAGTGTGCGGAATCGATTAGGCACATCAAAACTATACAAAATCTAACGGGTTTTGTATAGTTTTGATGTGCCTAATCGGCCATATGGCCCCAACTCGGCTCGAAATTCGCCCAAAAACTTAGTGTTCCAAATCCGGTTTTAAGTGTGCGAAATCGATTAGGCACATCAAAACTATACAAAATCCGTTAAAACAGTGCGAAAATACGAAATTATAATTTTCGCCCACATACGTCCATATGGCCCCAACTCGGCTCGAAATTCGCCCAAAAACTAAGTGTTCCAAATCCGGTTTTAAGTGTGCGGAATCGATTAGGCACATCAAAACTATACAAAATCCGTTAAACCAGCGAGAAAATATGAAATTATAATTTTCGCCCACATACGTCCATATGGCCCCAACTCGGCTCAAAATTAGCCAAAAAACTTAGTGTTCCAAATCCGGTTTTTAGTGTGCGGAATCGATTAGGCACATCAAAACTATACAAAATCCGTTAAAACAGTGCGAAAATACGAAATTATAATTTTCGCCCACATACGGCCATATGGCCCCAACTCGGCTCGAAATTCGCCCAAAAACTTAGTGTTCCGAATCCGGTTTTAAGTGTGCGGAATCGATTAGGCACATCAAAACTATACAAAATCTAACGGGTTTTGTATAGTTTTGATGTGCCTAATCGGCCATATGGCCCCAACTCGGCTCAAAATTAGCCAAAAAACTTAGTGTTCCAAATCCGGTTTTTAGTGTGCGGAATCGATTAGGCACATCAAAACTATACAAAATCCGTTAAAACAGTGCGAAAATACGAAATTATAATTTTCGCCCACATACGGCCATATGGCCCCAACTCGGCTCGAAATTCGCCCAAAAACTTAGTGTTCCGAATCCGGTTTTAAGTGTGCGGAATCGATTAGGCACATCAAAACTATACAAAATCTAACGGGTTTTGTATAGTTTTGATGTGCCTAATCGGCCATATGGCCCCAACTCGGCTCGAAATTCGCCCAAAAACTTAGTGTTCCAAATCCGGTTTTATGTGTGCGGAATCGATTAGGCACATCAAAACTATACAAAATCCGTTAAAACAGCGCGAAAATACGAAATTATAATTTTCGCCCACATACGTCCATATGGCCCTAACTCGGCTTGAAATTCGCCCAAAAACTTAGTGTTCCAAATCCGGTTTTAAGTGTGCGGAATCGATTAGGCACATCAAAACTATTCAAAATCCGTTAAAACAGTGCGAAAATACGAAATTATAATTTTCGCCCACATACGTCCATATGGCCCCAACTCGGCTCAAAATTAGCCCAAAAACTTAGTGTTCCAAATCCGGTTTTTAGTGTGCGGAATCGATTAGGCACATCAAAACTATACAAAATCCGTTAAACCAGCGAGAAAATATGAAATTATAATTTTCGCCCACATACGTCCATATGGCCCCAACTCGGCTCAAAATTAGCCAAAAAACTTAGTGTTCCAAATCCGGTTTTTAGTGTGCGGAATCGATTAGGCACATCAAAACTATACAAAATCCGTAAAAACAGTGCGAAAATACGAAATTATAATTTTCGCCCACATACGGCCATATGGCCCCAACTCGGCTCGAAATTCGCCCAAAAACTTAGTGTTCCGAATTCGGTTTTAAATGTGCCTAATCGGCCATATGGCCCCAACTCGGCTCGAAATTCGCCCAAAAACTTAGTGTTCCAAATCCGGTTTTAAGTGTGCGGAATCGATTAGGCACATCAAAACTATACAAAATCCGTTAAAACAGTGCGAAAATACGAAATTATAATTTTCGCCCACATACGGCCATATGGCCCCAACTCGGCTCGAAATTCGCCCAAAAACTTAGTGTTCCGAATCCGGTTTTAAGTGTGCGGAATCGATTAGGCACATCAAAACTATACAAAATCTAACGGGTTTTGTATAGTTTTGATGTGCCTAATCGGCCATATGGCCCCAACTCGGCTCGAAATTCGCCCAAAAACTTAGTGTTCCAAATCCGGTTTTAAGTGTGCGAAATCGATTAGGCACATCAAAACTATACAAAATCCGTTAAAACAGTGCGAAAATACGAAATTATAATTTTCGCCCACATACGTCCATATGGCCCCAACTCGGCTCGAAATTCGCCCAAAAACTTAGTGTTCCGAATCCGGTTTTAAGTGTGCGGAATCGATTAGGCACATCAAAACTATACAAAATCCGTTAAAACAGTGCGAAAATACGAAATTATAATTTTCGCCCACATACGTCCATATGGCCCCAACTCGGCTCGAAATTCGCCCAAAAACTTAGTGTTCCAAATCCGGTTTTAAGTGTGCGGAATCGATTAGGCACATCAAAACTATACAAAATCCCTTAAAACAGCGCGAATATACGAAATTATAATTTTCGCCCACATACGTCCATATGGCCCCAACTCGGCTCAAAATTAGCCCAAAAACTTAGTGTTCCGAATCCGGTTTTTAGTATGCGGAATCGATTAGGCACATGAAAACTATACAAAATCCGTTAAAACAGCGCGAAAATACGAAATTATAATTTTCGCCCACATACGTCCATATGGCCCCAACTCGGCTCGAAATTCGCCCAAAAACTTAGTGTTCCAAATCCGGTTTTAAGTGTGCGGAATCGATTAGGCACATCAAAACTATACAAAATCCGTTAAAACAGCGCGAAAATACGAAATTATAATTTTCGCCCACATACGTCCATATGGCCCCAACTCGGCTTGAAATTCGCCCAAAAACTTAGTGTTCCAAATCCGGTTTTAAGTGTGCGGAATCGATTAGGCACATCAAAACTATACAAAATCCGTTAAAACAGTGCGAAAATACGAAATTATAATTTTCGCCCACATACGTCCATATGGCCCCAACTCGGCTCAAAATTAGCCCAAAAACTTAGTGTTCCAAATCCGGTTTTTAGTGTGCGGAATCGATTAGGCACATCAAAACTATACAAAATCCGTTAAAACAGTGCGAAAATACGAAATTATAATTTTCGCCCACATACGTCCATATGGCCCCAACTCGGCTCAAAATTAGCCCAAAAACTTAGTGTTCCGAATCCGGTTTTTAGTATGCGGAATCGATTAGGCACATCAAAACTATACAAAATCCGTTAAAACAGCGCGAAAATACGAAATTATAATTTTCGCCCACATACGTCCATATGGCCCCAACTCGGCTCGAAATTCGCCCAAAAACTTAGTGTTCCAAATCCGGTTTTAAGTGTGCGGAATCGATTAGGCACATCAAAACTATACAAAATCCGTTAAAACAGCGCGAAAATACGAAATTATAATTTTCGCCCACATACGGCCATATGGCCCCAACTCGGCTCGAAATTCGCCCAAAAACTTAGTGTTCCAAATCCTGTTTTAAGTGTACGGAATCGATTAGGCACATCAAAACTATACAAAATCCGTTAAAACAGCGCGAAAATACGATATTGTAGGAAAACTCACACTGATTTATTTAAAAAAATATAAATGCAAACAAATCACAACGGTTTTATATTTAAAATAACAAAAATAGAGAAATAAAACGATTAATAATTCTTGGAAACTAAAACTAATCTTATCTTAAAAATATAAACGTAAACAACTCATTAACGGTTTTATATTTAAAAAAATAGCAACGGTAAAAATAGATTCGAATAAGTAATCTTAGGGAGAAATTATATACGAACGTAAATCACAAAAATAATTAATTAACCAACACCTAATATGAAAGAAATAATAATTAAACCCGAAACGCAAAAACACAATACAACCGCACAGGCTGAGCGACGCAGATAAAGTGAGCCCGAGACAATATGCACGGCCGCTTTTATAGGTTTCTTCAACCGTCGATTTTCATATCTCCAACACGGCCTCTCCTGACAGGAGACCGTCCTCGGACTCCCATTCTTCATTCTCAGCTAGTCCAGAAGCGGCATCGAAGGCCCAGCCCTACACTCAGTCGAAGGCAAGGCACGATCTTGAGATCCTTGGACTCCAGGCACGGCGGCAGACTGCTGTTCGGTATCTGTACCAGACTCTGTATCTTGAGCTCGAGACGGCCCAGGTTCTGGTTCAGCGCAGTCGGTAGAGTCTATGTCTATACCTGTGTGTCAGAAACAAAGATACACGATTCGTAAAGAAATAAAGATAAAACTAAAATTATACAACGCTTCATGACTTGCAAACAAGACGCGTCCGCCAAATTAACAAGTAATGTAACGCTGCTATGTGATTAAGCCATAGGCACGACGTTCGCATTCACTTAATCACGGCACAAGTCAGAGGCACGACGTGAAGCTATAACTTGGCCCTGCAATTGTTAGCCAGAGGCACGACGTGAAGCATTCACTAACAATTGCCTCGGAAAGGAAGCACGACGTGAGGCTATTTCCGACAACACGCACGGAAAGGAAGCACGACGTGAGGCTATTTCCGGCACCTGCTCAAGTAACGGTTTGCAACCCGTACTTGAGCAGTTACACTCACCCTCAAAGTAAGCCGCGCAAACTTCAGGGGTCCATTCTCCACGCCACGGGATCATATACTCAGCTGCCGCTTGGGTTAACTTCCCGTAGGATCCCGCCAAGAGCTGTAACTCATAGCGCCCGTGAGGGAGAATCTTCATCACACGGTATGGACCTCGCATCCCAGAGTCAAGCTTTCCCGTCGATTGTGCCTGCTTTTTTACAAATACCAACGAGTTTAATTCAAAATCACGAGCAGGCTTCCTGCCCTGATTAACGTACGAATCTTGGTCTTGCTGGTTTCGACCAAGTCGTTCAGACGCCCTTTGACGGCTCATTTCTCGTAGGGCTTCTCGATTCGGGCTGGAACCTTCCAACGCCACGTCACGGACCAAGCTTCGAATGAGAGGCGTCGCTGCATCAATACCGACCAGGAGATTGAGTGCGGATTGCTGGGTTGTCCGGTGCCGGGTGATGTTCAGGACCAGTTGAAGCTTCCAGACGATGCCAGGCCACCTCTGCTGCCGATAGTTTGCCTCTATGCGGATCATGTTAAGCACCGTTCTGCAGTAGCGCTCAACTTGTCCGTTAGATTGATGCATCTCGGGAGTAATTAAATGTACATCAATGCCCATATTTTCAACCCAATTAGTGAAATCACTAGATTGGAACATGCGACCTCTGTCAGCAACAATTAACTTAGGAGTCCCAAATAAAGAGATAGTGTTAGTAACATGACGCTTTAATTCATCAGATTCCTGCCGATACATCGGGTATAGCAAACAAAACTTAGAGAAAGCATCTATTACTATAAGGATGTATCGGTAGCCATCTACTTCAGGCAGTGGACCTAACACATCCATATGGATGGTAGCAAAGGGTAAATCGGGTTTTTCCCAAGAATGTATGGGTTGCAATGGGAATCGCGCCACTTTCTTTTGTGATATGCACACCAAACAGTGTGATACATATTTTCGGACAAAGATTCGTAACCCTGGGAACCAAAAATGCTTAAGAAGCAAATCAACGGTTTTATCTATCCCAGGATGATCGTGTTCGTCGTGGAACACACGAAGCAAACTTAACCTATGCCCCTTTGGTATGTAACATAGGTATCGGAAAGACTCACCAGTTGGTGTATATTTAAAATAAAGAATATCGTTTTTAACGATATATCGACTAGCGTCCAACTGACCGTCATTCAGTTGTTGAATGAGGGTCCGCGTCTCTTCGTCGGATGCCTGAGCAATCTGTGCCCAATTCAGTGGTTTCTGAACCGTGCACACATTGAAAGGATTCCGGCTTAAGTAATCCGCGTGCGACATTTGAGAACCTTTCCGATAATCAAGGTCAAAATCAAAATCCTGTAGGTATACCCACCACCGAGCCACCCTGGGAAGTAAATCTTTTTTTCGTTGGGTTAGTTTCAGAGCATTGCAATCGGTGACTACAGTGAAATGTACACCCACAAGATAATGGCGAAAGTGCTGTAGCACCTTTACTACCGCCAGGGTCTCTAATTCATAAGAGTGGTACTTACCCTCGGCTCCTTGAGTTAACTTACTGAAATAAGCGACTACCCGCTTATGACCACCCTGGTGAATCTGCAGAAAGACGCCCCCGTAGCCAATAGAGCTGGCATCAGTATGCACCTCAATAGGTAGCGAAGGGTCGTAAATAGCAAGTACAGGCTCGTTGGTGAGACATTCAATAATAAACTTACGAGCTGCTTGCTGTTCAGGCCCCCAGTTGAAGTGCACGCCCTTTCGTGTTAAAGCCGCGATGCAGGCAGTCTTCTGAGCGAAACCAGGTATATATCGCCGAAAGTAACTGGCTAATCCCATAAACTGTCGCACCTGCTTTACATTTTTAGGTTCATCGGCATCCGTAAGTGCTCTTACCTTCTCAGTGCTCGGCTGTACCTGACCTTCACTAATTCTGCGGCCTAAATATTCAATAGAACTTGAAAGAAAAGAGCACTTCTTCAAATTGATTGAAAAACCTGCATCGGTCAGAGTTTTAAGTACCTCGCGTAAAAGGACTAAACCACGTTCAATTGATGAACTCAAAATCAAAATGTCATCTATGTAGACAAGGATATCTCCAGATTCTATGAATTCCTTAAGCGTCTTCGCGATGATTCGTTGATAAACGACAGGGGCATTTGCGAGGCCATAAGGCATTTTCAAATATTCGTAATGCCCCTCGGGCGTTACAAAGCCAGTTAGAGGCACCGACGCCTTCTCCAAGGGAATTTGGTGAAAGCCTGTCGCCATATCAAGACACGTAAAATATTTGTTACGTCCTAATCGGTCTATGTGATCGTCAATACGAGGCAACGGGAAACGATCCTTAATAGTGACATCGTTTAGTTTTCGGAAATCGACGCACATACGATCTGAACCATCTTTTTTCTTCACTAGAAGAATAGGACTCGCGTAATCAGATTCAGATTCCTGTATGACACCAGTTCGCAACAAATCCTTAATGATATCACGGACGCGGAGTTTCTCTGCGTAGGACAAACGATACGGGTGATAACTCACAGGGACATCACTTTTCAACCTAATTGTCATGCAACCAGTATTTACCGTAGATGTTGCAGTACCGGATATCAAAAACTTTGAAAATTCGTTAACAATTTTTAGTAATTGCTGAAGGTCTTCGCCGACAAGAGGGGTGTTCACAGGAATTGATACACTAGATTGGACAGTCATTACTCTATTATCGCTACGGTTTCTAGTTAATACTTGCGTATCACGCGTGCGAATATAACTGACGCCTTCTCTGTTGAGGACATCCGTACCTACAATAACCGGAGTATTCATATACTCTGTGGCAACGACAAAAAAATCAACTTCAAGCGTTATACCATTAAACTCAATTGATAAAGTTACGTAAGAGGTGCTTTCAATTTCTTGACTGCCTAAACCCTTTAAAATTCGAAATGTGGGCTTATGTGCGCAATTGAAATGCTTTAACAAATGAGTTGCAATTAAAGATATTGTTGAACCGCTGTCTATCAAAACATCGACCGGCACGCCTTGTATAACGGCAACAATTATATCATTATTGCGGGTACCCTGATTCTCTCGACAAAAATTTACGTTATTTTTATTACGGGATTCAGATTTTTGTTTGGCAAAACAATTATCAATTCTATGGCCCGTCTTTTTACAGAAGGCACACGTATCCGGTTTGGTTGGGACAAAAACAGGCTTAGAGTTCAGATTGTCTGACGGGCGCTCTTCCGTGTTTGATTTAAACTTCTTACATTCAGGCTGTTTATGTCCTAACTGACCACACGAAAAACACCTTCCTGTGTCAAAGCGTCGCTTTCTCGGGTTAGGATACCGTGAATTGTTAATGTTTCTATTTACATACGAACCTTGAGACAATTTGTGAGTTAGATTAGTTTTAGAAGTAGAAGGCTTTACGTAATTTGAGAAAAACTCAACAAGACCGTCCGGAGACAACTTAGCGTTTGTGGCACATGCCTTAATTTGTGGGTCAGTAATTCCGCGTATTATTATTGCCGTAACTAGCTCTTCACTGAGCCCCCGTACAATACGCAAACGAAGAAGCGACCGCCGAGCGTAATCGGCGTACGTGGTGTAGCTATCGGAGTTTGTACTCATAACCTCAAATAAAATATTAGCAATGTCGGGTACTTTAGGACATAAGGGTTTGAATTCTCTTTTAAAACTACTCCAACTCCGCTCAGTGGTCACCCATTCGTTCAGCCACGACCTAGCATCTCCTTTGAGACAATTACCTATTCGTGAAAGACACTCATAGTCATTCCAATTATTTGCAGACTTAACTCGTTCCACCTCCTCACACCAATCTTCAATATTGTGCAGACTCGGATCAAAGTTAGAGATATAGTAAGGTTGATTAGACGCACTAACGGTATTAATGGAACGGATGGCATCTACAATACGCTCGGTAAACGTAGACGGCACACTTGTCTGATTGGTGGCTCGTTCGGACTCCGTGTCTGGCACAGAGGGTGCGTTTGGAATACCTGGTGGCCGCGAAGCACTTAGTGGTGTACTAGATCGTTGGTCCCTACGTGTAGACATCGCGAGTCTATCAAGCGAGATCGCCTCACATTCATTTGGAGCGTGACGCCCTGGTGACGGCGATACGGGCACATCACATTGCACCGGCGGCGGTGGATTTTGCTCAGCTATCTGACTTTCTAATGTTCGGAGACGGGCTAACATGGCTTCCATGTCACGTCTCAATTTGCCTTCCGGTGTACGATCACGGTGCCTACTACGCCGGTGTTCCCGGCTACTCCTACGGCTCTCGCGTTCACGATGATTACGGTCAGACATAACACGAATTTATAAAATCGCAACAAATCAAAAATACAATCACAACAAAAACGAACCTAAACAGATATCAGAACAGACGAGCGGGATAGGATCACGTCAATCCTATCCCACTTCTGATGTAGGAAAACTCACACTGATTTATTTAAAAAAATATAAATGCAAACAAATCACAACGGTTTTATATTTAAAATAACAAAAATAGAGAAATAAAACGATTAATAATTCTTGGAAACTAAAACTAATCTTATCTTAAAAATATAAACGTAAACAACTCATTAACGGTTTTATATTTAAAAAAATAGCAACGGTAAAAATAGATTCGAATAAGTAATCTTAGGGAGAAATTATATACGAACGTAAATCACAAAAATAATTAATTAACCAACACCTAATATGAAAGAAATAATAATTAAACCCGAAACGCAAAAACACAATACAACCGCACAGGCTGAGCGACGCAGATAAAGTGAGCCCGAGACAATATGCACGGCCGCTTTTATAGGTTTCTTCAACCGTCGATTTTCATATCTCCAACAATATTATAATTTTCGCCCACTTACGGCCATATGGCCCCAACTCGGCTCAAAATTCGCCCAAAAACTTAGTGTTCCAAATCCAGTTTTAAGTGTGCGGAATCGATTAGGCACATCAAAACTATACAAATTCCGTTAAAACAGCGCGAAAATATGAAATTATAATTTTCGCCCACATACGTCCATATGGCCCCAACTCGGCTCAAAATTAGCCCAAAAACTTAGTGTTCCAAATCCGGTTTTTAGTGTGCGGAATCGATTAGGCACATCAAAACTATACAAAATCCGTTAAAACAGTGCGAAAATACGAAATTATAATTTTCGCCCACATACGTCCATATGGCCCCAACTCGGCTCGAAATTCGCCCAAAAACTTAGTGTTCCAAATCCGGTTTTAAGTGTGCGGAATCGATTAGGCACATCAAAACTATACAAAATCCGTTAAAACAGCGCGAAAATACGAAATTATAATTTTCGCCCACATACGTCCATATGGCCCCAACTCGGCTCAAAATTAGCCCAAAAACTTAGTGTTCCGAATCCGGTTTTTAGTATGCGGAATCGATTAGGCACATCAAAACTATACAAAATCCGTTAAAACAGCGCGAAAATACGAAATTATAATTTTCGCCCACATACGTCCATATGGCCCCAACTCGGCTCGAAATTCGCCCAAAAACTTAGTGTTCCAAATCCGGTTTTAAGTGTGCGGAATCGATTAGGCACATCAAAACTATACAAAATCCGTTTAAACAGCGCGAAAATACGAAATTATAATTTTCGCCCACATACGTCCATATGGCCCCAACTCGGCTTGAAATTCGCCCAAAAACTTAGTGTTCCAAATCCGGTTTTAAGTGTGCGGAATCGATTAGGCACATCAAAACTATACAAAATCCGTTAAAACAGTGCGAAAATACGAAATTATAATTTTCGCCCACATACGTCCATATGGCCCCAACTCGGCTCAAAATTAGCCCAAAAACTTAGTGTTCCAAATCCGGTTTTTAGTGTGCGGAATCGATTAGGCACATCAAAACTATACAAAATCCGTTAAAACAGTGCGAAAATACGAAATTATAATTTTCGCCCACATACGGCCATATGGCCCCAACTCGGCTCAAAATTAGCCCAAAAACTTAGTGTTCCAAATCCGGTTTTTAGTGTGCGGAATCGATTAGGCACATCAAAACTATACAAAATCCGTTAAAACAGCGCGAAAATACGAAATTATAATTTTCGCCCACATACGGCCGTTAAGGCCCCAACGGCTCAAAATTAGCCCAAAAACTTAGTGTTCCAAATCCGGTTTTTAGTGTGCGGAATCGATTAGGCACATCAAAACTATACAAAATCCGTTAAAACAGCGCGAAAATACGAAATTATAATTTTCGCCCACATACGGCCGTATGGCCCCAACTCGGCTCAAAATTAGCCCAAAAACTTAGTGTTCCAAATCCGGTTTTTAGTGTGCGGAATCGATTAGGCACATCAAAACTATACAAAATCCGTTAAAACAGTGCGAAAATACGAAATTATAATTTTCGCCCACATACGGCCATATGGCCCCAACTCGGCTCAAAATTAGCCCAAAAACTTAGTGTTCCAAATCCGGTTTTAAGTGTGCGGAATCGATTAGGCACATCAAAACTATACAAAATCCGTTAAACCAGCGAGAAAATATGAAATTATAATTTTCGCCCACATACGTCCATATGGCCCCAACTCGGCTCAAAATTAGCCCAAAAACTTAGTGTTCCAAATCCGGTTTTTAGTGTGCGGAATCGATTAGGCACATCAAAACTATACAAAATCCGTTAAAACAGTGCGAAAATACGAAATTATAATTTTCGCCCACATACGTCCATATGGCCCCAACTCGGCTCGAAATTCGCCCAAAAACTTAGTGTTCCGAATCCGGTTTTAAGTGTGCGGAATCGATTAGGCACATCAAAACTATACAAAATCCGTTAAAACAGCGCGAAAATATGAAATTATAATTTTCGCCCACATACGTCCATATGGCCCCAACTCGGCTCGAAATTCGCCCAAAAACTTAGTGTTCCAAATCCGGTTTTAAGTGTGCGGAATCGATTAGGCACATCAAAACTATACAAAATCCGTTAAAACAGCGCGAATATACGAAATTATAATTTTCGCCCACATACGGCCATATGGCCCCAACTCGGCTCAAAATTAGCCCAAAAACTTAGTGTTCCAAATCCGGTTTTTAGTGTGCGGAATCGATTAGGCACATCAAAACTATACAAAATCCGTTAAAACAGCGCGAAAATACGAAATTATAATTTTCGCCCACATACGGCCGTATGGCCCCAACTCGGCTCAAAATTAGCCCAAAAACTTAAGTGTTCCAAATCCGGTTTTTAGTGTGCGGAATCGATTAGGCACATCAAAACTATACAAAATCCGTTAAAACAGCGCGAAAATACGAAATTATAATTTTCGCCCACATACGGCCATATGGCCCCAACTCGGCTCAAAATTAGCCCAAAAACTTAGTGTTCCAAATCCTGTTTTAAGTGTGCGGAATCGATTAGGCACATCAAAACTATACAAAATCCGTTAAACCAGCGAGAAAATATGAAATTATAATTTTCGCCCACATACGTCCATATGGCCCCAACTCGGCTCAAAATTAGCCCAAAAACTTAGTGTTCCAAATCCGGTTTTTAGTGTGCGGAATCGATTAGGCACATCAAAACTATACAAAATCCGTTAAAACAGTGCGAAAATACGAAATTATAATTTTCGCCCACATACGTCCATATGGCCCCAACTCGGCTCGAAATTCGCCCAAAAACTTAGTGTTCCGAATCCGGTTTTAAGTGTGCGGAATCGATTAGGCACATCAAAACTATACAAAATCCGTTAAAACAGTGCGAAAATACGAAATTATAATTTTCGCCCACATACGTCCATATGGCCCCAACTCGGCTCGAAATTCGCCCAAAAACTTAGTGTTCCGAATCCGGTTTTAAGTGTGCGGAATCGATTAGGCACATCAAAACTATACAAAATCCGTTAAAACAGCGCGAAAATATGAAATTATAATTTTCGCCCACATACGTCCATATGGCCCCAACTCGGCTCGAAATTCGCCCAAAAACTTAGTGTTCCAAATCCGGTTTTAAGTGTGCGGAATCGATTAGGCACATCAAAACTATACAAAATCCGTTAAAACAGCGCGAAAATACGAAATTATAATTTTCGCCCACATACGTCCATATGGCCCCAACTCGGCTCAAAATTAGCCCAAAAACTTAGTGTTCCGAATCCGGTTTTTAGTATGCGGAATCGATTAGGCACATCAAAACTATACAAAATCCGTTAAAACAGCGCGAAAATACGAAATTATAATTTTCGCCCACATACGTCCATATGGCCCCAACTCGGCTCGAAATTCGCCCAAAAACTTAGTGTTCCGAATCCGGTTTTAAGTGTGCGGAATCGATTAGGCACATCAAAACTATACAAAATCCGTTAAAACAGCGCGAAAATATGAAATTATAATTTTCGCCCACATACGTCCATATGGCCCCAACTCGGCTCGAAATTCGCCCAAAAACTTAGTGTTCCAAATCCGGTTTTAAGTGTGCGGAATCGATTAGGCACATCAAAACTATACAAAATCCGTTAAAACAGCGCGAATATACGAAATTATAATTTTCGCCCACATACGTCCATATGGCCCCAACTCGGCTCAAAATTAGCCCAAAAACTTAGTGTTCCGAATCCGGTTTTTAGTATGCGGAATCGATTAGGCACATCAAAACTATACAAAATCCGTTAAAACAGCGCGAAAATACGAAATTATAATTTTCGCCCACATACGTCCATATGGCCCCAACTCGGCTCGAAATTCGCCCAAAAACTTAGTGTTCCAAATCCGGTTTTTAGTGTGCGGAATCGATTAGGCACATCAAAACTATACAAAATCCGTTAAAACAGTGCGAAAATACGAAATTATAATTTTCGCCCACATACGTCCATATGGCCCCAACTCGGCTCGAAATTCGCCCAAAAACTTAGTGTTCCGAATCCGGTTTTAAGTGTGCGGAATCGATTAGGCACATCAAAACTATACAAAATCCGTTAAAACAGCGCGAAAATATGAAATTATAATTTTCGCCCACATACGTCCATATGGCCCCAACTCGGCTCGAAATTCGCCCAAAAACTTAGTGTTCCAAATCCGGTTTTAAGTGTGCGGAATCGATTAGGCACATCAAAACTATACAAAATCCGTTAAAACAGCGCGAATATACGAAATTATAATTTTCGCCCACATACGGCCATATGGCCCCAACTCGGCTCAAAATTAGCCCAAAAACTTAGTGTTCCAAATCCGGTTTTTAGTGTGCGGAATCGATTAGGCACATCAAAACTATACAAAATCCGTTAAAACAGCGCGAAAATACGAAATTATAATTTTCGCCCACATACGGCCGTATGGCCCCAACTCGGCTCAAAATTAGCCCAAAAACTTAAGTGTTCCAAATCCGGTTTTTAGTGTGCGGAATCGATTAGGCACATCAAAACTATACAAAATCCGTTAAAACAGCGCGAAAATACGAAATTATAATTTTCGCCCACATACGGCCATATGGCCCCAACTCGGCTCAAAATTAGCCCAAAAACTTAGTGTTCCAAATCCTGTTTTAAGTGTGCGGAATCGATTAGGCACATCAAAACTATACAAAATCCGTTAAACCAGCGAGAAAATATGAAATTATAATTTTCGCCCACATACGTCCATATGGCCCCAACTCGGCTCAAAATTAGCCCAAAAACTTAGTGTTCCAAATCCGGTTTTTAGTGTGCGGAATCGATTAGGCACATCAAAACTATACAAAATCCGTTAAAACAGTGCGAAAATACGAAATTATAATTTTCGCCCACATACGTCCATATGGCCCCAACTCGGCTCGAAATTCGCCCAAAAACTTAGTGTTCCGAATCCGGTTTTAAGTGTGCGGAATCGATTAGGCACATCAAAACTATACAAAATCCGTTAAAACAGCGCGAAAATATGAAATTATAATTTTCGCCCACATACGTCCATATGGCCCCAACTCGGCTCGAAATTCGCCCAAAAACTTAGTGTTCCAAATCCGGTTTTAAGTGTGCGGAATCGATTAGGCACATCAAAACTATACAAAATCCGTTAAAACAGCGCGAATATACGAAATTATAATTTTCGCCCACATACGTCCATATGGCCCCAACTCGGCTCAAAATTAGCCCAAAAACTTAGTGTTCCGAATCCGGTTTTTAGTATGCGGAATCGATTAGGCACATCAAAACTATACAAAATCCGTTAAAACAGCGCGAAAATACGAAATTATAATTTTCGCCCACATACGTCCATATGGCCCCAACTCGGCTCGAAATTCGCCCAAAAACTTAGTGTTCCAAATCCGGTTTTAAGTGTGCGGAATCGATTAGGCACATCAAAACTATACAAAATCCGTTAAAACAGCGCGAAAATACGAAATTATAATTTTCGCCCACATACGTCCATATGGCCCCAACTCGGCTTGAAATTCGCCCAAAAACTTAGTGTTCCAAATCCGGTTTTAAGTGTGCGGAATCGATTAGGCACATCAAAACTATACAAAATCCGTTAAAACAGTGCGAAAATACGAAATTATAATTTTCGCCCACATACGTCCATATGGCCCCAACTCGGCTCAAAATTAGCCCAAAAACTTAGTGTTCCAAATCCGGTTTTTAGTGTGCGGAATCGATTAGGCACATCAAAACTATACAAAATCCGTTAAAACAGCGCGAAAATACGAAATTATAATTTTCGCCCACATACGTCCATATGGCCCCAACTCGGCTCAAAATTAGCCCAAAAACTTAGTGTTCCGAATCCGGTTTTTAGTATGCGGAATCGATTAGGCACATCAAAACTATACAAAATCCGTTAAAACAGCGCGAAAATACGAAATTATAATTTTCGCCCACATACGTCCATATGGCCCCAACTCGGCTCGAAATTCGCCCAAAAACTTAGTGTTCCAAATCCGGTTTTAAGTGTGCGGAATCGATTAGGCACATCAAAACTATACAAAATCCGTTTAAACAGCGCGAAAATACGAAATTATAATTTTCGCCCACATACGTCCATATGGCCCCAACTCGGCTTGAAATTCGCCCAAAAACTTAGTGTTCCAAATCCGGTTTTAAGTGTGCGGAATCGATTAGGCACATCAAAACTATACAAAATCCGTTAAAACAGTGCGAAAATACGAAATTATAATTTTCGCCCACATACGGCCATATGGCCCCAACTCGGCTCAAAATTAGCCCAAAAACTTAGTGTTCCAAATCCGGTTTTTAGTGTGCGGAATCGATTAGGCACATCAAAACTATACAAAATCCGTTAAAACAGCGCGAAAATACGAAATTATAATTTTCGCCCACATACGGCCGTATGGCCCCAACGGCTCAAAATTAGCCCAAAAACTTAGTGTTCCAAATCCGGTTTTTAGTGTGCGGAATCGATTAGGCACATCAAAACTATACAAAATCCGTTAAAACAGTGCGAAAATACGAAATTATAATTTTCGCCCACATACGTCCATATGGCCCCAACTCGGCTCGAAATTCGCCCAAAAACTTAGTGTTCCGAATCCGGTTTTAAGTGTGCGGAATCGATTAGGCACATCAAAACTATACAAAATCCGTTAAAACAGCGCGAATATACGAAATTATAATTTTCGCCCACATACGGCCATATGGCCCCAACTCGGCTCAAAATTAGCCCAAAAACTTAGTGTTCCAAATCCGGTTTTTAGTGTGCGGAATCGATTAGGCACATCAAAACTATACAAAATCCGTTAAAACAGTGCGAAAATACGAAATTATAATTTTCGCCCACATACGTCCATATGGCCCCAACTCGGCTCGAAATTCGCCCAAAAACTTAGTGTTCCGAATCCGGTTTTAAGTGTGCGGAATCGATTAGGCACATCAAAACTATACAAAATCCGTTAAAACAGCGCGAAAATATGAAATTATAATTTTCGCCCACATACGTCCATATGGCCCCAACTCGGCTCGAAATTCGCCCAAAAACTTAGTGTTCCAAATCCGGTTTTAAGTGTGCGGAATCGATTAGGCACATCAAAACTATACAAAATCCGTTAAAACAGCGCGAATATACGAAATTATAATTTTCGCCCACATACGGCCATATGGCCCCAACTCGGCTCAAAATTAGCCCAAAAACTTAGTGTTCCAAATCCGGTTTTTAGTGTGCGGAATCGATTAGGCACATCAAAACTATACAAAATCCGTTAAAACAGCGCGAAAATACGAAATTATAATTTTCGCCCACATACGGCCGTATGGCCCCAACTCGGCTCAAAATTAGCCCAAAAACTTAAGTGTTCCAAATCCGGTTTTTAGTGTGCGGAATCGATTAGGCACATCAAAACTATACAAAATCCGTTAAAACAGCGCGAAAATACGAAATTATAATTTTCGCCCACATACGGCCATATGGCCCCAACTCGGCTCAAAATTAGCCCAAAAACTTAGTGTTCCAAATCCTGTTTTAAGTGTGCGGAATCGATTAGGCACATCAAAACTATACAAAATCCGTTAAACCAGCGAGAAAATATGAAATTATAATTTTCGCCCACATACGTCCATATGGCCCCAACTCGGCTCAAAATTAGCCCAAAAACTTAGTGTTCCAAATCCGGTTTTTAGTGTGCGGAATCGATTAGGCACATCAAAACTATACAAAATCCGTTAAAACAGTGCGAAAATACGAAATTATAATTTTCGCCCACATACGTCCATATGGCCCCAACTCGGCTCGAAATTCGCCCAAAAACTTAGTGTTCCGAATCCGGTTTTAAGTTTGCGGAATCGATTAGGCACATCAAAACTATACAAAATCCGTTAAAACAGTGCGAAAATACGAAATTATAATTTTCGCCCACATACGTCCATATGGCCCCAACTCGGCTCGAAATTCGCCCAAAAACTTAGTGTTCCGAATCCGGTTTTAAGTGTGCGGAATCGATTAGGCACATCAAAACTATACAAAATCCGTTAAAACAGCGCGAAAATATGAAATTATAATTTTCGCCCACATACGTCCATATGGCCCCAACTCGGCTCGAAATTCGCCCAAAAACTTAGTGTTCCAAATCCGGTTTTAAGTGTGCGGAATCGATTAGGCACATCAAAACTATACAAAATCCGTTAAAACAGCGCGAATATACGAAATTATAATTTTCGCCCACATACGTCCATATGGCCCCAACTCGGCTCAAAATTAGCCCAAAAACTTAGTGTTCCGAATCCGGTTTTTAGTATGCGGAATCGATTAGGCACATCAAAACTATACAAAATCCGTTAAAACAGCGCGAAAATACGAAATTATAATTTTCGCCCACATACGTCCATATGGCCCCAACTCGGCTCGAAATTCGCCCAAAAACTTAGTGTTCCAAATCCGGTTTTAAGTGTGCGGAATCGATTAGGCACATCAAAACTATACAAAATCCGTTAAAACAGCGCGAAAATACGAAATTATAATTTTCGCCCACATACGTCCATATGGCCCCAACTCGGCTTGAAATTCGCCCAAAAACTTAGTGTTCCAAATCCGGTTTTAAGTGTGCGGAATCGATTAGGCACATCAAAACTATACAAAATCCGTTAAAACAGTGCGAAAATACGAAATTATAATTTTCGCCCACATACGTCCATATGGCCCCAACTCGGCTCAAAATTAGCCCAAAAACTTAGTGTTCCAAATCCGGTTTTTAGTGTGCGGAATCGATTAGGCACATCAAAACTATACAAAATCCGTTAAAACAGCGCGAAAATACGAAATTATAATTTTCGCCCACATACGTCCATATGGCCCCAACTCGGCTCAAAATTAGCCCAAAAACTTAGTGTTCCGAATCCGGTTTTTAGTATGCGGAATCGATTAGGCACATCAAAACTATACAAAATCCGTTAAAACAGCGCGAAAATACGAAATTATAATTTTCGCCCACATACGTCCATATGGCCCCAACTCGGCTCGAAATTCGCCCAAAAACTTAGTGTTCCAAATCCGGTTTTAAGTGTGCGGAATCGATTAGGCACATCAAAACTATACAAAATCCGTTTAAACAGCGCGAAAATACGAAATTATAATTTTCGCCCACATACGTCCATATGGCCCCAACTCGGCTTGAAATTCGCCCAAAAACTTAGTGTTCCAAATCCGGTTTTAAGTGTGCGGAATCGATTAGGCACATCAAAACTATACAAAATCCGTTAAAACAGTGCGAAAATACGAAATTATAATTTTCGCCCACATACGTCCATATGGCCCCAACTCGGCTCAAAATTAGCCCAAAAACTTAGTGTTCCAAATCCGGTTTTTAGTGTGCGGAATCGATTAGGCACATCAAAACTATACAAAATCCGTTAAAACAGTGCGAAAATACGAAATTATAATTTTCGCCCACATACGGCCATATGGCCCCAACTCGGCTCAAAATTAGCCCAAAAACTTAGTGTTCCAAATCCGGTTTTTAGTGTGCGGAATCGATTAGGCACATCAAAACTATACAAAATCCGTTAAAACAGCGCGAATATACGAAATTATAATTTTCGCCCACATACGGCCATATGGCCCCAACTCGGCTCAAAATTAGCCCAAAAACTTAGTGTTCCAAATCCGGTTTTTAGTGTGCGGAATCGATTAGGCACATCAAAACTATACAAAATCCGTTAAAACAGCGCGAAAATACGAAATTATAATTTTCGCCCACATACGGCCGTATGGCCCCAACTCGGCTCAAAATTAGCCCAAAAACTTAAGTGTTCCAAATCCGGTTTTTAGTGTGCGGAATCGATTAGGCACATCAAAACTATACAAAATCCGTTAAAACAGCGCGAAAATACGAAATTATAATTTTCGCCCACATACGGCCATATGGCCCCAACTCGGCTCAAAATTAGCCCAAAAACTTAGTGTTCCAAATCCTGTTTTAAGTGTGCGGAATCGATTAGGCACATCAAAACTATACAAAATCCGTTAAACCAGCGAGAAAATATGAAATTATAATTTTCGCCCACATACGTCCATATGGCCCCAACTCGGCTCAAAATTAGCCCAAAAACTTAGTGTTCCAAATCCGGTTTTTAGTGTGCGGAATCGATTAGGCACATCAAAACTATACAAAATCCGTTAAAACAGTGCGAAAATACGAAATTATAATTTTCGCCCACATACGTCCATATGGCCCCAACTCGGCTCGAAATTCGCCCAAAAACTTAGTGTTCCGAATCCGGTTTTAAGTGTGCGGAATCGATTAGGCACATCAAAACTATACAAAATCTAACGGATTTTGTATAGTTTTGATGTGCCTAATCGGCCATATGGCCCCAACTCGGCTCGAAATTCGCCCAAAAACTTAGTGTTCCAAATCCGGTTTTAAGTGTACGGAATCGATTAGGCACATCAAAACTATACAAAATCCGTTAAAACAGCGCGAAAATACGAAATTATAATTTTCGCCCACATACGGCCATATGGCCCCAACTCGGCTCAAAATTAGCCCAAAAACTTAGTGTTCCAAATCCGGTTTTTAGTGTGCAGAATCGATTAGGCACATCAAAACTATACAAAATCCGTTAAAACAGCGCGAAAATACGAAATTATAATTTTCGCCCACATACGGCCATATGGCCCCAACTCGGCTCAAAATTAGCCCAAAAACTTAGTGTTCCAAATCCGGTTTTAAGTGTGCGGAATCGATTAGGCACATCAAAACTATACAAAATCCGTTAAACCAGCGAGAAAATATGAAATTATAATTTTCGCCCACATACGTCCATATGGCCCCAACTCGGCTCAAAATTAGCCCAAAAACTTAGTGTTCCAAATCCGGTTTTTAGTGTGCGGAATCGATTAGGCACATCAAAACTATACAAAATCCGTTAAAACAGCGCGAATATACGAAATTATAATTTTCGCCCACATACGTCCATATGGCCCCAACTCGGCTCAAAATTAGCCCAAAAACTTAGTGTTCCAAATCCGGTTTTTAGTGTGCGGAATCGATTAGGCACATCAAAACTATACAAAATCCGTTAAAACAGCGCGAAAATACGAAATTATAATTTTCGCCCACATACGGCCGTATGGCCCCAACTCGGCTCAAAATTAGCCCAAAAACTTAAGTGTTCCAAATCCGGTTTTTAGTGTGCGGAATCGATTAGGCACATCAAAACTATACAAAATCCGTTAAAACAGCGCGAAAATACGAAATTATAATTTTCGCCCACATACGGCCATATGGCCCCAACTCGGCTCAAAATTAGCCCAAAAACTTAGTGTTCCAAATCCTGTTTTAAGTGTGCGGAATCGATTAGGCACATCAAAACTATACAAAATCCGTTAAACCAGCGAGAAAATATGAAATTATAATTTTCGCCCACATACGTCCATATGGCCCCAACTCGGCTCAAAATTAGCCCAAAAACTTAGTGTTCCAAATCCGGTTTTTAGTGTGCGGAATCGATTAGGCACATCAAAACTATACAAAATCCGTTAAAACAGCGCGAAAATACGAAATTATAATTTTCGCCCACATACGGCCGTATGGCCCCAACGGCTCAAAATTAGCCCAAAAACTTAGTGTTCCAAATCCGGTTTTTAGTGTGCGGAATCGATTAGGCACATCAAAACTATACAAAATCCGTTAAAACAGTGCGAAAATACGAAATTATAATTTTCGCCCACATACGGCCATATGGCCCCAACTCGGCTCAAAATTAGCCCAAAAACTTAGTGTTCCAAATCCGGTTTTAAGTGTGCGGAATCGATTAGGCACATCAAAACTATACAAAATCCGTTAAACCAGCGAGAAAATATGAAATTATAATTTTCGCCCACATACGTCCATATGGCCCCAACTCGGCTCAAAATTAGCCCAAAAACTTAGTGTTCCAAATCCGGTTTTTAGTGTGCGGAATCGATTAGGCACATCAAAACTATACAAAATCCGTTAAAACAGCGCGAATATACGAAATTATAATTTTCGCCCACATACGGCCATATGGCCCCAACTCGGCTCAAAATTAGCCCAAAAACTTAGTGTTCCAAATCCGGTTTTTAGTGTGCGGAATCGATTAGGCACATCAAAACTATACAAAATCCGTTAAAACAGCGCGAAAATACGAAATTATAATTTTCGCCCACATACGGCCGTATGGCCCCAACTCGGCTCAAAATTAGCCCAAAAACTTAAGTGTTCCAAATCCGGTTTTTAGTGTGCGGAATCGATTAGGCACATCAAAACTATACAAAATCCGTTAAAACAGCGCGAAAATACGAAATTATAATTTTCGCCCACATACGGCCATATGGCCCCAACTCGGCTCAAAATTAGCCCAAAAACTTAGTGTTCCAAATCCTGTTTTAAGTGTGCGGAATCGATTAGGCACATCAAAACTATACAAAATCCGTTAAACCAGCGAGAAAATATGAAATTATAATTTTCGCCCACATACGTCCATATGGCCCCAACTCGGCTCAAAATTAGCCCAAAAACTTAGTGTTCCAAATCCGGTTTTTAGTGTGCGGAATCGATTAGGCACATCAAAACTATACAAAATCCGTTAAAACAGTGCGAAAATACGAAATTATAATTTTCGCCCACATACGTCCATATGGCCCCAACTCGGCTCGAAATTCGCCCAAAAACTTAGTGTTCCGAATCCGGTTTTAAGTGTGCGGAATCGATTAGGCACATCAAAACTATACAAAATCTAACGGATTTTGTATAGTTTTGATGTGCCTAATCGGCCATATGGCCCCAACTCGGCTCGAAATTCGCCCAAAAACTTAGTGTTCCAAATCCGGTTTTAAGTGTGCGGAATCGATTAGGCACATCAAAACTATACAAAATCTAACGGATTTTGTATAGTTTTGATGTGCCTAATCGGCCATATGGCCCCAACTCGGCTCGAAATTCGCCCAAAACTTAGTGTTCCAAATCCGGTTTTAAGTGTGCGGAATCGATTAGGCACATCAAAACTATACAAAATCCGTTAAAACAGCGCGAAAATACGAAATTATAATTTTCGCCCACATACGGCCATATGGCCCCAACTCGGCTCAAAATTAGCCCAAAAACTTAGTGTTCCAAATCCGGTTTTTAGTGTGCGGAATCGATTAGGCACATCAAAACTATACAAAATCCGTTAAAACAGCGCGAAAATACGAAATTATAATTTTCGCCCACATACGGCCATATGGCCCCAACTCGGCTCGAAATTCGCCCAAAAACTTAGTGTTCCGAATCCGGTTTTAAGTGTGCGGAATCGATTAGGCACATCAAAACTATACAAAATCTAACTGATCCATTGAAATGTTACATTTTTTAGGCCTTACCTTGCGTTTCTTAGAGGACGCAATTTTATTTTTTTGACGTGTAGGGGGGGTAAGTGTAAAGCTAAAATCAAGTTTGTGGGGTCGCCACTATTGTCCCACGGCCGCCATCTTGAAAATAGGGGTTGAAACGGTTTTTACGATATATCTCTTAAACTATTTATCTGATAAAAAAAAATTAACGTTTTTTGTTGCAAATTAAATTCTCTATAACTTTGGTCCAGTAATTTTTTGTCGTAAAACTATAAATAAAAAAGTTATAAGTGAAAATGTACAGAAATTCGAGAAAAAAATTACCGAGAATGCTGTCCAGGTAGAAAATACCCAAGCGACCATTAGGGAACAAAAGAAAAGCTGCTATTATTATTATCATTATTTCTAACCTCTCTTACTGTACTATTCTTTTTTTGAAGTGAAAACTTCTTTAGCGGCGCTGAGCACTTTTTTTTGTATGGGTAAAAACTTTCAAACTCGCGTCAGGGTCACGTGATGCTGATCGAAAAAGCGTAAGATCGAGGGGAAGGGAGAGGAACTAGTATCTCCCACTCTTTCTACCATGCCTGAGTGTTCTGCAGCGGTATCCTCGTAACAAATGTCATTGTGACATTGCCTAAAACTAATCGTGACCCGCGGTTTTGCTCGCGATATTCTTGATACCATAAGAATTTCTGGATGAAAATTTTTGGCTGTATACTTTCGTACTTAATTCTGTTAACAATTTATGGATTTTAGATGTAAAAAGGTCCAGTTTTAAAATTAATCAAGACACAGAAATAAACCCGAACCTAAAACCCCCTGAGCTTCTAAAATTGATCTTTTGCAAATGCAAAGGAAACTGTGGAGCGATGTGTGGATGTCGAAAAGCAGGGCTAAAATGTTCCGCAGTGTGCTTCCATTGTTCTGGAGAGACTTGCAGCAACGTAATGGAACTCTCAGAATTAATAAATGAAAATGACTTTGATGATGAACCGCCGACATTGACACGCCTTCCTTCTACAGTTCTCCCACGGATATTTGATTCAGAAAACCGATCAGATGCTGAGCCGCAGCCTGGTCCATCGAAAAGACCGAGGACGGAGTAGTTAAATAAATAATAATAGTTAAGTTTAGCGCTGTAAAACCTTAGCTATTGACTTAATGAAAAAATGTTGCATATAAAAGTTGTCGAAAAAACGATCTGCAAAAATGGTCTGATATCGTTTTTTCGTAAAATGATAAAAAAAAGTTATACCGAAAAATATTTTTTTTTCTCGAATTTCTGAACATTTTCACTTATAACTTTTTTATTTATAAATTACTGGACCAAAGTTATAGAGAATTTAATTTGCAACAAAAAACGTTATAAAAATTTTTTTATCAGATAAATAGTTTAAGAGATATATCGTAAAAACCGTTTCAACCCCTATTTTCAAGATGGCGGCCGTGGGACAAGGGTGGCGACCCCACAAACTTGATTTTAGCTTTACACTTACCCCCCCTACACATCAAAAAAATAAAATTGCGTCCTCTAAGAAACGCAACCCCAAATGTAACTTTTCAATGGATCAAACGGGTTTTGTATAGTTTTGATGTGCCTAATCGGCCATATGGCCCCAACTCGGCTCGAAATTCGCCCAAAACTTAGTGTTCCAAATCCGGTTTTAAGTGTGCGGAATCGATTAGGCACATCAAAACTATACAAAATCTAACGGATTTTGTATAGTTTTGATGTGCCTAATCGGCCATATGGCCCCAACTCGGCTCGAAATTCGCCCAAAACTTAGTGTTCCAAATCCGGTTTTAAGTGTGCGGAATCGATTAGGCACATCAAAACTATACAAAATCCGTTAAAACAGCGCGAAAATACGAAATTATAATTTTCGCCCACATACGGCCATATGGCCCCAACTCGGCTCAAAATTAGCCCAAAAACTTAGTGTTCCAAATCCGGTTTTTAGTGTGCGGAATCGATTAGGCACATCAAAACTATACAAAATCCGTTAAAACAGCGCGAAAATACGAAATTATAATTTTCGCCCACATACGGCCATATGGCCCCAACTCGGCTCGAAATTCGCCCAAAAACTTAGTGTTCCGAATCCGGTTTTAAGTGTGCGGAATCGATTAGGCACATCAAAACTATACAAAATCTAACGGGTTTTGTATAGTTTTGATGTGCCTAATCGGCCATATGGCCCCAACTCGGCTCGAAATTCGCCCAAAACTTAGTGTTCCAAATCCGGTTTTAAGTGTGCGGAATCGATTAGGCACATCAAAACTATACAAAATCCGTTTAAACAGCGCGAAAATACGAAATTATAATTTTCGCCCACATACGTCCATATGGCCCCAACTCGGCTTGAAATTCGCCCAAAAACTTAGTGTTCCAAATCCGGTTTTAAGTGTGCGGAATCGATTAGGCACATCAAAACTATACAAAATCCGTTAAAACAGTGCGAAAATACGAAATTATAATTTTCGCCCACATACGTCCATATGGCCCCAACTCGGCTCAAAATTAGCCCAAAAACTTAGTGTTCCAAATCCGGTTTTTAGTGTGCGGAATCGATTAGGCACATCAAAACTATACAAAATCCGTTAAAACAGTGCGAAAATACGAAATTATAATTTTCGCCCACATACGGCCATATGGCCCCAACTCGGCTCAAAATTAGCCCAAAAACTTAGTGTTCCAAATCCGGTTTTTAGTGTGCGGAATCGATTAGGCACATCAAAACTATACAAAATCCGTTAAAACAGCGCGAAAATACGAAATTATAATTTTCGCCCACATACGGCCGTATGGCCCCAACGGCTCAAAATTAGCCCAAAAACTTAGTGTTCCAAATCCGGTTTTTAGTGTGCGGAATCGATTAGGCACATCAAAACTATACAAAATCCGTTAAAACAGTGCGAAAATACGAAATTATAATTTTCGCCCACATACGGCCATATGGCCCCAACTCGGCTCAAAATTAGCCCAAAAACTTAGTGTTCCAAATCCGGTTTTAAGTGTGCGGAATCGATTAGGCACATCAAAACTATACAAAATCCGTTAAACCAGCGAGAAAATATGAAATTATAATTTTCGCCCACATACGTCCATATGGCCCCAACTCGGCTCAAACTTAGCCCAAAAACTTAGTGTTCCAAATCCGGTTTTTAGTGTGCGGAATCGATTAGGCACATCAAAACTATACAAAATCCGTTAAAACAGCGCGAATATACGAAATTATAATTTTCGCCCACATACGTCCATATGGCCCCAACTCGGCTCAAAATTAGCCCAAAAACTTAGTGTTCCAAATCCGGTTTTTAGTGTGCGGAATCGATTAGGCACATCAAAACTATACAAAATCCGTTAAAACAGCGCGAAAATACGAAATTATAATTTTCGCCCACATACGGCCGTATGGCCCCAACTCGGCTCAAAATTAGCCCAAAAACTTAAGTGTTCCAAATCCGGTTTTTAGTGTGCGGAATCGATTAGGCACATCAAAACTATACAAAATCCGTTAAAACAGTGCGAAAATACGAAATTATAATTTTCGCCCACATACGTCCATATGGCCCCAACTCGGCTCGAAATTCGCCCAAAAACTTAGTGTTCCGAATCCGGTTTTAAGTGTGCGGAATCGATTAGGCACATCAAAACTATACAAAATCTAACGGATTTTGTATAGTTTTGATGTGCCTAATCGGCCATATGGCCCCAACTCGGCTCGAAATTCGCCCAAAAACTTAGTGTTCCAAATCCGGTTTTAAGTGTGCGGAATCGATTAGGCACATCAAAACTATACAAAATCTAACGGATTTTGTATAGTTTTGATGTGCCTAATCGGCCATATGGCCCCAACTCGGCTCGAAATTCGCCCAAAACTTAGTGTTCCAAATCCGGTTTTAAGTGTGCGGAATCGATTAGGCACATCAAAACTATACAAAATCCGTTAAAACAGCGCGAAAATACGAAATTATAATTTTCGCCCACATACGGCCATATGGCCCCAACTCGGCTCAAAATTAGCCCAAAAACTTAGTGTTCCAAATCCGGTTTTTAGTGTGCGGAATCGATTAGGCACATCAAAACTATACAAAATCCGTTAAAACAGCGCGAAAATACGAAATTATAATTTTCGCCCACATACGGCCATATGGCCCCAACTCGGCTCGAAATTCGCCCAAAAACTTAGTGTTCCGAATCCGGTTTTAAGTGTGCGGAATCGATTAGGCACATCAAAACTATACAAAATCTAACTGATCCATTGAAATGTTACATTTTTTAGGCCTTACCTTGCGTTTCTTAGAGGACGCAATTTTATTTTTTTGACGTGTAGGGGGGGTAAGTGTAAAGCTAAAATCAAGTTTGTGGGGTCGCCACTATTGTCCCACGGCCGCCATCTTGAAAATAGGGGTTGAAACGGTTTTTACGATATATCTCTTAAACTATTTATCTGATAAAAAAAAATTAACGTTTTTTGTTGCAAATTAAATTCTCTATAACTTTGGTCCAGTAATTTTTTGTCGTAAAACTATAAATAAAAAAGTTATAAGTGAAAATGTACAGAAATTCGAGAAAAAAATTACCGAGAATGCTGTCCAGGTAGAAAATACCCAAGCGACCATTAGGGAACAAAAGAAAAGCTGCTATTATTATTATCATTATTTCTAACCTCTCTTACTGTACTATTCTTTTTTTGAAGTGAAAACTTCTTTAGCGGCGCTGAGCACTTTTTTTTGTATGGGTAAAAACTTTCAAACTCGCGTCAGGGTCACGTGATGCTGATCGAAAAAGCGTAAGATCGAGGGGAAGGGAGAGGAACTAGTATCTCCCACTCTTTCTACCATGCCTGAGTGTTCTGCAGCGGTATCCTCGTAACAAATGTCATTGTGACATTGCCTAAAACTAATCGTGACCCGCGGTTTTGCTCGCGATATTCTTGATACCATAAGAATTTCTGGATGAAAATTTTTGGCTGTATACTTTCGTACTTAATTCTGTTAACAATTTATGGATTTTAGATGTAAAAAGGTCCAGTTTTAAAATTAATCAAGACACAGAAATAAACCCGAACCTAAAACCCCCTGAGCTTCTAAAATTGATCTTTTGCAAATGCAAAGGAAACTGTGGAGCGATGTGTGGATGTCGAAAAGCAGGGCTAAAATGTTCCGCAGTGTGCTTCCATTGTTCTGGAGAGACTTGCAGCAACGTAATGGAACTCTCAGAATTAATAAATGAAAATGACTTTGATGATGAACCGCCGACATTGACACGCCTTCCTTCTACAGTTCTCCCACGGATATTTGATTCAGAAAACCGATCAGATGCTGAGCCGCAGCCTGGTCCATCGAAAAGACCGAGGACGGAGTAGTTAAATAAATAATAATAGTTAAGTTTAGCGCTGTAAAACCTTAGCTATTGACTTAATGAAAAAATGTTGCATATAAAAGTTGTCGAAAAAACGATCTGCAAAAATGGTCTGATATCGTTTTTTCGTAAAATGATAAAAAAAAGTTATACCGAAAAATATTTTTTTTTCTCGAATTTCTGAACATTTTCACTTATAACTTTTTTATTTATAAATTACTGGACCAAAGTTATAGAGAATTTAATTTGCAACAAAAAACGTTATAAAAATTTTTTTATCAGATAAATAGTTTAAGAGATATATCGTAAAAACCGTTTCAACCCCTATTTTCAAGATGGCGGCCGTGGGACAAGGGTGGCGACCCCACAAACTTGATTTTAGCTTTACACTTACCCCCCCTACACATCAAAAAAATAAAATTGCGTCCTCTAAGAAACGCAACCCCAAATGTAACTTTTCAATGGATCAAACGGGTTTTGTATAGTTTTGATGTGCCTAATCGGCCATATGGCCCCAACTCGGCTCGAAATTCGCCCAAAACTTAGTGTTCCAAATCCGGTTTTAAGTGTGCGGAATCGATTAGGCACATCAAAACTATACAAAATCTAACGGATTTTGTATAGTTTTGATGTGCCTAATCGGCCATATGGCCCCAACTCGGCTCGAAATTCGCCCAAAACTTAGTGTTCCAAATCCGGTTTTAAGTGTGCGGAATCGATTAGGCACATCAAAACTATACAAAATCCGTTAAAACAGCGCGAAAATACGAAATTATAATTTTCGCCCACATACGGCCATATGGCCCCAACTCGGCTCAAAATTAGCCCAAAAACTTAGTGTTCCAAATCCGGTTTTTAGTGTGCGGAATCGATTAGGCACATCAAAACTATACAAAATCCGTTAAAACAGCGCGAAAATACGAAATTATAATTTTCGCCCACATACGGCCATATGGCCCCAACTCGGCTCGAAATTCGCCCAAAAACTTAGTGTTCCGAATCCGGTTTTAAGTGTGCGGAATCGATTAGGCACATCAAAACTATACAAAATCTAACGGGTTTTGTATAGTTTTGATGTGCCTAATCGGCCATATGGCCCCAACTCGGCTCGAAATTCGCCCAAAACTTAGTGTTCCAAATCCGGTTTTAAGTGTGCGGAATCGATTAGGCACATCAAAACTATACAAAATCCGTTAAAACAGCGCGAAAATACGAAATTATAATTTTCGCCCACATACGTCCATATGGCCCCAACTCGGCTTGAAATTCGCCCAAAAACTTAGTGTTCCAAATCCGGTTTTTAGTGTGCGGAATCGATTAGGCACATCAAAACTATACAAAATCCGTTAAAACAGCGCGAAAATACGAAATTATAATTTTCGCCCACATACGGCCATATGGCCCCAACTCGGCTCAAAATTAGCCCAAAAACTTAGTGTTCCGAATCCGGTTTTTAGTATGCGGAATCGATTAGGCACATCAAAACTATACAAAATCCGTTAAAACAGCGCGAAAATACGAAATTATAATTTTCGCCCACATACGTCCATATGGCCCCAACTCGGCTCGAAATTCGCCCAAAAACTTAGTGTTCCAAATCCGGTTTTAAGTGTGCGGAATCGATTAGGCACATCAAAACTATACAAAATCCGTTAAAACAGCGCGAAAATACGAAATTATAATTTTCGCCCACATACGTCCATATGGCCCCAACTCGGCTTGAAATTCGCCCAAAAACTTAGTGTTCCAAATCCGGTTTTAAGTGTGCGGAATCGATTAGGCACATCAAAACTATACAAAATCCGTTAAAACAGTGCGAAAATACGAAATTATAATTTTCGCCCACATACGTCCATATGGTACCAACTCGGCTCAAAATTAGCCCAAAAACTTAGTGTTCCAAATCCGGTTTTTAGTGTGCGGAATAAATTAGGCACATCAAAACTATACAAAATCCGTTAAAACAGTGCGAAAATACGAAATTATAATTTTCGCCCACATACGTCCATATGGCCCCAACTCGGCTCAAAATTAGCCCAAAAACTTAGTGTTCCGAATCCGGTTTTTAGTATGCGGAATCGATTAGGCACATCAAAACTATACAAAATCCGTTAAAACAGCGCGAAAATACGAAATTATAATTTTCGCCCACATACGTCCATATGGCCCCAACTCGGCTCGAAATTCGCCCAAAAACTTAGTGTTCCAAATCCGGTTTTAAGTGTGCGGAATCGATTAGGCACATCAAAACTATACAAAATCCGTTAAAACAGCGCGAAAATACGAAATTATAATTTTCGCCCACATACGTCCATATGGCCCCAACTCGGCTTGAAATTCGCCCAAAAACTTAGTGTTCCAAATCCGGTTTTAAGTGTGCGGAATCGATTAGGCACATCAAAACTATACAAAATCCGTTAAAACAGTGCGAAAATACGAAATTATAATTTTCGCCCACATACGTCCGTATGGCCCCAACTCGGCTCAAAATTAGCCCAAAAACTTAGTGTTCCAAATCCGGTTTTTAGTGTGCGGAATCGATTAGGCACATCAAAACTATACAAAATCCGTTAAAACAGCGCGAAAATACGAAATTATAATTTTCGCCCACATACGGCCGTATGGCCCCAACTCGGCTCAAAATTAGCCCAAAAACTTAGTGTTCCAAATCCGGTTTTTAGTGTGCGGAATCGATTAGGCACATCAAAACTATACAAAATCCGTTAAAACAGTGCGAAAATACGAAATTATAATTTTCGCCCACATACGGCCATATGGCCCCAACTCGGCTCAAAATTAGCCCAAAAACTTAGTGTTCCAAATCCGGTTTTAAGTGTGCGGAATCGATTAGGCACATCAAAACTATACAAAATCCGTTAAACCAGCGAGAAAATATGAAATTATAATTTTCGCCCACATACGTCCATATGGCCCCAACTCGGCTCAAAATTAGCCCAAAAACTTAGTGTTCCAAATCCGGTTTTTAGTGTGCGGAATCGATTAGGCACATCAAAACTATACAAAATCCGTTAAAACAGTGCGAAAATACGAAATTATAATTTTCGCCCACATACGTCCATATGGCCCCAACTCGGCTCGAAATTCGCCCAAAAACTTAGTGTTCCGAATCCGGTTTTAAGTGTGCGGAATCGATTAGGCACATCAAAACTATACAAAATCCGTTAAAACAGCGCGAAAATATGAAATTATAATTTTCGCCCACATACGTCCATATGGCCCCAACTCGGCTCGAAATTCGCCCAAAAACTTAGTGTTCCAAATCCGGTTTTAAGTGTGCGGAATCGATTAGGCACATCAAAACTATACAAAATCCGTTAAAACAGCGCGAAAATACGAAATTATAATTTTCGCCCACATACGGCCATATGGCCCCAACTCGGCTCAAAATTAGCCCAAAAACTTAGTGTTCCAAATCCGGTTTTTAGTGTGCGGAATCGATTAGGCACATCAAAACTATACAAAATCCGTTAAAACAGCGCGAAAATACGAAATTATAATTTTCGCCCACATACGGCCGTATGGCCCCAACTCGGCTCAAAATTAGCCCAAAAACTTAAGTGTTCCAAATCCGGTTTTTAGTGTGCGGAATCGATTAGGCACATCAAAACTATACAAAATCCGTTAAAACAGCGCGAAAATACGAAATTATAATTTTCGCCCACATACGGCCATATGGCCCCAACTCGGCTCAAAATTAGCCCAAAAACTTAGTGTTCCAAATCCTGTTTTAAGTGTGCGGAATCGATTAGGCACATCAAAACTATACAAAATCCGTTAAACCAGCGAGAAAATATGAAATTATAATTTTCGCCCACATACGTCCATATGGCCCCAACTCGGCTCAAAATTAGCCCAAAAACTTAGTGTTCCAAATCCGGTTTTTAGTGTGCGGAATCGATTAGGCACATCAAAACTATACAAAATCCGTTAAAACAGTGCGAAAATACGAAATTATAATTTTCGCCCACATACGTCCATATGGCCCCAACTCGGCTCGAAATTCGCCCAAAAACTTAGTGTTCCGAATCCGGTTTTAAGTGTGCGGAATCGATTAGGCACATCAAAACTATACAAAATCCGTTAAAACAGTGCGAAAATACGAAATTATAATTTTCGCCCACATACGTCCATATGGCCCCAACTCGGCTCGAAATTCGCCCAAAAACTTAGTGTTCCGAATCCGGTTTTAAGTGTGCGGAATCGATTAGGCACATCAAAACTATACAAAATCCGTTAAAACAGCGCGAAAATATGAAATTATAATTTTCGCCCACATACGTCCATATGGCCCCAACTCGGCTCGAAATTCGCCCAAAAACTTAGTGTTCCAAATCCGGTTTTAAGTGTGCGGAATCGATTAGGCACATCAAAACTATACAAAATCCGTTAAAACAGCGCGAATATACGAAATTATAATTTTCGCCCACATACGTCCATATGGCCCCAACTCGGCTCAAAATTAGCCCAAAAACTTAGTGTTCCGAATCCGGTTTTTAGTATGCGGAATCGATTAGGCACATCAAAACTATACAAAATCCGTTAAAACAGCGCGAAAATACGAAATTATAATTTTCGCCCACATACGTCCATATGGCCCCAACTCGGCTCGAAATTCGCCCAAAAACTTAGTGTTCCAAATCCGGTTTTAAGTGTGCGGAATCGATTAGGCACATCAAAACTATACAAAATCCGTTAAAACAGCGCGAAAATACGAAATTATAATTTTCGCCCACATACGTCCATATGGCCCCAACTCGGCTTGAAATTCGCCCAAAAACTTAGTGTTCCAAATCCGGTTTTAAGTGTGCGGAATCGATTAGGCACATCAAAACTATACAAAATCCGTTAAAACAGTGCGAAAATACGAAATTATAATTTTCGCCCACATACGTCCATATGGCCCCAACTCGGCTCAAAATTAGCCCAAAAACTTAGTGTTCCAAATCCGGTTTTTAGTGTGCGGAATCGATTAGGCACATCAAAACTATACAAAATCCGTTAAAACAGTGCGAAAATACGAAATTATAATTTTCGCCCACATACGTCCATATGGCCCCAACTCGGCTCAAAATTAGCCCAAAAACTTAGTGTTCCGAATCCGGTTTTTAGTATGCGGAATCGATTAGGCACATCAAAACTATACAAAATCCGTTAAAACAGCGCGAAAATACGAAATTATAATTTTCGCCCACATACGTCCATATGGCCCCAACTCGGCTCGAAATTCGCCCAAAAACTTAGTGTTCCAAATCCGGTTTTAAGTGTGCGGAATCGATTAGGCACATCAAAACTATACAAAATCCGTTAAAACAGCGCGAAAATACGAAATTATAATTTTCGCCCACATACGTCCATATGGCCCCAACTCGGCTTGAAATTCGCCCAAAAACTTAGTGTTCCAAATCCGGTTTTAAGTGTGCGGAATCGATTAGGCACATCAAAACTATACAAAATCCGTTAAAACAGTGCGAAAATACGAAATTATAATTTTCGCCCACATACGTCCATATGGTACCAACTCGGCTCAAAATTAGCCCAAAAACTTAGTGTTCCAAATCCGGTTTTTAGTGTGCGGAATAAATTAGGCACATCAAAACTATACAAAATCCGTTAAAACAGTGCGAAAATACGAAATTATAATTTTCGCCCACATACGTCCATATGGCCCCAACTCGGCTCAAAATTAGCCCAAAAACTTAGTGTTCCGAATCCGGTTTTTAGTATGCGGAATCGATTAGGCACATCAAAACTATACAAAATCCGTTAAAACAGCGCGAAAATACGAAATTATAATTTTCGCCCACATACGTCCATATGGCCCCAACTCGGCTCGAAATTCGCCCAAAAACTTAGTGTTCCAAATCCGGTTTTAAGTGTGCGGAATCGATTAGGCACATCAAAACTATACAAAATCCGTTAAAACAGCGCGAAAATACGAAATTATAATTTTCGCCCACATACGTCCAATATGGCCCCAACTCGGCTTGAAATTCGCCCAAAAACTTAGTGTTCCAAATCCGGTTTTAAGTGTGCGGAATCGATTAGGCACATCAAAACTATACAAAATCCGTTAAAACAGTGCGAAAATACGAAATTATAATTTTCGCCCACATACGTCCATATGGCCCCAACTCGGCTCAAAATTAGCCCAAAAACTTAGTGTTCCAAATCCGGTTTTTAGTGTGCGGAATCGATTAGGCACATCAAAACTATACAAAATCCGTTAAAACAGCGCGAAAATACGAAATTATAATTTTCGCCCACATACGGCCGTATGGCCCCAACTCGGCTCAAAATTAGCCCAAAAACTTAGTGTTCCAAATCCGGTTTTTAGTGTGCGGAATCGATTAGGCACATCAAAACTATACAAAATCCGTTAAAACAGTGCGAAAATACGAAATTATAATTTTCGCCCACATACGGCCATATGGCCCCAACTCGGCTCAAAATTAGCCCAAAAACTTAGTGTTCCAAATCCGGTTTTAAGTGTGCGGAATCGATTAGGCACATCAAAACTATACAAAATCCGTTAAACCAGCGAGAAAATATGAAATTATAATTTTCGCCCACATACGTCCATATGGCCCCAACTCGGCTCAAAATTAGCCCAAAAACTTAGTGTTCCAAATCCGGTTTTTAGTGTGCGGAATCGATTAGGCACATCAAAACTATACAAAATCCGTTAAAACAGTGCGAAAATACGAAATTATAATTTTCGCCCACATACGTCCATATGGCCCCAACTCGGCTCGAAATTCGCCCAAAAACTTAGTGTTCCGAATCCGGTTTTAAGTGTGCGGAATCGATTAGGCACATCAAAACTATACAAAATCCGTTAAAACAGCGCGAAAATATGAAATTATAATTTTCGCCCACATACGTCCATATGGCCCCAACTCGGCTCGAAATTCGCCCAAAAACTTAGTGTTCCAAATCCGGTTTTAAGTGTGCGGAATCGATTAGGCACATCAAAACTATACAAAATCCGTTAAAACAGCGCGAATATACGAAATTATAATTTTCGCCCACATACGGCCATATGGCCCCAACTCGGCTCAAAATTAGCCCAAAAACTTAGTGTTCCAAATCCGGTTTTTAGTGTGCGGAATCGATTAGGCACATCAAAACTATACAAAATCCGTTAAAACAGCGCGAAAATACGAAATTATAATTTTCGCCCACATACGGCCGTATGGCCCCAACTCGGCTCAAAATTAGCCCAAAAACTTAAGTGTTCCAAATCCGGTTTTTAGTGTGCGGAATCGATTAGGCACATCAAAACTATACAAAATCCGTTAAAACAGCGCGAAAATACGAAATTATAATTTTCGCCCACATACGGCCATATGGCCCCAACTCGGCTCAAAATTAGCCCAAAAACTTAGTGTTCCAAATCCTGTTTTAAGTGTGCGGAATCGATTAGGCACATCAAAACTATACAAAATCCGTTAAACCAGCGAGAAAATATGAAATTATAATTTTCGCCCACATACGTCCATATGGCCCCAACTCGGCTCAAAATTAGCCCAAAAACTTAGTGTTCCAAATCCGGTTTTTAGTGTGCGGAATCGATTAGGCACATCAAAACTATACAAAATCCGTTAAAACAGTGCGAAAATACGAAATTATAATTTTCGCCCACATACGTCCATATGGCCCCAACTCGGCTCGAAATTCGCCCAAAAACTTAGTGTTCCGAATCCGGTTTTAAGTGTGCGGAATCGATTAGGCACATCAAAACTATACAAAATCCGTTAAAACAGTGCGAAAATACGAAATTATAATTTTCGCCCACATACGTCCATATGGCCCCAACTCGGCTCGAAATTCGCCCAAAAACTTAGTGTTCCAAATCCGGTTTTAAGTGTGCGGAATCGATTAGGCACATCAAAACTATACAAAATCCCTTAAAACAGCGCGAATATACGAAATTATAATTTTCGCCCACATACGTCCATATGGCCCCAACTCGGCTCAAAATTAGCCCAAAAACTTAGTGTTCCGAATCCGGTTTTTAGTATGCGGAATCGATTAGGCACATCAAAACTATACAAAATCCGTTAAAACAGCGCGAAAATACGAAATTATAATTTTCGCCCACATACGTCCATATGGCCCCAACTCGGCTCGAAATTCGCCCAAAAACTTAGTGTTCCAAATCCGGTTTTAAGTGTGCGGAATCGATTAGGCACATCAAAACTATACAAAATCCGTTAAAACAGCGCGAAAATACGAAATTATAATTTTCGCCCACATACGTCCATATGGCCCCAACTCGGCTTGAAATTCGCCCAAAAACTTAGTGTTCCAAATCCGGTTTTAAGTGTGCGGAATCGATTAGGCACATCAAAACTATACAAAATCCGTTAAAACAGTGCGAAAATACGAAATTATAATTTTCGCCCACATACGTCCATATGGCCCCAACTCGGCTCAAAATTAGCCCAAAAACTTAGTGTTCCAAATCCGGTTTTTAGTGTGCGGAATCGATTAGGCACATCAAAACTATACAAAATCCGTTAAAACAGTGCGAAAATACGAAATTATAATTTTCGCCCACATACGTCCATATGGCCCCAACTCGGCTCAAAATTAGCCCAAAAACTTAGTGTTCCGAATCCGGTTTTTAGTATGCGGAATCGATTAGGCACATCAAAACTATACAAAATCCGTTAAAACAGCGCGAAAATACGAAATTATAATTTTCGCCCACATACGTCCATATGGCCCCAACTCGGCTCGAAATTCGCCCAAAAACTTAGTGTTCCAAATCCGGTTTTAAGTGTGCGGAATCGATTAGGCACATCAAAACTATACAAAATCCGTTAAAACAGCGCGAAAATACGAAATTATAATTTTCGCCCACATACGTCCATATGGCCCCAACTCGGCTTGAAATTCGCCCAAAAACTTAGTGTTCCAAATCCGGTTTTAAGTGTGCGGAATCGATTAGGCACATCAAAACTATACAAAATCCGTTAAAACAGTGCGAAAATACGAAATTATAATTTTCGCCCACATACGTCCATATGGCCCCAACTCGGCTCAAAATTAGCCCAAAAACTTAGTGTTCCAAATCCGGTTTTTAGTGTGCGGAATCGATTAGGCACATCAAAACTATACAAAATCCGTTAAAACAGTGCGAAAATACGAAATTATAATTTTCGCCTACATACGGCCATATGGCCCCAACTCGGCTCAAAATTAGCCCAAAAACTTAGTGTTCCAAATCCGGTTTTTAGTGTGCGGAATCGATTAGGCACATCAAAACTATACAAAATCCGTTAAAACAGCGCGAAAATACGAAATTATAATTTTCGCCCACATACGGCCGTATGGCCCCAACGGCTCAAAATTAGCCCAAAAACTTAGTGTTCCAAATCCGGTTTTTAGTGTGCGGAATCGATTAGGCACATCAAAACTATACAAAATCCGTTAAAACAGTGCGAAAATACGAAATTATAATTTTCGCCCACATACGGCCATATGGCCCCAACTCGGCTCAAAATTAGCCCAAAAACTTAGTGTTCCAAATCCTGTTTTAAGTGTGCGGAATCGATTAGGCACATCAAAACTATACAAAATCCATTAAACCAGCGAGAAAATATGAAATTATAATTTTCGCCCACATACGTCCATATGGCCCCAACTCGGCTCAAAATTCGCCCAAAAACTTAGTGTTCCAAATCCGGTTTTTAGTGTGCGGAATCGATTAGGCACATCAAAACTATACAAAATCCGTTAAAACAGTGCGAAAATACGAAATTATAATTTTCGCCCACATACGGCCATATGGCCCCAACTCGGCTCAAAATTAGCCAAAAAACTTAGTGTTCCAAATCCGGTTTTTAGTGTGCGGAATCGATTAGGCACATCAAAACTATACAAAATCCGTTAAAACAGCGCGAAAATACGAAATTATAATTTTCGCCCACATACGGCCGTATGGCCCCAACTCGGCTCAAAATTAGCCCAAAAACTTAAGTGTTCCAAATCCGGTTTTTAGTGTGCGGAATCGATTAGGCACATCAAAACTATACAAAATCCGTTAAAACAGCGCGAAAATACGAAATTATAATTTTCGCCCACATACGGCCATATGGCCCCAACTCGGCTCAAAATTAGCCCAAAAACTTAGTGTTCCAAATCCTGTTTTAAGTGTGCGGAATCGATTAGGCACATCAAAACTATACAAAATCCGTTAAACCAGCGAGAAAATATGAAATTATAATTTTCGCCCACATACGTCCATATGGCCCCAACTCGGCTCAAAATTAGCCCAAAAACTTAGTGTTCCAAATCCGGTTTTTAGTGTGCGGAATCGATTAGGCACATCAAAACTATACAAAATCCGTTAAAACAGCGCGAAAATACGAAATTATAATTTTCGCCCACATACGGCCGTATGGCCCCAACGGCTCAAAATTAGCCCAAAAACTTAGTGTTCCAAATCCGGTTTTTAGTGTGCGGAATCGATTAGGCACATCAAAACTATACAAAATCCGTTAAAACAGTGCGAAAATACGAAATTATAATTTTCGCCCACATACGGCCATATGGCCCCAACTCGGCTCAAAATTAGCCCAAAAACTTAGTGTTCCAAATCCGGTTTTAAGTGTGCGGAATCGATTAGGCACATCAAAACTATACAAAATCCGTTAAACCAGCGAGAAAATATGAAATTATAATTTTCGCCCACATACGTCCATATGGCCCCAACTCGGCTCAAAATTAGCCCAAAAACTTAGTGTTCCAAATCCGGTTTTTAGTGTGCGGAATCGATTAGGCACATCAAAACTATACAAAATCCGTTAAAACAGCGCGAATATACGAAATTATAATTTTCGCCCACATACGGCCATATGGCCCCAACTCGGCTCAAAATTAGCCCAAAAACTTAGTGTTCCAAATCCGGTTTTTAGTGTGCGGAATCGATTAGGCACATCAAAACTATACAAAATCCGTTAAAACAGCGCGAAAATACGAAATTATAATTTTCGCCCACATACGGCCGTATGGCCCCAACTCGGCTCAAAATTAGCCCAAAAACTTAAGTGTTCCAAATCCGGTTTTTAGTGTGCGGAATCGATTAGGCACATCAAAACTATACAAAATCCGTTAAAACAGCGCGAAAATACGAAATTATAATTTTCGCCCACATACGGCCATATGGCCCCAACTCGGCTCAAAATTAGCCCAAAAACTTAGTGTTCCAAATCCTGTTTTAAGTGTGCGGAATCGATTAGGCACATCAAAACTATACAAAATCCGTTAAACCAGCGAGAAAATATGAAATTATAATTTTCGCCCACATACGTCCATATGGCCCCAACTCGGCTCAAAATTAGCCCAAAAACTTAGTGTTCCAAATCCGGTTTTTAGTGTGCGGAATCGATTAGGCACATCAAAACTATACAAAATCCGTTAAAACAGTGCGAAAATACGAAATTATAATTTTCGCCCACATACGTCCATATGGCCCCAACTCGGCTCAAAATTAGCCCAAAAACTTAAGTGTTCCAAATCCGGTTTTTAGTGTGCGGAATCGATTAGGCACATCAAAACTATACAAAATCCGTTAAAACAGCGCGAAAATACGAAATTATAATTTTCGCCCACATACGGCCATATGGCCCCAACTCGGCTCAAAATTAGCCCAAAAACTTAGTGTTCCAAATCCTGTTTTAAGTGTGCGGAATCGATTAGGCACATCAAAACTATACAAAATCCGTTAAACCAGCGAGAAAATATGAAATTATAATTTTCGCCCACATACGTCCATATGGCCCCAACTCGGCTCGAAATTCGCCCAAAAACTTAGTGTTCCGAATCCGGTTTTAAGTGTGCGGAATCGATTAGGCACATCAAAACTATACAAAATCTAACGGATTTTGTATAGTTTTGATGTGCCTAATCGGCCATATGGCCCCAACTCGGCTCGAAATTCGCCCAAAAACTTAGTGTTCCAAATCCGGTTTTAAGTGTACGGAATCGATTAGGCACATCAAAACTATACAAAATCCGTTAAAACAGCGCGAAAATACGAAATTATAATTTTCGCCCACATACGGCCATATGGCCCCAACTCGGCTCAAAATTAGCCCAAAAACTTAGTGTTCCAAATCCGGTTTTTAGTGTGCAGAATCGATTAGGCACATCAAAACTATACAAAATCCGTTAAAACAGCGCGAAAATACGAAATTATAATTTTCGCCCACATACGGCCATATGGCCCCAACTCGGCTCGAAATTCGCCCAAAAACTTAGTGTTCCAAATCCGGTTTTAAGTGTGCGGAATCGATTAGGCACATCAAAACTATACAAAATCCGTTAAACCAGCGAGAAAATATGAAATTATAATTTTCGCCCACATACGTCCATATGGCCCCAACTCGGCTCAAAATTAGCCCAAAAACTTAGTGTTCCAAATCCGGTTTTTAGTGTGCGGAATCGATTAGGCACATCAAAACTATACAAAATCCGTTAAAACAGTGCGAAAATACGAAATTATAATTTTCGCCCACATACGTCCATATGGCCCCAACTCGGCTCGAAATTCGCCCAAAAACTTAGTGTTCCGAATCCGGTTTTAAGTGTGCGGAATCGATTAGGCACATCAAAACTATACAAAATCTAACGGATTTTGTATAGTTTTGATGTGCCTAATCGGCCATATGGCCCCAACTCGGCTCGAAATTCGCCCAAAACTTAGTGTTCCAAATCCGGTTTTAAGTGTGCGGAATCGATTAGGCACATCAAAACTATACAAAATCCGTTAAAACAGTGCGAAAATACGAAATTATAATTTTCGCCCACATACGGCCATATGGCCCCAACTCGGCTCGAAATTCGCCCAAAAACTTAGTGTTCCGAATCCGGTTTTAAGTGTGCGGAATCGATTAGGCACATCAAAACTATACAAAATCTAACGGGTTTTGTATAGTTTTGATGTGCCTAATCGGCCATATGGCCCCAACTCGGCTCGAAATTCGCCCAAAAACTTAGTGTTCCAAATCCGGTTTTAAGTGTGCGAAATCGATTAGGCACATCAAAACTATACAAAATCCGTTAAAACAGTGCGAAAATACGAAATTATAATTTTCGCCCACATACGTCCATATGGCCCCAACTCGGCTCGAAATTCGCCCAAAAACTAAGTGTTCCAAATCCGGTTTTAAGTGTGCGGAATCGATTAGGCACATCAAAACTATACAAAATCCGTTAAACCAGCGAGAAAATATGAAATTATAATTTTCGCCCACATACGTCCATATGGCCCCAACTCGGCTCAAAATTAGCCAAAAAACTTAGTGTTCCAAATCCGGTTTTTAGTGTGCGGAATCGATTAGGCACATCAAAACTATACAAAATCCGTTAAAACAGTGCGAAAATACGAAATTATAATTTTCGCCCACATACGGCCATATGGCCCCAACTCGGCTCGAAATTCGCCCAAAAACTTAGTGTTCCGAATCCGGTTTTAAGTGTGCGGAATCGATTAGGCACATCAAAACTATACAAAATCTAACGGGTTTTGTATAGTTTTGATGTGCCTAATCGGCCATATGGCCCCAACTCGGCTCGAAATTCGCCCAAAAACTTAGTGTTCCAAATCCGGTTTTAAGTGTGCGGAATCGATTAGGCACATCAAAACTATACAAAATCCGTTAAAACAGCGCGAAAATACGAAATTATAATTTTCGCCCACATACGGCCATATGGCCCCAACTCGGCTCAAAATTAGCCCAAAAACTTAGTGTTCCAAATCCGGTTTTAAATGTGCGGAATCGATTAGGCACATCAAAACTATACAAAATCCGTTAAAACAGCGCGAAAATATGAAATTATAATTTTCGCCCACATACGTCCATATGGCCCCAACTCGGCTCAAAATTAGCCAAAAAACTTAGTGTTCCAAATCCGGTTTTAAGTGTGCGGAATCGATTAGGCACATCAAAACTATACAAAATCTAACGGGTTTTGTATAGTTTTGATGTGCCTAATCGGCCATATGGCCCCAACTCGGCTCGAAATTCGCCCAAAAACTTAGTGTTCCAAATCCGGTTTTATGTGTGCGGAATCGATTAGGCACAACAAAACTATACAAAATCCGTTAAAACAGCGCGAAAATACGAAATTATAATTTTCGCCCACATACGTCCATATGGCCCTAACTCGGCTTGAAATTCGCCCAAAAACTTAGTGTTCCAAATCCGGTTTTAAGTGTGCGGAATCGATTAGGCACATCAAAACTATTCAAAATCCGTTAAAACAGTGCGAAAATACGAAATTATAATTTTCGCCCACATACGTCCATATGGCCCCAACTCGGCTCAAAATTAGCCCAAAAACTTAGTGTTCCAAATCCGGTTTTTAGTGTGCGGAATCGATTAGGCACATCAAAACTATACAAAATCCGTTAAACCAGCGAGAAAATATGAAATTATAATTTTCGCCCACATACGTCCATATGGCCCCAACTCGGCTCAAAATTAGCCAAAAAACTTAGTGTTCCAAATCCGGTTTTTAGTGTGCGGAATCGATTAGGCACATCAAAACTATACAAAATCCGTAAAAACAGTGCGAAAATACGAAATTATAATTTTCGCCCACATACGGCCATATGGCCCCAACTCGGCTCGAAATTCGCCCAAAAACTTAGTGTTCCGAATCCGGTTTTAAATGTGCCTAATCGGCCATATGGCCCCAACTCGGCTCGAAATTCGCCCAAAAACTTAGTGTTCCAAATCCGGTTTTAAGTGTGCGGAATCGATTAGGCACATCAAAACTATACAAAATCCGTTAAAACAGTGCGAAAATACGAAATTATAATTTTCGCCCACATACGGCCATATGGCCCCAACTCGGCTCGAAATTCGCCCAAAAACTTAGTGTTCCGAATCCGGTTTTAAGTGTGCGGAATCGATTAGGCACATCAAAACTATACAAAATCTAACGGGTTTTGTATAGTTTTGATGTGCCTAATCGGCCATATGGCCCCAACTCGGCTCGAAATTCGCCCAAAAACTTAGTGTTCCAAATCCGGTTTTAAGTGTGCGAAATCGATTAGGCACATCAAAACTATACAAAATCCGTTAAAACAGTGCGAAAATACGAAATTATAATTTTCGCCCACATACGTCCATATGGCCCCAACTCGGCTCGAAATTCGCCCAAAAACTAAGTGTTCCAAATCCGGTTTTAAGTGTGCGGAATCGATTAGGCACATCAAAACTATACAAAATCCGTTAAACCAGCGAGAAAATATGAAATTATAATTTTCGCCCACATACGTCCATATGGCCCCAACTCGGCTCAAAATTAGCCAAAAAACTTAGTGTTCCAAATCCGGTTTTTAGTGTGCGGAATCGATTAGGCACATCAAAACTATACAAAATCCGTTAAAACAGTGCGAAAATACGAAATTATAATTTTCGCCCACATACGGCCATATGGCCCCAACTCGGCTCGAAATTCGCCCAAAAACTTAGTGTTCCGAATCCGGTTTTAAGTGTGCGGAATCGATTAGGCACATCAAAACTATACAAAATCTAACGGGTTTTGTATAGTTTTGATGTGCCTAATCGGCCATATGGCCCCAACTCGGCTCGAAATTCGCCCAAAAACTTAGTGTTCCAAATCCGGTTTTAAGTGTGCGGAATCGATTAGGCACATCAAAACTATACAAAATCCGTTAAAACAGCGCGAAAATACGAAATTATAATTTTCGCCCACATACGGCCATATGGCCCCAACTCGGCTCAAAATTAGCCCAAAAACTTAGTGTTCCAAATCCGGTTTTAAATGTGCGGAATCGATTAGGCACATCAAAACTATACAAAATCCGTTAAAACAGCGCGAAAATATGAAATTATAATTTTCGCCCACATACGTCCATATGGCCCCAACTCGGCTCAAAATTAGCCAAAAAACTTAGTGTTCCAAATCCGGTTTTTAGTGTGCGGAATCGATTAGGCACATCAAAACTATACAAAATCCGTTAAAACAGTGCGAAAATACGAAATTATAATTTTCGCCCACATACGGCCATATGGCCCCAACTCGGCTCGAAATTCGCCCAAAAACTTAGTGTTCCGAATCCGGTTTTAAGTGTGCGGAATCGATTAGGCACATCAAAACTATACAAAATCTAACGGGTTTTGTATAGTTTTGATGTGCCTAATCGGCCATATGGCCCCAACTCGGCTCGAAATTCGCCCAAAAACTTAGTGTTCCAAATCCGGTTTTATGTGTGCGGAATCGATTAGGCACATCAAAACTATACAAAATCCGTTAAAACAGCGCGAAAATACGAAATTATAATTTTCGCCCACATACGTCCATATGGCCCTAACTCGGCTTGAAATTCGCCCAAAAACTTAGTGTTCCAAATCCGGTTTTAAGTGTGCGGAATCGATTAGGCACATCAAAACTATTCAAAATCCGTTAAAACAGTGCGAAAATACGAAATTATAATTTTCGCCCACATACGTCCATATGGCCCCAACTCGGCTCAAAATTAGCCCAAAAACTTAGTGTTCCAAATCCGGTTTTTAGTGTGCGGAATCGATTAGGCACTTCAAAACTATACAAAATCCGTTAAACCAGCGAGAAAATATGAAATTATAATTTTCGCCCACATACGTCCATATGGCCCCAACTCGGCTCAAAATTAGCCAAAAAACTTAGTGTTCCAAATCCGGTTTTTAGTGTGCGGAATCGATTAGGCACATCAAAACTATACAAAATCCGTAAAAACAGTGCGAAAATACGAAATTATAATTTTCGCCCACATACGGCCATATGGCCCCAACTCGGCTCGAAATTCGCCCAAAAACTTAGTGTTCCGAATCCGGTTTTAAATGTGCCTAATCGGCCATATGGCCCCAACTCGGCTCGAAATTCGCCCAAAAACTTAGTGTTCCAAATCCGGTTTTAAGTGTGCGGAATCGATTAGGCACATCAAAACTATACAAAATCCGTTAAAACAGTGCGAAAATACGAAATTATAATTTTCGCCCACATACGTCCATATGGCCCCAACTCGGCTCGAAATTCGCCCAAAAACTTAGTGTTCCAAATCCGGTTTTTAGTGTGCGGAATCGATTAGGCACATCAAAACTATACAAAATCCGTTAAAACAGTGCGAAAATACGAAATTATAATTTTCGCCCACATACGGCCATATGGCCCCAACTCGGCTCGAAATTCGCCCAAAAACTTAGTGTTCCGAATCCGGTTTTAAGTGTGCGGAATCGATTAGGCACATCAAAACTATACAAAATCTAACGGGTTTTGTATAGTTTTGATGTGCCTAATCGGCCATATGGCCCCAACTCGGCTCGAAATTCGCCCAAAAACTTAGTGTTCCAAATCCGGTTTTAAGTGTGCGGAATCGATTAGGCACATCAAAACTATACAAAATCCGTTAAAATAGCGCGAAAATACGAAATTATAATTTTCGCCCACATACGTCCATATGGCCCCAACTCGGCTTGAAATTCGCCCAAAAACTTAGTGTTCCAAATCCGGTTTTAAGTGTGCGGAATCGATTAGGCACATCAAAACTATACAAAATCCGTTAAAACAGTGCGAAAATACGAAATTATAATTTTCGCCCACATACGGCCATATGGCCCCAACTCGGCTCGAAATTCGCCCAAAAACTTAGTGTTCCGAATCCGGTTTTAAGTGTGCGGAATCGATTAGGCACATCAAAACTATACAAAATCTAACGGGTTTTGTATAGTTTTGATGTGCCTAATCGGCCATATGGCCCCAACTCGGCTCGAAATTCGCCCAAAAACTTAGTGTTCCAAATCCGGTTTTTAGTGTGCGGAATCGATTAGGCACATCAAAACTATACAAAATCCGTTAAAACAGTGCGAAAATACGAAATTATAATTTTCGCCCACATACGGCCATATGGCCCCAACTCGGCTCGAAATTCGCCCAAAAACTTAGTGTTCCGAATCCGGATTTAAGTGTGCGGAATCGATTAGGCACATCAAAACTATACAAAATCTAACGGGTTTTGTATAGTTTTGATGTGCCTAATCGGCCATATGGCCCCAACTCGGCTCGAAATTCGCCCAAAAACTTAGTGTTCCGAATCCGGTTTTAAGTGTGCGGAATCGATTAGGCACATCAAAACTATACAAAATCTAACGGGTTTTGTATAGTTTTGATGTGCCTAATCGGCCATATGGCCCCAACTCGGCTCGAAATTCGCCCAAAAACTTAGTGTTCCAAATCCGGTTTTAAGTGTGCGGAATCGATTAGGCACATCAAAACTATACAAAATCCGTTAAAATAGCGCGAAAATACGAAATTATAATTTTCGCCCACATACGTCCATATGGCCCCAACTCGGCTTGAAATTCGCCCAAAAACTTAGTGTTCCAAATCCGGTTTTAAGTGTGCGGAATCGATTAGGCACATCAAAACTATACAAAATCCGTTAAAACAGTGCGAAAATACGAAATTATAATTTTCGCCCACATACGTCCATATGGCCCCAACTCGGCTCAAAATTAGCCCAAAAACTTAGTGTTCCAAATCCGGTTTTTAGTGTGCGGAATCGATTAGGCACATCAAAACTATACAAAATCCGTTAAACCAGCGAGAAAATATGAAATTATAATTTTCGCCCACATACGTCCATATGGCCCCAACTCGGCTTGAAATTCGCCCAAAAACTTAGTGTTCCAAATCCGGTTTTAAGTGTGCGGAATCGATTAGGCACATCAAAACTATACAAAATCCGTTAAAACAGTGCGAAAATACGAAATTATAATTTTCGCCCACATACGTCCATATGGCCCCAACTCGGCTCAAAATTAGCCCAAAAACTTAGTGTTCCAAATCCGGTTTTTAGTGTGCGGAATCGATTAGGCACATCAAAACTATACAAAATACGTTAAAACAGTGCGAAAATACGAAATTATAATTTTCGCCCACATACGGCCATATGGCCCCAACTCGGCTCGAAATTCGCCCAAAAACTTAGTGTTCCGAATCCGGTTTTAAGTGTGCGGAATCGATTAGGCACATCAAAACTATACAAAATCTAACGGGTTTTGTATAGTTTTGATGTGCCTAATCGGCCATATGGCCCCAACTCGGCTCGAAATTCGCCCAAAAACTTAGTGTTCCAAATCCGGTTTTTAGTGTGCGGAATCGATTAGGCACATCAAAACTATACAAAATCCGTTAAAACAGTGCGAAAATACGAAATTATAATTTTCGCCCACATACGGCCATATGGCCCCAACTCGGCTCGAAATTCGCCCAAAAACTTAGTGTTCCGAATCCGGTTTTAAGTGTGCGGAATCGATTAGGCACATCAAAACTATACAAAATCTAACGGGTTTTGTATAGTTTTGATGTGCCTAATCGGCCATATGGCCCCAACTCGGCTCGAAATTCGCCCAAAAACTTAGTGTTCCAAATCCGGTTTTAAGTGTGCGGAATCGATTAGGCACATCAAAACTATACAAAATCCGTTAAAATAGCGCGAAAATACGAAATTATAATTTTCGCCCACATACGTCCATATGGCCCCAACTCGGCTTGAAATTCGCCCAAAAACTTAGTGTTCCAAATCCGGTTTTAAGTGTGCGGAATCGATTAGGCACATCAAAACTATACAAAATCCGTTAAACCAGCGAGAAAATATGAAATTATAATTTTCGCCCACATACGTCCATATGGCCCCAACTCGGCTCAAAATTAGCCAAAAAACTTAGTGTTCCAAATCCGGTTTTTAGTGTGCGGAATCGATTAGGCACATCAAAACTATACAAAATCCGTTAAAACAGTGCGAAAATACGAAATTATAATTTTCGCCCACATACGGCCATATGGCCCCAACTCGGCTCGAAATTCGCCCAAAAACTTAGTGTTCCGAATCCGGTTTTAAGTGTGCGGAATCGATTAGGCACATCAAAACTATACAAAATCTAACGGGTTTTGTATAGTTTTGATGTGCCTAATCGGCCATATGGCCCCAACTCGGCTCGAAATTCGCCCAAAAACTTAGTGTTCCAAATCCGGTTTTAAGTGTGCGGAATCGATTAGGCACATCAAAACTATACAAAATCCGTTAAAATAGCGCGAAAATACGAAATTATAATTTTCGCCCACATACGTCCATATGGCCCCAACTCGGCTTGAAATTCGCCCAAAAACTTAGTGTTCCAAATCCGGTTTTAAGTGTGCGGAATCGATTAGGCACATCAAAACTATACAAAATCCGTTAAAACAGTGCGAAAATACGAAATTATAATTTTCGCCCACATACGTCCATATGGCCCCAACTCGGCTCAAAATTAGCCCAAAAACTTAGTGTTCCAAATCCGGTTTTTAGTGTGCGGAATCGATTAGGCACATCAAAACTATACAAAATCCGTTAAACCAGCGAGAAAATATGAAATTATAATTTTCGCCCACATACGTCCATATGGCCCCAACTCGGCTTGAAATTCGCCCAAAAACTTAGTGTTCCAAATCCGGTTTTAAGTGTGCGGAATCGATTAGGCACATCAAAACTATACAAAATCCGTTAAAACAGTGCGAAAATACGAAATTATAATTTTCGCCCACATACGTCCATATGGCCCCAACTCGGCTCAAAATTAGCCCAAAAACTTAGTGTTCCAAATCCGGTTTTTAGTGTGCGGAATCGATTAGGCACATCAAAACTATACAAAATCCGTTAAAACAGTGCGAAAATACGAAATTATAATTTTCGCCCACATACGGCCATATGGCCCCAACTCGGCTCGAAATTCGCCCAAAAACTTAGTGTTCCGAATCCGGTTTTAAGTGTGCGGAATCGATTAGGCACATCAAAACTATACAAAATCTAACGGGTTTTGTATAGTTTTGATGTGCCTAATCGGCCATATGGCCCCAACTCGGCTCGAAATTCGCCCAAAAACTTAGTGTTCCAAATCCGGTTTTAAGTGTGCGGAATCGATTAGGCACATCAAAACTATACAAAATCCGTTAAACCAGCGAGAAAATATGAAATTATAATTTTCGCCCACATACGTCCATATGGCCCCAACTCGGCTCAAAATTAGCCAAAAAACTTAGTGTTCCAAATCCGGTTTTTAGTGTGCGGAATCGATTAGGCACATCAAAACTATACAAAATCCGTTAAAACAGTGCGAAAATACGAAATTATAATTTTCGCCCACATACGGCCATATGGCCCCAACTCGGCTCGAAATTCGCCCAAAAACTTAGTGTTCCGAATCCGGTTTTAAGTGTGCGGAATCGATTAGGCACATCAAAACTATACAAAATCTAACGGGTTTTGTATAGTTTTGATGTGCCTAATCGGCCATATGGCCCCAACTCGGCTCGAAATTCGCCCAAAAACTTAGTGTTCCAAATCCGGTTTTAAGTGTGCGGAATCGATTAGGCACATCAAAACTATACAAAATCCGTTAAAACAGCGCGAAAATACGAAATTATAATTTTCGCCCACATACGGCCATATGGCCCCAACTCGGCTCAAAATTAGCCCAAAAACTTAGTGTTCCAAATCCGGTTTTAAATGTGCGGAATCGATTAGGCACATCAAAACTATACAAAATCCGTTAAAACAGCGCGAAAATATGAAAATATAATTTTCGCCCACATACGTCCATATGGCCCCAACTCGGCTCAAAATTAGCCAAAAAACTTAGTGTTCCAAATCCGGTTTTTAGTGTGCGGAATCGATTAGGCACATCAAAACTATACAAAATCCGTTAAAACAGTGCGAAAATACGAAATTATAATTTTCGCCCACATACGGCCATATGGCCCCAACTCGGCTCGAAATTCGCCCAAAAACTTAGTGTTCCGAATCCGGTTTTAAGTGTGCGGAATCGATTAGGCACATCAAAACTATACAAAATCCGTTAAAACAGTGCGAAAATACGAAATTATAATTTTCGCCCACATACGTCCATATGGCCCCAACTCGGCTCAAAATTAGCCCAAAAACTTAGTGTTCCAAATCCGGTTTTTAGTGTGCGGAATCGATTAGGCACATCAAAACTATACAAAATCCGTTAAACCAGCGAGAAAATATGAAATTATAATTTTCGCCCACATACGTCCATATGGCCCCAACTCGGCTCAAAATTAGCCCAAAAACTTAGTGTTCCAAATCCGGTTTTTAGTGTGCGGAATCGATTAGGCACATCAAAACTATACAAAATCCGTTAAAACAGCGCGAATATACGAAATTATAATTTTCGCCCACATACGGCCATATGGCCCCAACTCGGCTCAAAATTAGCCAAAAAACTTAGTGTTCCAAATCCGGTTTTTAGTGTGCGGAATCGATTAGGCACATCAAAACTATACAAAATCCGTTAAAACAGCGCGAAAATACGAAATTATAATTTTCGCCCACATACGTCCATATGGCCCCAACTCGGCTCGAAATTCGCCCAAAAACTTAGTGTTCCAAATCCGGTTTTAAGTGTGCGGAATCGATTAGGCACATCAAAACTATACAAAATCCGTTAAAACAGCGCGAAAATACGAAATTATAATTTTCGCCCACATACGTCCATATGGCCCCAACTCGGCTTGAAATTCGCCCAAAAACTTAGTGTTCCAAATCCGGTTTTAAGTGTGCGGAATCGATTAGGCACATCAAAACTATACAAAATCCGTTAAAACAGTGCGAAAATACGAAATTATAATTTTCGCCCACATACGTCCATATGGCCCCAACTCGGCTCAAAATTAGCCCAAAAACTTAGTGTTCCAAATCCGGTTTTTAGTGTGCGGAATCGATTAGGCACATCAAAACTATACAAAATCCGTTAAAACAGTGCGAAAATACGAAATTATAATTTTCGCCTACATACGGCCATATGGCCCCAACTCGGCTCAAAATTAGCCCAAAAACTTAGTGTTCCAAATCCGGTTTTTAGTGTGCGGAATCGATTAGGCACATCAAAACTATACAAAATCCGTTAAAACAGCGCGAAAATACGAAATTATAATTTTCGCCCACATACGGCCGTATGGCCCCAACGGCTCAAAATTAGCCCAAAAACTTAGTGTTCCAAATCCGGTTTTTAGTGTGCGGAATCGATTAGGCACATCAAAACTATACAAAATCCGTTAAAACAGTGCGAAAATACGAAATTATAATTTTCGCCCACATACGGCCATATGGCCCCAACTCGGCTCAAAATTAGCCCAAAAACTTAGTGTTCCAAATCCTGTTTTAAGTGTGCGGAATCGATTAGGCACATCAAAACTATACAAAATCCATTAAACCAGCGAGAAAATATGAAATTATAATTTTCGCCCACATACGTCCATATGGCCCCAACTCGGCTCAAAATTCGCCCAAAAACTTAGTGTTCCAAATCCGGTTTTTAGTGTGCGGAATCGATTAGGCACATCAAAACTATACAAAATCCGTTAAAACAGTGCGAAAATACGAAATTATAATTTTCGCCCACATACGGCCATATGGCCCCAACTCGGCTCAAAATTAGCCAAAAAACTTAGTGTTCCAAATCCGGTTTTTAGTGTGCGGAATCGATTAGGCACATCAAAACTATACAAAATCCGTTAAAACAGCGCGAAAATACGAAATTATAATTTTCGCCCACATACGGCCGTATGGCCCCAACTCGGCTCAAAATTAGCCCAAAAACTTAAGTGTTCCAAATCCGGTTTTTAGTGTGCGGAATCGATTAGGCACATCAAAACTATACAAAATCCGTTAAAACAGCGCGAAAATACGAAATTATAATTTTCGCCCACATACGGCCATATGGCCCCAACTCGGCTCAAAATTAGCCCAAAAACTTAGTGTTCCAAATCCTGTTTTAAGTGTGCGGAATCGATTAGGCACATCAAAACTATACAAAATCCGTTAAACCAGCGAGAAAATATGAAATTATAATTTTCGCCCACATACGTCCATATGGCCCCAACTCGGCTCAAAATTAGCCCAAAAACTTAGTGTTCCAAATCCGGTTTTTAGTGTGCGGAATCGATTAGGCACATCAAAACTATACAAAATCCGTTAAAACAGCGCGAAAATACGAAATTATAATTTTCGCCCACATACGGCCGTATGGCCCCAACGGCTCAAAATTAGCCCAAAAACTTAGTGTTCCAAATCCGGTTTTTAGTGTGCGGAATCGATTAGGCACATCAAAACTATACAAAATCCGTTAAAACAGTGCGAAAATACGAAATTATAATTTTCGCCCACATACGGCCATATGGCCCCAACTCGGCTCAAAATTAGCCCAAAAACTTAGTGTTCCAAATCCGGTTTTAAGTGTGCGGAATCGATTAGGCACATCAAAACTATACAAAATCCGTTAAACCAGCGAGAAAATATGAAATTATAATTTTCGCCCACATACGTCCATATGGCCCCAACTCGGCTCAAAATTAGCCCAAAAACTTAGTGTTCCAAATCCGGTTTTTAGTGTGCGGAATCGATTAGGCACATCAAAACTATACAAAATCCGTTAAAACAGCGCGAATATACGAAATTATAATTTTCGCCCACATACGTCCATATGGCCCCAACTCGGCTCAAAATTAGCCCAAAAACTTAGTGTTCCAAATCCGGTTTTTAGTGTGCGGAATCGATTAGGCACATCAAAACTATACAAAATCCGTTAAAACAGCGCGAAAATACGAAATTATAATTTTCGCCCACATACGGCCGTATGGCCCCAACTCGGCTCAAAATTAGCCCAAAAACTTAAGTGTTCCAAATCCGGTTTTTAGTGTGCGGAATCGATTAGGCACATCAAAACTATACAAAATCCGTTAAAACAGCGCGAAAATACGAAATTATAATTTTCGCCCACATACGGCCATATGGCCCCAACTCGGCTCAAAATTAGCCCAAAAACTTAGTGTTCCAAATCCTGTTTTAAGTGTGCGGAATCGATTAGGCACATCAAAACTATACAAAATCCGTTAAACCAGCGAGAAAATATGAAATTATAATTTTCGCCCACATACGTCCATATGGCCCCAACTCGGCTCAAAATTAGCCCAAAAACTTAGTGTTCCAAATCCGGTTTTTAGTGTGCGGAATCGATTAGGCACATCAAAACTATACAAAATCCGTTAAAACAGTGCGAAAATACGAAATTATAATTTTCGCCCACATACGTCCATATGGCCCCAACTCGGCTCGAAATTCGCCCAAAAACTTAGTGTTCCGAATCCGGTTTTAAGTGTGCGGAATCGATTAGGCACATCAAAACTATACAAAATCTAACGGATTTTGTATAGTTTTGATGTGCCTAATCGGCCATATGGCCCCAACTCGGCTCGAAATTCGCCCAAAAACTTAGTGTTCCAAATCCGGTTTTAAGTGTACGGAATCGATTAGGCACATCAAAACTATACAAAATCCGTTAAAACAGCGCGAAAATACGAAATTATAATTTTCGCCCACATACGGCCATATGGCCCCAACTCGGCTCAAAATTAGCCCAAAAACTTAGTGTTCCAAATCCGGTTTTTAGTGTGCAGAATCGATTAGGCACATCAAAACTATACAAAATCCGTTAAAACAGCGCGAAAATACGAAATTATAATTTTCGCCCACATACGGCCATATGGCCCCAACTCGGCTCGAAATTCGCCCAAAAACTTAGTGTTCCAAATCCGGTTTTAAGTGTGCGGAATCGATTAGGCACATCAAAACTATACAAAATCCGTTAAACCAGCGAGAAAATATGAAATTATAATTTTCGCCCACATACGTCCATATGGCCCCAACTCGGCTCAAAATTAGCCCAAAAACTTAGTGTTCCAAATCCGGTTTTTAGTGTGCGGAATCGATTAGGCACATCAAAACTATACAAAATCCGTTAAAACAGTGCGAAAATACGAAATTATAATTTTCGCCCACATACGTCCATATGGCCCCAACTCGGCTCGAAATTCGCCCAAAAACTTAGTGTTCCGAATCCGGTTTTAAGTGTGCGGAATCGATTAGGCACATCAAAACTATACAAAATCTAACGGATTTTGTATAGTTTTGATGTGCCTAATCGGCCATATGGCCCCAACTCGGCTCGAAATTCGCCCAAAACTTAGTGTTCCAAATCCGGTTTTAAGTGTGCGGAATCGATTAGGCACATCAAAACTATACAAAATCCGTTAAAACAGTGCGAAAATACGAAATTATAATTTTCGCCCACATACGGCCATATGGCCCCAACTCGGCTCGAAATTCGCCCAAAAACTTAGTGTTCCGAATCCGGTTTTAAGTGTGCGGAATCGATTAGGCACATCAAAACTATACAAAATCTAACGGGTTTTGTATAGTTTTGATGTGCCTAATCGGCCATATGGCCCCAACTCGGCTCGAAATTCGCCCAAAAACTTAGTGTTCCAAATCCGGTTTTAAGTGTGCGGAATCGATTAGGCACATCAAAACTATACAAAATCCGTTAAAACAGTGCGAAAATACGAAATTATAATTTTCGCCCACATACGTCCATATGGCCCCAACTCGGCTCGAAATTCGCCCAAAAACTAAGTGTTCCAAATCCGGTTTTAAGTGTGCGGAATCGATTAGGCACATCAAAACTATACAAAATCCGTTAAACCAGCGAGAAAATATGAAATTATAATTTTCGCCCACATACGTCCATATGGCCCCAACTCGGCTCAAAATTAGCCAAAAAACTTAGTGTTCCAAATCCGGTTTTTAGTGTGCGGAATCGATTAGGCACATCAAAACTATACAAAATCCGTTAAAACAGTGCGAAAATACGAAATTATAATTTTCGCCCACATACGGCCATATGGCCCCAACTCGGCTCGAAATTCGCCCAAAAACTTAGTGTTCCGAATCCGGTTTTAAGTGTGCGGAATCGATTAGGCACATCAAAACTATACAAAATCTAACGGGTTTTGTATAGTTTTGATGTGCCTAATCGGCCATATGGCCCCAACTCGGCTCGAAATTCGCCCAAAAACTTAGTGTTCCAAATCCGGTTTTAAGTGTGCGGAATCGATTAGGCACATCAAAACTATACAAAATCCGTTAAAACAGCGCGAAAATACGAAATTATAATTTTCGCCCACATACGGCCATATGGCCCCAACTCGGCTCAAAATTAGCCCAAAAACTTAGTGTTCCAAATCCGGTTTTAAATGTGCGGAATCGATTAGGCACATCAAAACTATACAAAATCCGTTAAAACAGCGCGAAAATATGAAATTATAATTTTCGCCCACATACGTCCATATGGCCCCAACTCGGCTCAAAATTAGCCAAAAAACTTAGTGTTCCAAATCCGGTTTTAAGTGTGCGGAATCGATTAGGCACATCAAAACTATACAAAATCTAACGGGTTTTGTATAGTTTTGATGTGCCTAATCGGCCATATGGCCCCAACTCGGCTCGAAATTCGCCCAAAAACTTAGTGTTCCAAATCCGGTTTTATGTGTGCGGAATCGATTAGGCACAACAAAACTATACAAAATCCGTTAAAACAGCGCGAAAATACGAAATTATAATTTTCGCCCACATACGTCCATATGGCCCTAACTCGGCTTGAAATTCGCCCAAAAACTTAGTGTTCCAAATCCGGTTTTAAGTGTGCGGAATCGATTAGGCACATCAAAACTATTCAAAATCCGTTAAAACAGTGCGAAAATACGAAATTATAATTTTCGCCCACATACGTCCATATGGCCCCAACTCGGCTCAAAATTAGCCCAAAAACTTAGTGTTCCAAATCCGGTTTTTAGTGTGCGGAATCGATTAGGCACATCAAAACTATACAAAATCCGTTAAACCAGCGAGAAAATATGAAATTATAATTTTCGCCCACATACGTCCATATGGCCCCAACTCGGCTCAAAATTAGCCAAAAAACTTAGTGTTCCAAATCCGGTTTTTAGTGTGCGGAATCGATTAGGCACATCAAAACTATACAAAATCCGTAAAAACAGTGCGAAAATACGAAATTATAATTTTCGCCCACATACGGCCATATGGCCCCAACTCGGCTCGAAATTCGCCCAAAAACTTAGTGTTCCGAATCCGGTTTTAAATGTGCCTAATCGGCCATATGGCCCCAACTCGGCTCGAAATTCGCCCAAAAACTTAGTGTTCCAAATCCGGTTTTAAGTGTGCGGAATCGATTAGGCACATCAAAACTATACAAAATCCGTTAAAACAGTGCGAAAATACGAAATTATAATTTTCGCCCACATACGGCCATATGGCCCCAACTCGGCTCGAAATTCGCCCAAAAACTTAGTGTTCCGAATCCGGTTTTAAGTGTGCGGAATCGATTAGGCACATCAAAACTATACAAAATCTAACGGGTTTTGTATAGTTTTGATGTGCCTAATCGGCCATATGGCCCCAACTCGGCTCGAAATTCGCCCAAAAACTTAGTGTTCCAAATCCGGTTTTAAGTGTGCGAAATCGATTAGGCACATCAAAACTATACAAAATCCGTTAAAACAGTGCGAAAATACGAAATTATAATTTTCGCCCACATACGTCCATATGGCCCCAACTCGGCTCGAAATTCGCCCAAAAACTTAGTGTTCCAAATCCGGTTTTAAGTGTGCGGAATCGATTAGGCACATCAAAACTATACAAAATCCGTTAAACCAGCGAGAAAATATGAAATTATAATTTTCGCCCACATACGTCCATATGGCCCCAACTCGGCTCAAAATTAGCCAAAAAACTTAGTGTTCCAAATCCGGTTTTTAGTGTGCGGAATCGATTAGGCACATCAAAACTATACAAAATCCGTTAAAACAGTGCGAAAATACGAAATTATAATTTTCGCCCACATACGGCCATATGGCCCCAACTCGGCTCGAAATTCGCCCAAAAACTTAGTGTTCCGAATCCGGTTTTAAGTGTGCGGAATCGATTAGGCACATCAAAACTATACAAAATCTAACGGGTTTTGTATAGTTTTGATGTGCCTAATCGGCCATATGGCCCCAACTCGGCTCGAAATTCGCCCAAAAACTTAGTGTTCCAAATCCGGTTTTAAGTGTGCGGAATCGATTAGGCACATCAAAACTATACAAAATCCGTTAAAACAGCGCGAAAATACGAAATTATAATTTTCGCCCACATACGGCCATATGGCCCCAACTCGGCTCAAAATTAGCCCAAAAACTTAGTGTTCCAAATCCGGTTTTAAATGTGCGGAATCGATTAGGCACATCAAAACTATACAAAATCCGTTAAAACAGCGCGAAAATATGAAATTATAATTTTCGCCCACATACGTCCATATGGCCCCAACTCGGCTCAAAATTAGCCAAAAAACTTAGTGTTCCAAATCCGGTTTTTAGTGTGCGGAATCGATTAGGCACATCAAAACTATACAAAATCCGTTAAAACAGTGCGAAAATACGAAATTATAATTTTCGCCCACATACGGCCATATGGCCCCAACTCGGCTCGAAATTCGCCCAAAAACTTAGTGTTCCAAATCCGGTTTTAAGTGTGCGGAATCGATTAGGCACATCAAAACTATACAAAATCCGTTAAAACAGTGCGAAAATACGAAATTATAATTTTCGCCCACATACGGCCATATGGCCCCAACTCGGCTCAAAATTAGCCCAAAAACTTAGTGTTCCAAATCCGGTTTTTAGTGTGCGGAATCGATTAGGCACATCAAAACTATACAAAATCCGTTAAAACAGCGCGAAAATACGAAATTATAATTTTCGCCCACATACGTCCATATGGCCCCAACTCGGCTCGAAATTCGCCCAAAAACTAAGTGTTCCAAATCCGGTTTTAAGTGTGCGGAATCGATTAGGCACATCAAAACTATACAAAATCCGTTAAACCAGCGAGAAAATATGAAATTATAATTTTCGCCCACATACGTCCATATGGCCCCAACTCGGCTCAAAATTAGCCAAAAAACTTAGTGTTCCAAATCCGGTTTTTAGTGTGCGGAATCGATTAGGCACATCAAAACTATACAAAATCCGTTAAAACAGTGCGAAAATACGAAATTATAATTTTCGCCCACATACGGCCATATGGCCCCAACTCGGCTCGAAATTCGCCCAAAAACTTAGTGTTCCGAATCCGGTTTTAAGTGTGCGGAATCGATTAGGCACATCAAAACTATACAAAATCTAACGGGTTTTGTATAGTTTTGATGTGCCTAATCGGCCATATGGCCCCAACTCGGCTCGAAATTCGCCCAAAAACTTAGTGTTCCAAATCCGGTTTTAAGTGTGCGGAATCGATTAGGCACATCAAAACTATACAAAATCCGTTAAAACAGCGCGAAAATACGAAATTATAATTTTCGCCCACATACGGCCATATGGCCCCAACTCGGCTCAAAATTAGCCCAAAAACTTAGTGTTCCAAATCCGGTTTTAAATGTGCGGAATCGATTAGGCACATCAAAACTATACAAAATCCGTTAAAACAGCGCGAAAATATGAAATTATAATTTTCGCCCACATACGTCCATATGGCCCCAACTCGGCTCAAAATTAGCCAAAAAACTTAGTGTTCCAAATCCGGTTTTAAGTGTGCGGAATCGATTAGGCACATCAAAACTATACAAAATCTAACGGGTTTTGTATAGTTTTGATGTGCCTAATCGGCCATATGGCCCCAACTCGGCTCGAAATTCGCCCAAAAACTTAGTGTTCCAAATCCGGTTTTATGTGTGCGGAATCGATTAGGCACAACAAAACTATACAAAATCCGTTAAAACAGCGCGAAAATACGAAATTATAATTTTCGCCCACATACGTCCATATGGCCCTAACTCGGCTTGAAATTCGCCCAAAAACTTAGTGTTCCAAATCCGGTTTTAAGTGTGCGGAATCGATTAGGCACATCAAAACTATTCAAAATCCGTTAAAACAGTGCGAAAATACGAAATTATAATTTTCGCCCACATACGTCCATATGGCCCCAACTCGGCTCAAAATTAGCCCAAAAACTTAGTGTTCCAAATCCGGTTTTTAGTGTGCGGAATCGATTAGGCACATCAAAACTATACAAAATCCGTTAAACCAGCGAGAAAATATGAAATTATAATTTTCGCCCACATACGTCCATATGGCCCCAACTCGGCTCAAAATTAGCCAAAAAACTTAGTGTTCCAAATCCGGTTTTTAGTGTGCGGAATCGATTAGGCACATCAAAACTATACAAAATCCGTAAAAACAGTGCGAAAATACGAAATTATAATTTTCGCCCACATACGGCCATATGGCCCCAACTCGGCTCGAAATTCGCCCAAAAACTTAGTGTTCCGAATCCGGTTTTAAATGTGCCTAATCGGCCATATGGCCCCAACTCGGCTCGAAATTCGCCCAAAAACTTAGTGTTCCAAATCCGGTTTTAAGTGTGCGGAATCGATTAGGCACATCAAAACTATACAAAATCCGTTAAAACAGTGCGAAAATACGAAATTATAATTTTCGCCCACATACGGCCATATGGCCCCAACTCGGCTCGAAATTCGCCCAAAAACTTAGTGTTCCGAATCCGGTTTTAAGTGTGCGGAATCGATTAGGCACATCAAAACTATACAAAATCTAACGGGTTTTGTATAGTTTTGATGTGCCTAATCGGCCATATGGCCCCAACTCGGCTCGAAATTCGCCCAAAAACTTAGTGTTCCAAATCCGGTTTTAAGTGTGCGAAATCGATTAGGCACATCAAAACTATACAAAATCCGTTAAAACAGTGCGAAAATACGAAATTATAATTTTCGCCCACATACGTCCATATGGCCCCAACTCGGCTCGAAATTCGCCCAAAAACTTAGTGTTCCAAATCCGGTTTTAAGTGTGCGGAATCGATTAGGCACATCAAAACTATACAAAATCCGTTAAACCAGCGAGAAAATATGAAATTATAATTTTCGCCCACATACGTCCATATGGCCCCAACTCGGCTCAAAATTAGCCAAAAAACTTAGTGTTCCAAATCCGGTTTTTAGTGTGCGGAATCGATTAGGCACATCAAAACTATACAAAATCCGTTAAAACAGTGCGAAAATACGAAATTATAATTTTCGCCCACATACGGCCATATGGCCCCAACTCGGCTCGAAATTCGCCCAAAAACTTAGTGTTCCGAATCCGGTTTTAAGTGTGCGGAATCGATTAGGCACATCAAAACTATACAAAATCTAACGGGTTTTGTATAGTTTTGATGTGCCTAATCGGCCATATGGCCCCAACTCGGCTCGAAATTCGCCCAAAAACTTAGTGTTCCAAATCCGGTTTTAAGTGTGCGGAATCGATTAGGCACATCAAAACTATACAAAATCCGTTAAAACAGCGCGAAAATACGAAATTATAATTTTCGCCCACATACGGCCATATGGCCCCAACTCGGCTCAAAATTAGCCCAAAAACTTAGTGTTCCAAATCCGGTTTTAAATGTGCGGAATCGATTAGGCACATCAAAACTATACAAAATCCGTTAAAACAGCGCGAAAATATGAAATTATAATTTTCGCCCACATACGTCCATATGGCCCCAACTCGGCTCAAAATTAGCCAAAAAACTTAGTGTTCCAAATCCGGTTTTTAGTGTGCGGAATCGATTAGGCACATCAAAACTATACAAAATCCGTTAAAACAGTGCGAAAATACGAAATTATAATTTTCGCCCACATACGGCCATATGGCCCCAACTCGGCTCGAAATTCGCCCAAAAACTTAGTGTTCCGAATCCGGTTTTAAGTGTGCGGAATCGATTAGGCACATCAAAACTATACAAAATCTAACGGGTTTTGTATAGTTTTGATGTGCCTAATCGGCCATATGGCCCCAACTCGGCTCGAAATTCGCCCAAAAACTTAGTGTTCCAAATCCGGTTTTATGTGTGCGGAATCGATTAGGCACATCAAAACTATACAAAATCCGTTAAAACAGCGCGAAAATACGAAATTATAATTTTCGCCCACATACGTCCATATGGCCCTAACTCGGCTTGAAATTCGCCCAAAAACTTAGTGTTCCAAATCCGGTTTTAAGTGTGCGGAATCGATTAGGCACATCAAAACTATTCAAAATCCGTTAAAACAGTGCGAAAATACGAAATTATAATTTTCGCCCACATACGTCCATATGGCCCCAACTCGGCTCAAAATTAGCCCAAAAACTTAGTGTTCCAAATCCGGTTTTTAGTGTGCGGAATCGATTAGGCACTTCAAAACTATACAAAATCCGTTAAACCAGCGAGAAAATATGAAATTATAATTTTCGCCCACATACGTCCATATGGCCCCAACTCGGCTCAAAATTAGCCAAAAAACTTAGTGTTCCAAATCCGGTTTTTAGTGTGCGGAATCGATTAGGCACATCAAAACTATACAAAATCCGTAAAAACAGTGCGAAAATACGAAATTATAATTTTCGCCCACATACGGCCATATGGCCCCAACTCGGCTCGAAATTCGCCCAAAAACTTAGTGTTCCGAATCCGGTTTTAAATGTGCCTAATCGGCCATATGGCCCCAACTCGGCTCGAAATTCGCCCAAAAACTTAGTGTTCCAAATCCGGTTTTAAGTGTGCGGAATCGATTAGGCACATCAAAACTATACAAAATCCGTTAAAACAGTGCGAAAATACGAAATTATAATTTTCGCCCACATACGTCCATATGGCCCCAACTCGGCTCGAAATTCGCCCAAAAACTTAGTGTTCCAAATCCGGTTTTTAGTGTGCGGAATCGATTAGGCACATCAAAACTATACAAAATCCGTTAAAACAGTGCGAAAATACGAAATTATAATTTTCGCCCACATACGGCCATATGGCCCCAACTCGGCTCGAAATTCGCCCAAAAACTTAGTGTTCCGAATCCGGTTTTAAGTGTGCGGAATCGATTAGGCACATCAAAACTATACAAAATCTAACGGGTTTTGTATAGTTTTGATGTGCCTAATCGGCCATATGGCCCCAACTCGGCTCGAAATTCGCCCAAAAACTTAGTGTTCCAAATCCGGTTTTAAGTGTGCGGAATCGATTAGGCACATCAAAACTATACAAAATCCGTTAAAATAGCGCGAAAATACGAAATTATAATTTTCGCCCACATACGTCCATATGGCCCCAACTCGGCTTGAAATTCGCCCAAAAACTTAGTGTTCCAAATCCGGTTTTAAGTGTGCGGAATCGATTAGGCACATCAAAACTATACAAAATCCGTTAAAACAGTGCGAAAATACGAAATTATAATTTTCGCCCACATACGGCCATATGGCCCCAACTCGGCTCGAAATTCGCCCAAAAACTTAGTGTTCCGAATCCGGTTTTAAGTGTGCGGAATCGATTAGGCACATCAAAACTATACAAAATCTAACGGGTTTTGTATAGTTTTGATGTGCCTAATCGGCCATATGGCCCCAACTCGGCTCGAAATTCGCCCAAAAACTTAGTGTTCCAAATCCGGTTTTTAGTGTGCGGAATCGATTAGGCACATCAAAACTATACAAAATCCGTTAAAACAGTGCGAAAATACGAAATTATAATTTTCGCCCACATACGGCCATATGGCCCCAACTCGGCTCGAAATTCGCCCAAAAACTTAGTGTTCCGAATCCGGTTTTAAGTGTGCGGAATCGATTAGGCACATCAAAACTATACAAAATCTAACGGGTTTTGTATAGTTTTGATGTGCCTAATCGGCCATATGGCCCCAACTCGGCTCGAAATTCGCCCAAAAACTTAGTGTTCCAAATCCGGTTTTAAGTGTGCGGAATCGATTAGGCACATCAAAACTATACAAAATCCGTTAAAATAGCGCGAAAATACGAAATTATAATTTTCGCCCACATACGTCCATATGGCCCCAACTCGGCTTGAAATTCGCCCAAAAACTTAGTGTTCCAAATCCGGTTTTAAGTGTGCGGAATCGATTAGGCACATCAAAACTATACAAAATCCGTTAAACCAGCGAGAAAATATGAAATTATAATTTTCGCCCACATACGTCCATATGGCCCCAACTCGGCTCAAAATTAGCCAAAAAACTTAGTGTTCCAAATCCGGTTTTTAGTGTGCGGAATCGATTAGGCACATCAAAACTATACAAAATCCGTTAAAACAGTGCGAAAATACGAAATTATAATTTTCGCCCACATACGGCCATATGGCCCCAACTCGGCTCGAAATTCGCCCAAAAACTTAGTGTTCCGAATCCGGTTTTAAGTGTGCGGAATCGATTAGGCACATCAAAACTATACAAAATCTAACGGGTTTTGTATAGTTTTGATGTGCCTAATCGGCCATATGGCCCCAACTCGGCTCGAAATTCGCCCAAAAACTTAGTGTTCCAAATCCGGTTTTAAGTGTGCGGAATCGATTAGGCACATCAAAACTATACAAAATCCGTTAAAATAGCGCGAAAATACGAAATTATAATTTTCGCCCACATACGTCCATATGGCCCCAACTCGGCTTGAAATTCGCCCAAAAACTTAGTGTTCCAAATCCGGTTTTAAGTGTGCGGAATCGATTAGGCACATCAAAACTATACAAAATCCGTTAAAACAGTGCGAAAATACGAAATTATAATTTTCGCCCACATACGTCCATATGGCCCCAACTCGGCTCAAAATTAGCCCAAAAACTTAGTGTTCCAAATCCGGTTTTTAGTGTGCGGAATCGATTAGGCACATCAAAACTATACAAAATCCGTTAAACCAGCGAGAAAATATGAAATTATAATTTTCGCCCACATACGTCCATATGGCCCCAACTCGGCTTGAAATTCGCCCAAAAACTTAGTGTTCCAAATCCGGTTTTAAGTGTGCGGAATCGATTAGGCACATCAAAACTATACAAAATCCGTTAAAACAGTGCGAAAATACGAAATTATAATTTTCGCCCACATACGTCCATATGGCCCCAACTCGGCTCAAAATTAGCCCAAAAACTTAGTGTTCCAAATCCGGTTTTTAGTGTGCGGAATCGATTAGGCACATCAAAACTATACAAAATCCGTTAAAACAGTGCGAAAATACGAAATTATAATTTTCGCCCACATACGGCCATATGGCCCCAACTCGGCTCGAAATTCGCCCAAAAACTTAGTGTTCCGAATCCGGTTTGAAGTGTGCGGAATCGATTAGGCACATCAAAACTATACAAAATCTAACGGGTTTTGTATAGTTTTGATGTGCCTAATCGGCCATATGGCCCCAACTCGGCTCGAAATTCGCCCAAAAACTTAGTGTTCCAAATCCGGTTTTAAGTGTGCGGAATCGATTAGGCACATCAAAACTATACAAAATCCGTTAAACCAGCGAGAAAATATGAAATTATAATTTTCGCCCACATACGTCCATATGGCCCCAACTCGGCTCAAAATTAGCCAAAAAACTTAGTGTTCCAAATCCGGTTTTTAGTGTGCGGAATCGATTAGGCACATCAAAACTATACAAAATCCGTTAAAACAGTGCGAAAATACGAAATTATAATTTTCGCCCACATACGGCCATATGGCCCCAACTCGGCTCAAAATTAGCCAAAAAACTTAGTGTTCCAAATCCGGTTTTTAGTGTGCGGAATCGATTAGGCACATCAAAACTATACAAAATCCGTTAAAACAGTGCGAAAATATGAAATTATAATTTTCGCCCACATACGTCCATATGGCCCCAACTCGGCTCAAAATTAGCCAAAAAACTTAGTGTTCCAAATCCGGTTTTTAGTGTGCGGAATCGATTAGGCACATCAAAACTATACAAAATCCGTTAAAACAGTGCGAAAATACGAAATTATAATTTTCGCCCACATACGGCCATATGGCCCCAACTCGGCTCGAAATTCGCCCAAAAACTTAGTGTTCCAAATCCGGTTTTAAGTGTGCGGAATCGATTAGGCACATCAAAACTATACAAAATCCGTTAAAACAGCGCGAAAATACGAAATTATAATTTTCGCCCACATACGGCCATATGGCCCCAACTCGGCTCAAAATTAGCCCAAAAACTTAGTGTTCCAAATCCGGTTTTAAATGTGCGGAATCGATTAGGCACATCAAAACTATACAAAATCCGTTAAAACAGCGCGAAAATATGAAATTATAATTTTCGCCCACATACGTCCATATGGCCCCAACTCGGCTCAAAATTAGCCAAAAAACTTAGTGTTCCAAATCCGGTTTTAAGTGTGCGGAATCGATTAGGCACATCAAAACTATACAAAATCTAACGGGTTTTGTATAGTTTTGATGTGCCTAATCGGCCATATGGCCCCAACTCGGCTCGAAATTCGCCCAAAAACTTAGTGTTCCAAATCCGGTTTTATGTGTGCGGAATCGATTAGGCACAACAAAACTATACAAAATCCGTTAAAACAGCGCGAAAATACGAAATTATAATTTTCGCCCACATACGTCCATATGGCCCTAACTCGGCTTGAAATTCGCCCAAAAACTTAGTGTTCCAAATCCGGTTTTAAGTGTGCGGAATCGATTAGGCACATCAAAACTATTCAAAATCCGTTAAAACAGTGCGAAAATACGAAATTATAATTTTCGCCCACATACGTCCATATGGCCCCAACTCGGCTCAAAATTAGCCCAAAAACTTAGTGTTCCAAATCCGGTTTTTAGTGTGCGGAATCGATTAGGCACATCAAAACTATACAAAATCCGTTAAACCAGCGAGAAAATATGAAATTATAATTTTCGCCCACATACGTCCATATGGCCCCAACTCGGCTCAAAATTAGCCAAAAAACTTAGTGTTCCAAATCCGGTTTTTAGTGTGCGGAATCGATTAGGCACATCAAAACTATACAAAATCCGTAAAAACAGTGCGAAAATACGAAATTATAATTTTCGCCCACATACGGCCATATGGCCCCAACTCGGCTCGAAATTCGCCCAAAAACTTAGTGTTCCGAATCCGGTTTTAAATGTGCCTAATCGGCCATATGGCCCCAACTCGGCTCGAAATTCGCCCAAAAACTTAGTGTTCCAAATCCGGTTTTAAGTGTGCGGAATCGATTAGGCACATCAAAACTATACAAAATCCGTTAAAACAGTGCGAAAATACGAAATTATAATTTTCGCCCACATACGGCCATATGGCCCCAACTCGGCTCGAAATTCGCCCAAAAACTTAGTGTTCCGAATCCGGTTTTAAGTGTGCGGAATCGATTAGGCACATCAAAACTATACAAAATCTAACGGGTTTTGTATAGTTTTGATGTGCCTAATCGGCCATATGGCCCCAACTCGGCTCGAATTTCGCCCAAAAACTTAGTGTTCCAAATCCGGTTTTAAGTGTGCGAAATCGATTAGGCACATCAAAACTATACAAAATCCGTTAAAACAGTGCGAAAATACGAAATTATAATTTTCGCCCACATACGTCCATATGGCCCCAACTCGGCTCGAAATTCGCCCAAAAACTAAGTGTTCCAAATCCGGTTTTAAGTGTGCGGAATCGATTAGGCACATCAAAACTATACAAAATCCGTTAAACCAGCGAGAAAATATGAAATTATAATTTTCGCCCACATACGTCCATATGGCCCCAACTCGGCTCAAAATTAGCCAAAAAACTTAGTGTTCCAAATCCGGTTTTTAGTGTGCGGAATCGATTAGGCACATCAAAACTATACAAAATCCGTTAAAACAGTGCGAAAATACGAAATTATAATTTTCGCCCACATACGGCCATATGGCCCCAACTCGGCTCGAAATTCGCCCAAAAACTTAGTGTTCCGAATCCGGTTTTAAGTGTGCGGAATCGATTAGGCACATCAAAACTATACAAAATCTAACGGGTTTTGTATAGTTTTGATGTGCCTAATCGGCCATATGGCCCCAACTCGGCTCGAAATTCGCCCAAAAACTTAGTGTTCCAAATCCGGTTTTAAGTGTGCGGAATCGATTAGGCACATCAAAACTATACAAAATCCGTTAAAACAGCGCGAAAATACGAAATTATAATTTTCGCCCACATACGGCCATATGGCCCCAACTCGGCTCAAAATTAGCCCAAAAACTTAGTGTTCCAAATCCGGTTTTAAATGTGCGGAATCGATTAGGCACATCAAAACTATACAAAATCCGTTAAAACAGCGCGAAAATATGAAATTATAATTTTCGCCCACATACGTCCATATGGCCCCAACTCGGCTCAAAATTAGCCAAAAAACTTAGTGTTCCAAATCCGGTTTTTAGTGTGCGGAATCGATTAGGCACATCAAAACTATACAAAATCCGTTAAAACAGTGCGAAAATACGAAATTATAATTTTCGCCCACATACGGCCATATGGCCCCAACTCGGCTCGAAATTCGCCCAAAAACTTAGTGTTCCGAATCCGGTTTTAAGTGTGCGGAATCGATTAGGCACATCAAAACTATACAAAATCTAACGGGTTTTGTATAGTTTTGATGTGCCTAATCGGCCATATGGCCCCAACTCGGCTCGAAATTCGCCCAAAAACTTAGTGTTCCAAATCCGGTTTTATGTGTGCGGAATCGATTAGGCACATCAAAACTATACAAAATCCGTTAAAACAGCGCGAAAATACGAAATTATAATTTTCGCCCACATACGTCCATATGGCCCTAACTCGGCTTGAAATTCGCCCAAAAACTTAGTGTTCCAAATCCGGTTTTAAGTGTGCGGAATCGATTAGGCACATCAAAACTATTCAAAATCCGTTAAAACAGTGCGAAAATACGAAATTATAATTTTCGCCCACATACGTCCATATGGCCCCAACTCGGCTCAAAATTAGCCCAAAAACTTAGTGTTCCAAATCCGGTTTTTAGTGTGCGGAATCGATTAGGCACTTCAAAACTATACAAAATCCGTTAAACCAGCGAGAAAATATGAAATTATAATTTTCGCCCACATACGTCCATATGGCCCCAACTCGGCTCAAAATTAGCCAAAAAACTTAGTGTTCCAAATCCGGTTTTTAGTGTGCGGAATCGATTAGGCACATCAAAACTATACAAAATCCGTAAAAACAGTGCGAAAATACGAAATTATAATTTTCGCCCACATACGGCCATATGGCCCCAACTCGGCTCGAAATTCGCCCAAAAACTTAGTGTTCCGAATCCGGTTTTAAATGTGCCTAATCGGCCATATGGCCCCAACTCGGCTCGAAATTCGCCCAAAAACTTAGTGTTCCAAATCCGGTTTTAAGTGTGCGGAATCGATTAGGCACATCAAAACTATACAAAATCCGTTAAAACAGTGCGAAAATACGAAATTATAATTTTCGCCCACATACGTCCATATGGCCCCAACTCGGCTCGAAATTCGCCCAAAAACTTAGTGTTCCAAATCCGGTTTTTAGTGTGCGGAATCGATTAGGCACATCAAAACTATACAAAATCCGTTAAAACAGTGCGAAAATACGAAATTATAATTTTCGCCCACATACGGCCATATGGCCCCAACTCGGCTCGAAATTCGCCCAAAAACTTAGTGTTCCGAATCCGGTTTTAAGTGTGCGGAATCGATTAGGCACATCAAAACTATACAAAATCTAACGGGTTTTGTATAGTTTTGATGTGCCTAATCGGCCATATGGCCCCAACTCGGCTCGAAATTCGCCCAAAAACTTAGTGTTCCAAATCCGGTTTTAAGTGTGCGGAATCGATTAGGCACATCAAAACTATACAAAATCCGTTAAAATAGCGCGAAAATACGAAATTATAATTTTCGCCCACATACGTCCATATGGCCCCAACTCGGCTTGAAATTCGCCCAAAAACTTAGTGTTCCAAATCCGGTTTTAAGTGTGCGGAATCGATTAGGCACATCAAAACTATACAAAATCCGTTAAAACAGTGCGAAAATACGAAATTATAATTTTCGCCCACATACGGCCATATGGCCCCAACTCGGCTCGAAATTCGCCCAAAAACTTAGTGTTCCGAATCCGGTTTTAAGTGTGCGGAATCGATTAGGCACATCAAAACTATACAAAATCTAACGGGTTTTGTATAGTTTTGATGTGCCTAATCGGCCATATGGCCCCAACTCGGCTCGAAATTCGCCCAAAAACTTAGTGTTCCAAATCCGGTTTTTAGTGTGCGGAATCGATTAGGCACATCAAAACTATACAAAATCCGTTAAAACAGTGCGAAAATACGAAATTATAATTTTCGCCCACATACGGCCATATGGCCCCAACTCGGCTCGAAATTCGCCCAAAAACTTAGTGTTCCGAATCCGGTTTTAAGTGTGCGGAATCGATTAGGCACATCAAAACTATACAAAATCTAACGGGTTTTGTATAGTTTTGATGTGCCTAATCGGCCATATGGCCCCAACTCGGCTCGAAATTCGCCCAAAAACTTAGTGTTCCAAATCCGGTTTTAAGTGTGCGGAATCGATTAGGCACATCAAAACTATACAAAATCCGTTAAAATAGCGCGAAAATACGAAATTATAATTTTCGCCCACATACGTCCATATGGCCCCAACTCGGCTTGAAATTCGCCCAAAAACTTAGTGTTCCAAATCCGGTTTTAAGTGTGCGGAATCGATTAGGCACATCAAAACTATACAAAATCCGTTAAACCAGCGAGAAAATATGAAATTATAATTTTCGCCCACATACGTCCATATGGCCCCAACTCGGCTCAAAATTAGCCAAAAAACTTAGTGTTCCAAATCCGGTTTTTAGTGTGCGGAATCGATTAGGCACATCAAAACTATACAAAATCCGTTAAAACAGTGCGAAAATACGAAATTATAATTTTCGCCCACATACGGCCATATGGCCCCAACTCGGCTCGAAATTCGCCCAAAAACTTAGTGTTCCGAATCCGGTTTTAAGTGTGCGGAATCGATTAGGCACATCAAAACTATACAAAATCTAACGGGTTTTGTATAGTTTTGATGTGCCTAATCGGCCATATGGCCCCAACTCGGCTCGAAATTCGCCCAAAAACTTAGTGTTCCAAATCCGGTTTTAAGTGTGCGGAATCGATTAGGCACATCAAAACTATACAAAATCCGTTAAAATAGCGCGAAAATACGAAATTATAATTTTCGCCCACATACGTCCATATGGCCCCAACTCGGCTTGAAATTCGCCCAAAAACTTAGTGTTCCAAATCCGGTTTTAAGTGTGCGGAATCGATTAGGCACATCAAAACTATACAAAATCCGTTAAAACAGTGCGAAAATACGAAATTATAATTTTCGCCCACATACGTCCATATGGCCCCAACTCGGCTCAAAATTAGCCCAAAAACTTAGTGTTCCAAATCCGGTTTTTAGTGTGCGGAATCGATTAGGCACATCAAAACTATACAAAATCCGTTAAACCAGCGAGAAAATATGAAATTATAATTTTCGCCCACATACGTCCATATGGCCCCAACTCGGCTTGAAATTCGCCCAAAAACTTAGTGTTCCAAATCCGGTTTTAAGTGTGCGGAATCGATTAGGCACATCAAAACTATACAAAATCCGTTAAAACAGTGCGAAAATACGAAATTATAATTTTCGCCCACATACGTCCATATGGCCCCAACTCGGCTCAAAATTAGCCCAAAAACTTAGTGTTCCAAATCCGGTTTTTAGTGTGCGGAATCGATTAGGCACATCAAAACTATACAAAATCCGTTAAAACAGTGCGAAAATACGAAATTATAATTTTCGCCCACATACGGCCATATGGCCCCAACTCGGCTCGAAATTCGCCCAAAAACTTAGTGTTCCGAATCCGGTTTTAAGTGTGCGGAATCGATTAGGCACATCAAAACTATACAAAATCTAACGGGTTTTGTATAGTTTTGATGTGCCTAATCGGCCATATGGCCCCAACTCGGCTCGAAATTCGCCCAAAAACTTAGTGTTCCAAATCCGGTTTTAAGTGTGCGGAATCGATTAGGCACATCAAAACTATACAAAATCCGTTAAACCAGCGAGAAAATATGAAATTATAATTTTCGCCCACATACGTCCATATGGCCCCAACTCGGCTCAAAATTAGCCAAAAAACTTAGTGTTCCAAATCCGGTTTTTAGTGTGCGGAATCGATTAGGCACATCAAAACTATACAAAATCCGTTAAAACAGTGCGAAAATACGAAATTATAATTTTCGCCCACATACGGCCATATGGCCCCAACTCGGCTCGAAATTCGCCCAAAAACTTAGTGTTCCGAATCCGGTTTTAAGTGTGCGGAATCGATTAGGCACATCAAAACTATACAAAATCTAACGGGTTTTGTATAGTTTTGATGTGCCTAATCGGCCATATGGCCCCAACTCGGCTCGAAATTCGCCCAAAAACTTAGTGTTCCAAATCCGGTTTTAAGTGTGCGGAATCGATTAGGCACATCAAAACTATACAAAATCCGTTAAAACAGCGCGAAAATACGAAATTATAATTTTCGCCCACATACGGCCATATGGCCCCAACTCGGCTCAAAATTAGCCCAAAAACTTAGTGTTCCAAATCCGGTTTTAAATGTGCGGAATCGATTAGGCACATCAAAACTATACAAAATCCGTTAAAACAGCGCGAAAATATGAAAATATAATTTTCGCCCACATACGTCCATATGGCCCCAACTCGGCTCAAAATTAGCCAAAAAACTTAGTGTTCCAAATCCGGTTTTTAGTGTGCGGAATCGATTAGGCACATCAAAACTATACAAAATCCGTTAAAACAGTGCGAAAATACGAAATTATAATTTTCGCCCACATACGGCCATATGGCCCCAACTCGGCTCGAAATTCGCCCAAAAACTTAGTGTTCCGAATCCGGTTTTAAGTGTGCGGAATCGATTAGGCACATCAAAACTATACAAAATCCGTTAAAACAGTGCGAAAATACGAAATTATAATTTTCGCCCACATACGTCCATATGGCCCCAACTCGGCTCAAAATTAGCCCAAAAACTTAGTGTTCCAAATCCGGTTTTTAGTGTGCGGAATCGATTAGGCACATCAAAACTATACAAAATCCGTTAAACCAGCGAGAAAATATGAAATTATAATTTTCGCCCACATACGTCCATATGGCCCCAACTCGGCTCAAAATTAGCCCAAAAACTTAGTGTTCCAAATCCGGTTTTTAGTGTGCGGAATCGATTAGGCACATCAAAACTATACAAAATCCGTTAAAACAGCGCGAATATACGAAATTATAATTTTCGCCCACATACGGCCATATGGCCCCAACTCGGCTCAAAATTAGCCAAAAAACTTAGTGTTCCAAATCCGGTTTTTAGTGTGCGGAATCGATTAGGCACATCAAAACTATACAAAATCCGTAAAAACAGTGCGAAAATACGAAATTATAATTTTCGCCCACATACGGCCATATGGCCCCAACTCGGCTCGAAATTCGCCCAAAAACTTAGTGTTCCGAATCCGGTTTTAAGTGTGCGGAATCGATTAGGCACATCAAAACTATACAAAATCTAACGGGTTTTGTATAGTTTTGATGTGCCTAATCGGCCATATGGCCCCAACTCGGCTCGAAATTCGCCCAAAAACTTAGTGTTCCAAATCCGGTTTTAAGTGTGCGGAATCGATTAGGCACATCAAAACTATACAAAATCCGTTAAAACAGTGCGAAAATACGAAATTATAATTTTCGCCCACATACGTCCATATGGCCCCAACTCGGCTCGAAATTCGCCCAAAAACTAAGTGTTCCAAATCCGGTTTTAAGTGTGCGGAATCGATTAGGCACATCAAAACTATACAAAATCCGTTAAACCAGCGAGAAAATAGGAAATTATAATTTTCGCCCACATACGTCCATATGGCCCCAACTCGGCTCAAAATTAGCCAAAAAACTTAGTGTTCCAAATCCGGTTTTTAGTGTGCGGAATCGATTAGGCACATCAAAACTATACAAAATCCGTTAAAACAGTGCGAAAATACGAAATTATAATTTTCGCCCACATACGGCCATATGGCCCCAACTCGGCTCGAAATTCGCCCAAAAACTTAGTGTTCCGAATCCGGTTTTAAGTGTGCGGAATCGATTAGGCACATCAAAACTATACAAAATCTAACGGGTTTTGTATAGTTTTGATGTGCCTAATCGGCCATATGGCCCCAACTCGGCTCGAAATTCGCCCAAAAACTTAGTGTTCCAAATCCGGTTTTAAGTGTGCGGAATCGATTAGGCACATCAAAACTATACAAAATCCGTTAAAACAGCGCGAAAATACGAAATTATAATTTTCGCCCACATACGTCCATATGGCCCCAACTCGGCTTGAAATTCGCCCAAAAACTTAGTGTTCCAAATCCGGTTTTAAGTGTGCGGAATCGATTAGGCACATCAAAACTATACAAAATCCGTTAAAACAGTGCGAAAATACGATATTATAATTTTCGCCCACATACGTCCATATGGCCCCAACTCGGCTCAAAATTAGCCCAAAAACTTAGTGTTCCAAATCCGGTTTTTAGTGTGCGGAATCGATTAGGCACATCAAAACTATACAAAATCCGTTAAACCAGCGAGAAAATATGAAATTATAATTTTCGCCCACATACGTCCATATGGCCCCAACTCGGCTCAAAATTAGCCCAAAAACTTAGTGTTCCAAATCCGGTTTTTAGTGTGCGGAATCGATTAGGCACATCAAAACTATACAAAATCCGTTAAAACAGTGCGAAAATACGAAATTATAATTTTCGCCCACATACGGCCATATGGCCCCAACTCGGCTCGAAATTCGCCCAAAAACTTAGTGTTCCGAATCCGGTTTTAAGTGTGCGGAATCGATTAGGCACATCAAAACTATACAAAATATAACGGGTTTTGTATAGTTTTGATGTGCCTAATCGGCCATATGGCCCCAACTCGGCTCGAAATTCGCCCAAAAACTTAGTGTTCCAAATCCGGTTTTAAGTGTGCGGAATCGATTAGGCACATCAAAACTATACAAAATCCGTTAAACCAGCGAGAAAATATGAAATTATAATTTTCGCCCACATACGTCCATATGGCCCCAACTCGGCTCAAAATTAGCCAAAAAACTTAGTGTTCCAAATCCGGTTTTTAGTGTGCGGAATCGATTAGGCACATCAAAACTATACAAAATCCGTTAAAACAGTCCGAAAATACGAAATTATAATTTTCGCCCACATACGGCCATATGGCCCCAACTCGGCTCGAAATTCGCCCAAAAACTTAGTGTTCCGAATCCGGTTTTAAGTGTGCGGAATCGATTAGGCACATCAAAACTATACAAAATCTAACGGGTTTTGTATAGTTTTGATGTGCCTAATCGGCCATATGGCCCCAACTCGGCTCGAAATTCGCCCAACAACTTAGTGTTCCAAATCCGGTTTTAAGTGTGCGGAATCGATTAGGCACATCAAAACTATACAAAATCCGTTAAAACAGCGCGAAAATACGAAATTATAATTTTCGCCCACATACGGCCATATGGCCCCAACTCGGCTCAAAATTAGCCCAAAAACTTAGTGTTCCAAATCCGGTTTTAAATGTGCGGAATCGATTAGGCACATCAAAACTATACAAAATCCGTTAAAACAGCGCGAAAATATGAAATTATAATTTTCGCCCACATACGTCCATATGGCCCCAACTCGGCTCAAAATTAGCCCAAAAACTTAGTGTTCCGAATCCGGTTTTTAGTGTGCGGAATCGATTAGGCACATCAAAACTATACAAAATCCGTTAAAACAGCGCGAAAATACGAAATTATAATTTTCGCCCACATACGTCCATATGGCCCCAACTCGGCTCGAAATTCGCCCAAAAACTTAGTGTTCCAAATCCGGTTTTAAGTGTGCGGAATCGATTAGGCACATCAAAACTATACAAAATCCGTTAAAACAGCGCGAAAATACGAAATTATAATTTTCGCCCACATACGTCCATATGGCCCCAACTCGGCTTGAAATTCGCCCAAAAACTTAGTGTTCCAAATCCGGTTTTAAGTGTGCGGAATCGATTAGGCACATCAAAACTATACAAAATCCGTTAAAACAGTGCAAAAATACGAAATTATAATTTTCGCCCACATACGTCCATATGGCCCCAACTCGGCTCAAAATTAGCCCAAAAACTTAGTGTTCCAAATCCGGTTTTTAGTGTGCGGAATCGATTAGGCACATCAAAACTATACAAAATCCGTTAAACCAGCGAGAAAATATGAAATTATAATTTTCGCCCACATACGTCCATATGGCCCCAACTCGGCTCAAAATTAGCCCAAAAACTTAGTGTTCCAAATCCGGTTTTTAGTGTGCGGAATCGATTAGGCACATCAAAACTATACAAAATCCGTTAAAACAGTGCGAAAATACGAAATTATAATTTTCGCCCACATACGGCCATATGGCCCCAACTCGGCTCGAAATTCGCCCAAAAACTTAGTGTTCCGAATCCGGTTTGAAGTGTGCGGAATCGATTAGGCACATCAAAACTATACAAAATCTAACGGGTTTTGTATAGTTTTGATGTGCCTAATCGGCCATATGGCCCCAACTCGGCTCGAAATTCGCCCAAAAACTTAGTGTTCCAAATCCGGTTTTAAGTGTGCGGAATCGATTAGGCACATCAAAACTATACAAAATCCGTTAAAACAGTGCGAAAATACGAAATTATAATTTTCGCCCACATACGTCCATATGGCCCCAACTCGGCTCGAAATTCGCCCAAAAACTAAGTGTTCCAAATCCGGTTTTAAGTGTGCGGAATCGATTAGGCACATCAAAACTATACAAAATCCGTTAAACCAGCGAGAAAATATGAAATTATAATTTTCGCCCACATACGTCCATATGGCCCCAACTCGGCTCAAAATTAGCCAAAAAACTTAGTGTTCCAAATCCGGTTTTTAGTGTGCGGAATCGATTAGGCACATCAAAACTATACAAAATCCGTTAAAACAGTGCGAAAATACGAAATTATAATTTTCGCCCACATACGGCCATATGGCCCCAACTCGGCTCGAAATTCGCCCAAAAACTTAGTGTTCCGAATCCGGTTTTAAGTGTGCGGAATCGATTAGGCACATCAAAACTATACAAAATCTAACGGGTTTTGTATAGTTTTGATGTGCCTAATCGGCCATATGGCCCCAACTCGGCTCGAAATTCGCCCAAAAACTTAGTGTTCCAAATCCGGTTTTAAGTGTGCGGAATCGATTAGGCACATCAAAACTATACAAAATCCGTTAAAACAGTGCGAAAATACGAAATTATAATTTTCGCCCACATACGTCCATATGGCCCCAACTCGGCTCGAAATTCGCCCAAAAACTAAGTGTTCCAAATCCGGTTTTAAGTGTGCGGAATCGATTAGGCACATCAAAACTATACAAAATCCGTTAAACCAGCGAGAAAATATGAAATTTTAATTTTCGCCCACATACGTCCATATGGCCCCAACTCGGCTCAAAATTAGCCAAAAAACTTAGTGTTCCAAATCCGGTTTTTAGTGTGCGGAATCGATTAGGCACATCAAAACTATACAAAATCCGTTAAAACAGTGCGAAAATACGAAATTATAATTTTCGCCCACATACGGCCATATGGCCCCAACTCGGCGCGAAATTCGCCCAAAAACTTAGTGTTCCGAATCCGGTTTTAAGTGTGCGGAATCGATTAGGCACATCAAAACTATACAAAATCTAACGGGTTTTGTATAGTTTTGATGTGCCTAATCGGCCATATGGGCCCAACTCGGCTCGAAATTCGCCCAAAAACTTAGTGTTCCAAATCCGGTTTTAAGTGTGCGGAATCGATTAGGCACATCAAAACTATACAAAATCCGTTAAAACAGCGCGAAAATACGAAATTATAATTTTCGCCCACATACGGCCATATGGCCCCAACTCGGCTCAAAATTAGCCCAAAAACTTAGTGTTCCAAATCCGGTTTTAAATGTGCGGAATCGATTAGGCACATCAAAACTATACAAAATCCGTTAAAACAGCGCGAAAATATGAAATTATAATTTTCGCCCACATACGTCCATATGGCCCCAACTCGGCTCAAAATTAGCCCAAAAACTTAGTGTTCCGAATCCGGTTTTTAGTGTTCGGAATCGATTAGGCACATCAAAACTATACAAAATCCGTTAAAACAGCGCGAAAATACGAAATTATAATTTTCGCCCACATACGTCCATATGGCCCCAACTCGGCTCGAAATTCGCCCAAAAACTTAGTGTTCCAAATCCGGTTTTAAGTGTGCGGAATCGATTAGGCACATCAAAACTATACAAAATCCGTTAAAACAGCGCGAAAAATACGAAATTATAATTTTCGCCCACATACGTCCATATGGCCCCAACTCGGCTCAAAATTAGCCAAAAAACTTAGTGTTCCAAATCCGGTTTTTAGTGTGCGGAATCGATTAGGCACATCAAAACTATACAAAATCCGTTAAAACAGCGCGAAAATACGAAATTATAATTTTCGCCCACATACGTCCATATGGCCCCAACTCGGCTCGAAATTCGCCCAAAAACTTAGTGTTCCAAATCCGGTTTTAAGTGTGCGGAATCGATTAGGCACATCAAAACTATACAAAATCCGTTAAAACAGCGCGAAAAATACGAAATTATAATTTTCGCCCACATACGTCCATATGGCCCCAACTCGGCTTGAAATTCGCCCAAAAACTTAGTGTTCCAAATCCGGTTTTAAGTGTGCGGAATCGATTAATTGTGTAATGTAATAAATAGGTTTGATAAATTTTAAGCAATAACATGTATTAACCACATACCTGTAAAATCCTGAGAAGTTTTTATCTATTAATTGTATCACAGTTATTCTTTGCTCTTGAACTGGGTGTTATTATAGTTTTACTTTTGTGGTCATTAATCATTATCCACTATACATAGCATCCGCCATTGATTCTTTATGTTTGTCTATGTACGTACTCTTAGTAGAACCTTTTCTATGTTTTTCATATTTTATGGTGTTTGCAGCCACTAATATAAATAATGAATCAAGCATATCAAACTAGCAAACACCATTTCAAATTTGAAAATAAATAAATACTTAATACATAATTATTATAAACAATATTATTAATCTTATAAATTATATTCTATGTATGTCAGTAATCAGCTATTTATAGGTAGTTTATCCACTCAAACAAATGTTTGTTTATATGTACTGTGTTTGTTGCCGTAGCGTGACTCCATCAACCGGTTGCAGCGGAAGATCAGCGCTGGTCTATGCAAATAGTCCAGCATCATGCTGAGTTGCTACCGTTTTGTGGCCGCTATTTTATGTACTTTTTGTTTTTTTTTTAATTGTAAGTTATATTGGTCACAAATAAAAAAATTTGTATTTGTATTTGTATTTGTATTAGGCACATCAAAACTATACAAAATCCGTTAAAACAGTGCGAAAATACGAAATTATAATTTTCGCCCACATACGTCCATATGGCCCCAACTCGGCTCAAAATTAGCCCAAAAACTTAGTGTTCCAAATCCGGTTTTTAGTGTGCGGAATCGATTAGGCACATCAAAACTATACAAAATCCGTTAAAACAGTGCGAAAATACGAAATTATAATTTTCGCCCACATACGTCCATATGGCCCCAACTCGGCTCGAAATTTGCCCAAAAACTAAGTGTTCCAAATCCGGTTTTAAGTGTGCGGAATCGATTAGGCACATCAAAACTATACAAAATCCGTTAAAACAGCGCGAAAATATGAAATTATAATTTTCGCCCACATACGTCCATATGGCCCCAACTCGGCTCGAAATTCGCCCAAAAACTTAGTGTTCCAAATCCGGTTTTAAGTGTGCGGAATCGATTAGGCACATCAAAACTATACAAAATCCGTTAAAACAGCGCGATAATACGAAATTATGATTTTCGCCCACATACGGCCATATGGCCCCAACTCGGCTCAAAATTAGCCCAAAAACTTAGTGTTCCAAATCCGGTTTTTAGTGTGCGGAATCGATTAGGCACATCAAAACTATACAAAATCCGTTAAAACAGCGCGAAAATACAAAATTATAATTTTCGCCCACATACGGCCGTATGGCCCCAACTCGGCTCAAAATTAGCCCAAAAACTTAGTGTTCCAAATCCGGTTTTTAGTGTGCGGAATCGATTAGGCACATCAAAACTATACAAAATCCGTTAAAACAGTGCGAAAATACGAAATTATAATTTTCGCCCACATACGGCCATATGGCCCCAACTCGGCTCGAAATTCGCCCAAAAACTTAGTGTTCCGAATCCGGTTTTAAGTGTGCGGAATCGATTAGGCACATCAAAACTATACAAAATCTAACGGGTTTTGTATAGTTTTGATGTGCCTAATCGGCCATATGGCCCCAACTCGGCTCGAAATTCGCCCAAAAACTTAGTGTTCCAAATCCGGTTTTAAGTGTGCGGAATCGATTAGGCACATCAAAACTATACAAAATCCGTTAAAACAGTGCGAAAATACGAAATTATAATTTTCGCCCACATACGTCCATATGGCCCCAACTCGGCTCGAAATTCGCCCAAAAACTTAGTGTTCCAAATCCGGTTTTAAGTGTGCGGAATCGATTAGGCACATCAAAACTATACAAAATCCGTTAAAACAGCGCGATAATACGAAATTATGATTTTCGCCCACATACGGCCATATGGCCCCAACTCGGCTCAAAATTAGCCCAAAAACTTAGTGTTCCAAATCCGGTTTTTAGTGTGCGGAATCGATTAGGCACATCAAAACTATACAAAATCCGTTAAAACAGCGCGAAAATACAAAATTATAATTTTCGCCCACATACGGCCGTATGGCCCCAACTCGGCTCAAAATTAGCCCAAAAACTTAGTGTTCCAAATCCGGTTTTTAGTGTGCGGAATCGATTAGGCACATCAAAACTATACAAAATCCGTTAAAACAGTGCGAAAATACGAAATTATAATTTTCGCCCACATACGGCCATATGGCCCCAACTCGGCTCGAAATTCGCCCAAAAACTTAGTGTTCCGAATCCGGTTTTAAGTGTGCGGAATCGATTAGGCACATCAAAACTATACAAAATCTAACGGGTTTTGTATAGTTTTGATGTGCCTAATCGGCCATATGGCCCCAACTCGGCTCGAAATTCGCCCAAAAACTTAGTGTTCCAAATCCGGTTTTAAGTGTGCGGAATCGATTAGGCACATCAAAACTATACAAAATCCGTTAAAACAGTGCGAAAATACGAAATTATAATTTTCGCCCACATACGTCCATATGGCCCCAACTCGGCTCGAAATTCGCCCAAAAACTAAGTGTTCCAAATCCGGTTTTAAGTGTGCGGAATCGATTAGGCACATCAAAACTATACAAAATCCGTTAAACCAGCGAGAAAATATGAAATTATAATTTTCGCCCACATACGTCCATATGGCCCCAACTCGGCTCAAAATTAGCCCAAAAACTTAAGTGTTCCAAATCCGGTTTTTAGTGTGCGGAATCGATTAGGCACATCAAAACTATACAAAATCCGTTAAAACAGCGCGAAAATACGAAATTATAATTTTCGCCCACATACGGCCATATGGCCCCAACTCTGCTCAAAATTAGCCCAAAAACTTAGTGTTCCAAATCCGGTTTTTAGTGTGCGGAATCGATTAGGCACATCAAAACTATACAAAATCCGTTAAACCAGCGAGAAAATATGAAATTATAATTTTCGCCCACATACGTCCATATGGCCCCAACTCGGCTCAAAATTAGCCCAAAAACTTAGTGTTCCAAATCCGGTTTTTAGTGTGCGGAATCGATTAGGCACATCAAAACTATACAAAATCCGTTAAAACAGTGCGAAAATACGAAATTATAATTTTCGCCCACATACGGCCATATGGCCCCAACTCGGCTCGAAATTCGCCCAAAAACTTAGTGTTCCGAATCCGGTTTTAAGTGTGCGGAATCGATTAGGCACATCAAAACTATACAAAATCTAACGGGTTTTGTATAGTTTTGATGTGCCTAATCGGCCATATGGCCCCAACTCGGCTCGAAATTCGCCCAAAAACTTAGTGTTCCAAATCCGGTTTTAAGTGTGCGGAATCGATTAGGCACATCAAAACTATACAAAATCCGTTAAAACAGTGCGAAAATACGAAATTATAATTTTCGCCCACATACGTCCATAATATGGCCCCAACTCGGCTCGAAATTCGCCCAAAAACTAAGTGTTCCAAATCCGGTTTTAAGTGTGCGGAATCGATTAGGCACATCAAAACTATACAAAATCCGTTAAACCAGCGAGAAAATATGAAATTATAATTTTCGCCCACATACGTCCATATGGCCCCAACTCGGCTCAAAATTAGCCAAAAAACTTAGTGTTCCAAATCCGGTTTTTAGTGTGCGGAATCGATTAGGCACATCAAAACTATACAAAATCCGTTAAAACAGTGCGAAAATACGAAATTATAATTTTCGCCCACATACGGCCATATGGCCCCAACTCGGCTCGAAATTCGCCCAAAAACTTAGTGTTCCGAATCCGGTTTTAAGTGTGCGGAATCGATTAGGCACATCAAAACTATACAAAATCCGTTAAAACAGTGCGAAAATACGAAATTATAATTTTCGCCCACATACGTCCATATGGCCCCAACTCGGCTCAAAATTAGCCCAAAAACTTAGTGTTCCAAATCCGGTTTTTAGTGTGCGGAATCGATTAGGCACATCAAAACTATACAAAATCCGTTAAACCAGCGAGAAAATATGAAATTATAATTTTCGCCCACATACGTCCATATGGCCCCAACTCGGCTCAAAATTAGCCCAAAAACTTAGTGTTCCAAATCCGGTTTTAAGTGTGCGGAATCGATTAGGCACATCAAAACTATACAAAATCCGTTAAAACAGCGCGAAAATACGAAATTATAATTTTCGCCCACATACGGCCATATGGCCCCAACTCGGCTCAAAATTAGCCCAAAAACTTAGTGTTCCAAATCCGGTTTTAAATGTGCGGAATCGATTAGGCACATCAAAACTATACAAAATCCGTTAAAACAGCGCGAAAATATGAAATTATAATTTTCGCCCACATACGTCCATATGGCCCCAACTCGGCTCAAAATTAGCCCAAAAACTTAGTGTTCCGAATCCGGTTTTTAGTGTGCGGAATCGATTAGGCACATCAAAACTATACAAAATCCGTTAAAACAGCGCGAAAATACTAAATTATAATTTTCGCCCACATACGTCCATATGGCCCCAACTCGGCTCGAAATTCGCCCAAAAACTTAGTGTTCCAAATCCGGTTTTAAGTGTGCGGAATCGATTAGGCACATCAAAACTATACAAAATCCGTTAAAACAGCGCGAAAATACGAAATTATAATTTTCGCCCACATACGTCCATATGGCCCCAACTCGGCTTGAAATTCGCCCAAAAACTTAGTGTTCCAAATCCGGTTTTAAGTGTGCGGAATCGATTAGGCACATCAAAACTATACAAAATCCGTTAAAACAGTGCAAAAATACGACATTATAATTTTCGCCCACATACGTCCATATGGCCCCAACTCGGCTCAAAATTAGCCCAAAAACTTAGTGTTCCAAATCCGGTTTTTAGTGTGCGGAATCGATTAGGCACATCAAAACTATACAAAATCCGTTAAAACAGTGCGAAAATACGAAATTATAATTTTCGCCCACATACGGCCATATGGCCCCAACTCGGCTCGAAATTCGCCCAAAAACTTAGTGTTCCGAATCCGGTTTTAAGTGTGCGGAATCGATTAGGCACATCAAAACTATACAAAATCTAACGGGTTTTGTATAGTTTTGATGTGCCTAATCGGCCATATGGCCCCAACTCGGCTCGAAATTCGCCCAAAAACTTAGTGTTCCAAATCCGGTTTTAAGTGTGCGGAATCGATTAGGCACATCAAAACTATACAAAATCCGTTAAAACAGTGCGAAAATACGAAATTATAATTTTCGCCCACATACGTCCATAATATGGCCCCAACTCGGCTCGAAATTCGCCCAAAAACTAAGTGTTCCAAATCCGGTTTTAAGTGTGCGGAATCGATTAGGCACATCAAAACTATACAAAATCCGTTAAACCAGCGAGAAAATATGAAATTATAATTTTCGCCCACATACGTCCATATGGCCCCAACTCGGCTCAAAATTAGCCAAAAAACTTAGTGTTCCAAATCCGGTTTTTAGTGTGCGGAATCGATTAGGCACATCAAAACTATACAAAATCCGTTAAAACAGTGCGAAAATACGAAATTATAATTTTCGCCCACATACGGCCATATGGCCCCAACTCGGCTCGAAATTCGCCCAAAAACTTAGTGTTCCGAATCCGGTTTTAAGTGTGCGGAATCGATTAGGCACATCAAAACTATACAAAATCCGTTAAAACAGTGCGAAAATACGAAATTATAATTTTCGCCCACATACGTCCATATGGCCCCAACTCGGCTCAAAATTAGCCCAAAAACTTAGTGTTCCAAATCCGGTTTTTAGTGTGCGGAATCGATTAGGCACATCAAAACTATACAAAATCCGTTAAACCAGCGAGAAAATATGAAATTATAATTTTCGCCCACATACGTCCATATGGCCCCAACTCGGCTCAAAATTAGCCCAAAAACTTAGTGTTCCAAATCCGGTTTTAAGTGTGCGGAATCGATTAGGCACATCAAAACTATACAAAATCCGTTAAAACAGTGCGAAAATACGAAATTATAATTTTCGCCCACATACGTCCATATGGCCCCAACTCGGCTCGAAATTCGCCCAAAAACTAAGTGTTCCAAATCCGGTTTTAAGTGTGCGGAATCGATTAGGCACATCAAAACTATACAAAATCCGTTAAACCAGCGAGAAAATATGAAATTATAATTTTCGCCCACATACGTCCATATGGCCCCAACTCGGCTCAAAATTAGCCAAAAAACTTAGTGTTCCAAATCCGGTTTTTAGTGTGCGGAATCGATTAGGCACATCAAAACTATACAAAATCCGTTAAAACAGTGCGAAAATACGAAATTATAATTTTCGCCCACATACGGCCATATGGCCCCAACTCGGCTCGAAATTCGCCCAAAAACTTAGTGTTCCGAATCCGGTTTTAAGTGTGCGGAATCGATTAGGCACATCAAAACTATACAAAATCCGTTAAACCAGCGAGAAAATATGAAATTATAATTTTCGCCCACATACGTCCATATGGCCCCAACTCGGCTCAAAATTAGCCCAAAAACTTAGTGTTCCAAATCCGGTTTTTAGTGTGCGGAATCGATTAGGCACATCAAAACTATACAAAATCCGTTAAAACAGTGCGAAAATACGAAATTATAATTTTCGCCCACATACGGCCATATGGCCCCAACTCGGCTCGAAATTCGCCCAAAAACTTAGTGTTCCGAATCCGGTTTTAAGTGTGCGGAATCGATTAGGCACATCAAAACTATACAAAATCTAACGGGTTTTGTATAGTTTTGATGTGCCTAATCGGCCATATGGCCCCAACTCGGCTCGAAATTCGCCCAAAAACTTAGTGTTCCAAATCCGGTTTTAAGTGTGCGGAATCGATTAGGCACATCAAAACTATACAAAATCCGTTAAAACAGCGCGAAAATACGAAATTATAATTTTCGCCCACATACGGCCATATGGCCCCAACTCGGCTCAAAATTAGCCCAAAAACTTAGTGTTCCAAATCCGGTTTTAAATGTGCGGAATCGATTAGGCACATCAAAACTATACAAAATCCGTTAAAACAGCGCGAAAATATGAAATTATAATTTTCGCCCACATACGTCCATATGGCCCCAACTCGGCTCAAAATTAGCCCAAAAACTTAGTGTTCCGAATCCGGTTTTTAGTGTGCGGAATCGATTAGGCACATCAAAACTATACAAAATCCGTTAAAACAGCGCGAAAATACTAAATTATAATTTTCGCCCACATACGTCCATATGGCCCCAACTCGGCTCGAAATTCGCCCAAAAACTTAGTGTTCCAAATCCGGTTTTAAGTGTGCGGAATCGATTAGGCACATCAAAACTATACAAAATCCGTTAAAACAGCGCGAAAATACGAAATTATAATTTTCGCCCACATACGTCCATATGGCCCCAACTCGGCTTGAAATTCGCCCAAAAACTTAGTGTTCCAAATCCGGTTTTAAGTGTGCGGAATCGATTAGGCACATCAAAACTATACAAAATCCGTTAAAACAGTGCAAAAATACGACATTATAATTTTCGCCCACATACGTCCATATGGCCCCAACTCGGCTCAAAATTAGCCCAAAAACTTAGTGTTCCAAATCCGGTTTTTAGTGTGCGTAATCGATTAGGCACATCAAAACTATACAAAATCCGTTAAACCAGCGAGAAAATATGAAATTATAATTTTCGCCCACATACGTCCATATGGCCCCAACTCGGCTCAAAATTAGCCCAAAAACTTAGTGTTCCAAATCCGGTTTTTAGTGTGCGGAATCGATTAGGCACATCAAAACTATACAAAATCCGTTAAAACAGTGCGAAAATACGAAATTATAATTTTCGCCCACATACGGCCATATGGCCCCAACTCGGCTCGAAATTCGCCCAAAAACTTAGTGTTCCGAATCCGGTTTTAAGTGTGCGGAATCGATTAGGCACATCAAAACTATACAAAATCTAACGGGTTTTGTATAGTTTTGATGTGCCTAATCGGCCATATGGCCCCAACTCGGCTCGAAATTCGCCCAAAAACTTAGTGTTCCAAATCCGGTTTTAAGTGTGCGGAATCGATTAGGCACATCAAAACTATACAAAATCCGTTAAAACAGCGCGAAAATACGAAATTATAATTTTCGCCCACATACGTCCATATGGCCCCAACTCGGCTCGAAATTCGCCCAAAAACTAAGTGTTCCAAATCCGGTTTTAAGTGTGCGGAATCGATTAGGCACATCAAAACTATACAAAATCCGTTAAACCAGCGAGAAAATATGAAATTATAATTTTCGCCCACATACGTCCATATGGCCCCAACTCGGCTCAAAATTAGCCAAAAAACTTAGTGTTCCAAATCCGGTTTTTAGTGTGCGGAATCGATTAGGCACATCAAAACTATACAAAATCCGTTAAAACAGTGCGAAAATACGAAATTATAATTTTCGCCCACATACGGCCATATGGCCCCAACTCGGCTCGAAATTCGCCCAAAAACTTAGTGTTCCGAATCCGGTTTTAAGTGTGCGGAATCGATTAGGCACATCAAAACTATACAAAATCTAACGGGTTTTGTATAGTTTTGATGTGCCTAATCGGCCATATGGCCCCAACTCGGCTCGAAATTCGCCCAAAAACTTAGTGTTCCAAATCCGGTTTTAAGTGTGCGGAATCGATTAGGCACATCAAAACTATACAAAATCCGTTAAAACAGTGCGAAAATACGAAATTATAATTTTCGCCCACATACGTCCATATGGCCCCAACTCGGCTCGAAATTCGCCCAAAAACTTAGTGTTCCAAATCCGGTTTTAAGTGTGCGGAATCGATTAGGCACATCAAAACTATACAAAATCCGTTAAAACAGCGCGAAAATACGAAATTATAATTTTCGCCCACATACGTCCATATGGCCCCAACTCGGCTTGAAATTCGCCCAAAAACTTAGTGTTCCAAATCCGGTTTTAAGTGTGCGGAATCGATTAGGCACATCAAAACTATACAAAATCCGTTAAAACAGTGCAAAAATACGACATTATAATTTTCGCCCACATACGTCCATATGGCCCCAACTCGGCTCAAAATTAGCCCAAAAACTTAGTGTTCCAAATCCGGTTTTTAGTGTGCGTAATCGATTAGGCACATCAAAACTATACAAAATCCGTTAAACCAGCGAGAAAATATGAAATTATAATTTTCGCCCACATACGTCCATATGGCCCCAACTCGGCTCAAAATTAGCCCAAAAACTTAGTGTTCCAAATCCGGTTTTTAGTGTGCGGAATCGATTAGGCACATCAAAACTATACAAAATCCGTTAAAACAGTGCGAAAATACGAAATTATAATTTTCGCCCACATACGGCCATATGGCCCCAACTCGGCTCGAAATTCGCCCAAAAACTTAGTGTTCCGAATCCGGTTTTAAGTGTGCGGAATCGATTAGGCACATCAAAACTATACAAAATCTAACGGGTTTTGTATAGTTTTGATGTGCCTAATCGGCCATATGGCCCCAACTCGGCTCGAAATTCGCCCAAAAACTTAGTGTTCCAAATCCGGTTTTAAGTGTGCGGAATCGATTAGGCACATCAAAACTATACAAAATCCGTTAAAACAGCGCGAAAATACGAAATTATAATTTTCGCCCACATACGTCCATATGGCCCCAACTCGGCTCGAAATTCGCCCAAAAACTAAGTGTTCCAAATCCGGTTTTAAGTGTGCGGAATCGATTAGGCACATCAAAACTATACAAAATCCGTTAAACCAGCGAGAAAATATGAAATTATAATTTTCGCCCACATACGTCCATATGGCCCCAACTCGGCTCAAAATTAGCCAAAAAACTTAGTGTTCCAAATCCGGTTTTTAGTGTGCGGAATCGATTAGGCACATCAAAACTATACAAAATCCGTTAAAACAGTGCGAAAATACGAAATTATAATTTTCGCCCACATACGGCCATATGGCCCCAACTCGGCTCGAAATTCGCCCAAAAACTTAGTGTTCCGAATCCGGTTTTAAGTGTGCGGAATCGATTAGGCACATCAAAACTATACAAAATCTAACGGGTTTTGTATAGTTTTGATGTGCCTAATCGGCCATATGGCCCCAACTCGGCTCGAAATTCGCCCAAAAACTTAGTGTTCCAAATCCGGTTTTAAGTGTGCGGAATCGATTAGGCACATCAAAACTATACAAAATCCGTTAAAACAGTGCGAAAATACGAAATTATAATTTTCGCCCACATACGTCCATATGGCCCCAACTCGGCTCGAAATTCGCCCAAAAACTAAGTGTTCCAAATCCGGTTTTAAGTGTGCGGAATCGATTAGGCACATCAAAACTATACAAAATCCGTTAAACCAGCGAGAAAATATGAAATTATAATTTTCGCCCACATACGTCCATTTGGCCCCAACTCGGCTCAAAATTAGCCAAAAAACTTAGTGTTCCAAATCCGGTTTTTAGTGTGCGGAATCGATTAGGCACATCAAAACTATACAAAATCCGTTAAAACAGTGCGAAAATACGAAATTATAATTTTCGCCCACATACGGCCATATGGCCCCAACTCGGCGCGAAATTCGCCCAAAAACTTAGTGTTCCGAATCCGGTTTTAAGTGTGCGGAATCGATTAGGCACATCAAAACTATACAAAATCTAACGGGTTTTGTATAGTTTTGATGTGCCTAATCGGCCATATGGCCCCAACTCGGCTCGAAATTCGCCCAAAAACTTAGTGTTCCAAATCCGGTTTTAAGTGTGCGGAATCGATTAGGCACATCAAAACTATACAAAATCCGTTAAAACAGCGCGAAAATACGAAATTATAATTTTCGCCCACATACGGCCATATGGCCCCAACTCGGCTCAAAATTAGCCCAAAAACTTAGTGTTCCAAATCCGGTTTTAAATGTGCGGAATCGATTAGGCACATCAAAACTATACAAAATCCGTTAAAACAGCGCGAAAATATGAAATTATAATTTTCGCCCACATACGTCCATATGGCCCCAACTCGGCTCAAAATTAGCCCAAAAACTTAGTGTTCCGAATCCGGTTTTTAGTGTTCGGAATCGATTAGGCACATCAAAACTATACAAAATCCGTTAAAACAGCGCGAAAATACGAAATTATAATTTTCGCCCACATACGTCCATATGGCCCCAACTCGGCTCGAAATTCGCCCAAAAACTTAGTGTTCCAAATCCGGTTTTAAGTGTGCGGAATCGATTAGGCACATCAAAACTATACAAAATCCGTTAAAACAGCGCGAAAAATACGAAATTATAATTTTCGCCCACATACGTCCATATGGCCCCAACTCGGCTCAAAATTAGCCAAAAAACTTAGTGTTCCAAATCCGGTTTTTAGTGTGCGGAATCGATTAGGCACATCAAAACTATACAAAATCCGTTAAAACAGCGCGAAAATACGAAATTATAATTTTCGCCCACATACGTCCATATGGCCCCAACTCGGCTCGAAATTCGCCCAAAAACTTAGTGTTCCAAATCCGGTTTTAAGTGTGCGGAATCGATTAGGCACATCAAAACTATACAAAATCCGTTAAAACAGCGCGAAAAATACGAAATTATAATTTTCGCCCACATACGTCCATATGGCCCCAACTCGGCTTGAAATTCGCCCATAAACTTAGTGTTCCAAATCCGGTTTTAAGTGTGCGGAATCGATTAGGCACATCAAAACTATACAAAATCCGTTAAAACAGTGCGAAAATACGAAATTATAATTTTCGCCCACATACGTCCATATGGCCCCAACTCGGCTCAAAATTAGCCCAAAAACTTAGTGTTCCAAATCCGGTTTTTAGTGTGCGGAATCGATTAGGCACATCAAAACTATACAAAATCCGTTAAAACAGTGCGAAAATACGAAATTATAATTTTCGCCCACATACGTCCATATGGCCCCAACTCGGCTCGAAATTCGCCCAAAAACTAAGTGTTCCAAATCCGGTTTTAAGTGTGCGGAATCGATTAGGCACATCAAAACTATACAAAATCCGTTAAAACAGCGCGAAAATATGAAATTATAATTTTCGCCCACATACGTCCATATGGCCCCAACTCGGCTCGAAATTCGCCCAAAAACTTAGTGTTCCAAATCCGGTTTTAAGTGTGCGGAATCGATTAGGCACATCAAAACTATACAAAATCCGTTAAAACAGCGCGATAATACGAAATTATGATTTTCGCCCACATACGGCCATATGGCCCCAACTCGGCTCAAAATTAGCCCAAAAACTTAGTGTTCCAAATCCGGTTTTTAGTGTGCGGAATCGATTAGGCACATCAAAACTATACAAAATCCGTTAAAACAGCGCGAAAATATGAAATTATAATTTTCGCCCACATACGGCCGTATGGCCCCAACTCGGCTAAAAATTAGCCCAAAAACTTAGTGTTCCAAATCCGGTTTTTAGTGTGCGGAATCGATTAGGCACATCAAAACTATACAAAATCCGTTAAAACAGTGCGAAAATACGAAATTATAATTTTCGCCCACATACGGCCATATGGCCCCAACTCGGCTCGAAATTCGCCCAAAAACTTAGTGTTCCGAATCCGGTTTTAAGTGTGCGGAATCGATTAGGCACATCAAAACTATACAAAATCTAACGGGTTTTGTATAGTTTTGATGTGCCTAATCGGCCATATGGCCCCAACTCGGCTCGAAATTCGCCCAAAAACTTAGTGTTCCAAATCCGGTTTTAAGTGTGCGGAATCGATTAGGCACATCAAAACTATACAAAATCCGTTAAAACAGTGCGAAAATACGAAATTATAATTTTCGCCCACATACGTCCATATGGCCCCAACTCGGCTCGAAATTCGCCCAAAAACTAAGTGTTCCAAATCCGGTTTTAAGTGTGCGGAATCGATTAGGCACATCAAAACTATACAAAATCCGTTAAACCAGCGAGAAAATATGAAATTATAATTTTCGCCCACATACGTCCATATGGCCCCAACTCGGCTCAAAATTAGCCAAAAAACTTAGTGTTCCAAATCCGGTTTTTAGTGTGCGGAATCGATTAGGCACATCAAAACTATACAAAATCCGTTAAAACAGTGCGAAAATACGAAATTATAATTTTCGCCCACATACGGCCATATGGCCCCAACTCGGCTCAAAATTAGCCCAAAAACTTAGTGTTCCAAATCCGGTTTTTAGTGTGCGGAATCGATTAGGCACATCAAAACTATACAAAATCCGTTAAACCAGCGAGAAAATATGAAATTATAATTTTCGCCCACATACGTCCATATGGCCCCAACTCGGCTCAAAATTAGCCCAAAAACTTAGTGTTCCAAATCCGGTTTTTAGTGTGCGGAATCGATTAGGCACATCAAAACTATACAAAATCCGTTAAAACAGTGCGAAAATACGAAATTATAATTTTCGCCCACATACGGCCATATGGCCCCAACTCGGCTCGAAATTCGCCCAAAAACTTAGTGTTCCGAATCCGGTTTTAAGTGTGCGGAATCGATTAGGCACATCAAAACTATACAAAATCTAACGGGTTTTGTATAGTTCAGATGTGCCTAATCGGCCATATGGCCCCAACTCGGCTACAAATTCGCCCAAAAACTTAGTGTTCCAAATCCGGTTTTAAGTGTGCGGAATCGATTAGGCACATCAAAACTATACAAAATCCGTTAAAACAGTGCGAAAATACGAAATTATAATTTTCGCCCACATACGTCCATAATATGGCCCCAACTCGGCTCGAAATTCGCCCAAAAACTAAGTGTTCCAAATCCGGTTTTAAGTGTGCGGAATCGATTAGGCACATCAAAACTATACAAAATCCGTTAAACCAGCGAGAAAATATGAAATTATAATTTTCGCCCACATACGTCCATATGGCCCCAACTCGGCTCAAAATTAGCCAAAAAACTTAGTGTTCCAAATCCGGTTTTTAGTGTGCGGAATCGATTAGGCACATCAAAACTATACAAAATCCGTTAAAACAGTGCGAAAATACGAAATTATAATTTTCGCCCACATACGGCCATATGGCCCCAACTCGGCTCGAAATTCGCCCAAAAACTTAGTGTTCCGAATCCGGTTTTAAGTGTGCGGAATCGATTAGGCACATCAAAACTATACAAAATCCGTTAAACCAGCGAGAAAATATGAAATTATAATTTTCGCCCACATACGTCCATATGGCCCCAACTCGGCTCAAAATTAGCCAAAAAACTTAGTGTTCCAAATCCGGTTTTTAGTGTGCGGAATCGATTAGGCACATCAAAACTATACAAAATCCGTTAAAACAGTGCGAAAATACGAAATTATAATTTTCGCCCACATACGGCCATATGGCCCCAACTCGGCGCGAAATTCGCCCAAAAACTTAGTGTTCCGAATCCGGTTTTAAGTGTGCGGAATCGATTAGGCACATCAAAACTATACAAAATCTAACGGGTTTTGTATAGTTTTGATGTGCCTAATCGGCCATATGGCCCCAACTCGGCTCGAAATTCGCCCAAAAACTTAGTGTTCCAAATCCGGTTTTAAGTGTGCGGAATCGATTAGGCACATCAAAACTATACAAAATCCGTTAAAACAGCGCGAAAATACGAAATTATAATTTTCGCCCACATACGTCCATATGGCCCCAACTCGGCTCAAAATTAGCCCAAAAACTTAGTGTTCCGAATCCGGTTTTTAGTGTTCGGAATCGATTAGGCACATCAAAACTATACAAAATCCGTTAAAACAGCGCGAAAATACGAAATTATAATTTTCGCCCACATACGTCCATATGGCCCCAACTCGGCTCGAAATTCGCCCAAAAACTTAGTGTTCCAAATCCGGTTTTAAGTGTGCGGAATCGATTAGGCACATCAAAACTATACAAAATCCGTTAAAACAGCGCGAAAAATACGAAATTATAATTTTCGCCCACATACGTCCATATGGCCCCAACTCGGCTCAAAATTAGCCAAAAAACTTAGTGTTCCAAATCCGGTTTTTAGTGTGCGGAATCGATTAGGCACATCAAAACTATACAAAATCCGTTAAAACAGCGCGAAAATACGAAATTATAATTTTCGCCCACATACGTCCATATGGCCCCAACTCGGCTCGAAATTCGCCCAAAAACTTAGTGTTCCAAATCCGGTTTTAAGTGTGCGGAATCGATTAGGCACATCAAAACTATACAAAATCCGTTAAAACAGCGCGAAAAATACGAAATTATAATTTTCGCCCACATACGTCCATATGGCCCCAACTCGGCTTGAAATTCGCCCAAAAACTTAGTGTTCCAAATCCGGTTTTAAGTGTGCGGAATCGATTAGGCACATCAAAACTATACAAAATCCGTTAAAACAGTGCGAAAATACGAAATTATAATTTTCGCCCACATACGTCCATATGGCCCCAACTCGGCTCAAAATTAGCCCAAAAACTTAGTGTTCCAAATCCGGTTTTTAGTGTGCGGAATCGATTAGGCACATCAAAACTATACAAAATCCGTTAAAACAGTGCGAAAATACGAAATTATAATTTTCGCCCACATACGTCCATATGGCCCCAACTCGGCTCGAAATTCGCCCAAAAACTAAGTGTTTCAAATCCGGTTTTAAGTGTGCGGAATCGATTAGGCACATCAAAACTATACAAAATCCGTTAAAACAGCGCGAAAATATGAAATTATAATTTTCGCCCACATACGTCCATATGGCCCCAACTCGGCTCGAAATTCGCCCAAAAACTTAGTGTTCCAAATCCGGTTTTAAGTGTGCGGAATCGATTAGGCACATCAAAACTATACAAAATCCGTTAAAACAGCGCGATAATACGAAATTATGATTTTCGCCCACATACGGCCATATGGCCCCAACTCGGCTCAAAATTAGCCCAAAAACTTAGTGTTCCAAATCCGGTTTTTAGTGTGCGGAATCGATTAGGCACATCAAAACTATACAAAATCCGTTAAAACGGTGCGAAAATACGAAATTATAATTTTCGCCCACATACGGCCGTATGGCCCCAACTCGGCTCAAAATTAGCCCAAAAACTTAGTGTTCCAAATCCGGTTTTTAGTGTGCGGAATCGATTAGGCACATCAAAACTATACAAAATCCGTTAAAACAGTGCGAAAATACGAAATTATAATTTTCGCCCACATACGGCCATATGGCCCCAACTCGGCTCGAAATTCGCCCAAAAACTTAGTGTTCCGAATCCGGTTTTAAGTGTGCGGAATCGATTAGGCACATCAAAACTATACAAAATCTAACGGGTTTTGTATAGTTTTGATGTGCCTAATCGGCCATATGGCCCCAACTCGGCTCGAAATTCGCCCAAAAACTTAGTGTTCCAAATCCGGTTTTAAGTGTGCGGAATCGATTAGGCACATCAAAACTATACAAAATCCGTTAAAACAGTGCGAAAATACGAAATTATAATTTTCGCCCACATACGTCCATATGGCCCCAACTCGGCTCGAAATTCGCCCAAAAACTAAGTGTTCCAAATCCGGTTTTAAGTGTGCGGAATCGATTAGGCACATCAAAACTATACAAAATCCGTTAAACCAGCGAGAAAATATGAAATTATAATTTTCGCCCACATACGTCCATATGGCCCCAACTCGGCTCAAAATTAGCCAAAAAACTTAGTGTTCCAAATCCGGTTTTTAGTGTGCGGAATCGATTAGGCACATCAAAACTATACAAAATCCGTTAAAACAGTGCGAAAATACGAAATTATAATTTTCGCCCACATACGGCCATATGGCCCCAACTCGGCTCGAAATTCGCCCAAAAACTTAGTGTTCCGAATCCGGTTTTAAGTGTGCGGAATCGATTAGGCACATCAAAACTATACAAAATCCGTTAAACCAGCGAGAAAATATGAAATTATAATTTTCGCCCACATACGTCCATATGGCCCCAACTCGGCTCAAAATTAGCCCAAAAACTTAGTGTTCCAAATCCGGTTTTTAGTGTGCGGAATCGATTAGGCACATCAAAACTATACAAAATCCGTTAAAACAGTGCGAAAATACGAAATTATAATTTTCGCCCACATACGGCCATATGGCCCCAACTCGGCTCGAAATTCGCCCAAAAACTTAGTGTTCCGAATCCGGTTTTAAGTGTGCGGAATCGATTAGGCACATCAAAACTATACAAAATCTAACGGGTTTTGTATAGTTTTGATGTGCCTAATCGGCCATATGGCCCCAACTCGGCTCGAAATTCGCCCAAAAACTTAGTGTTCCAAATCCGGTTTTAAGTGTGCGGAATCGATTAGGCACATCAAAACTATACAAAATCCGTTAAAACAGCGCGAAAATACGAAATTATAATTTTCGCCCACATACGGCCATATGGCCCCAACTCGGCTTGAAATTCGCCCAAAAACTTAGTGTTCCAAATCCGGTTTTAAGTGTGCGGAATCGATTAGGCACATCAAAACTATACAAAATCCGTTAAAACAGTGCGAAAATACGAAATTATAATTTTCGCCCACATACGTCCATATGGCCCCAACTCGGCTCAAAATTAGCCCAAAAACTTAGTGTTCCAAATCCGGTTTTTAGTGTGCGGAATCGATTAGGCACATCAAAACTATACAAAATCCGTTAAAACAGTGCGAAAATACGAAATTATAATTTTCGCCCACATACGTCCATATGGCCCCAACTCGGCTCGAAATTCGCCCAAAAACTAAGTGTTTCAAATCCGGTTTTAAGTGTGCGGAATCGATTAGGCACATCAAAACTATACAAAATCCGTTAAAACAGCGCGAAAATATGAAATTATAATTTTCGCCCACATACGTCCATATGGCCCCAACTCGGCTCGAAATTCGCCCAAAAACTTAGTGTTCCAAATCCGGTTTTAAGTGTGCGGAATCGATTAGGCACATCAAAACTATACAAAATCCGTTAAAACAGCGCGATAATACGAAATTATGATTTTCGCCCACATACGGCCATATGGCCCCAACTCGGCTCAAAATTAGCCCAAAAACTTAGTGTTCCAAATCCGGTTTTTAGTGTGCGGAATCGATTAGGCACATCAAAACTATACAAAATCCGTTAAAACGGCGCGAAAATACGAAATTATAATTTTCGCCCACATACGGCCGTATGGCCCCAACTCGGCTCAAAATTAGCCCAAAAACTTAGTGTTCCAAATCCGGTTTTTAGTGTGCGGAATCGATTAGGCACATCAAAACTATACAAAATCCGTTAAAACAGTGCGAAAATACGAAATTATAATTTTCGCCCACATACGGCCATATGGCCCCAACTCGGCTCGAAATTCGCCCAAAAACTTAGTGTTCCGAATCCGGTTTTAAGTGTGCGGAATCGATTAGGCACATCAAAACTATACAAAATCTAACGGGTTTTGTATAGTTTTGATGTGCCTTATCGGCCATATGGCCCCAACTCGGCTCGAAATTCGCCCAAAAACTTAGTGTTCCAAATCCGGTTTTAAGTGTGCGGAATCGATTAGGCACATCAAAACTATACAAAATCCGTTAAAACAGTGCGAAAATACGAAATTATAATTTTCGCCCACATACGTCCATATGGCCCCAACTCGGCTCGAAATTCGCCCAAAAACTAAGTGTTCCAAATCCGGTTTTAAGTGTGCGGAATCGATTAGGCACATCAAAACTATACAAAATCCGTTAAACCAGCGAGAAAATATGAAATTATATTTTTCGCCCACATACGTCCATATGGCCCCAACTCGGCTCAAAATTAGCCAAAAAACTTAGTGTTCCAAATCCGGTTTTTAGTGTGCGGAATCGATTAGGCACATCAAAACTATACAAAATCCGTTAAAACAGTGCGAAAATACGAAATTATAATTTTCGCCCACATACGGCCATATGGCCCCAACTCGGCTCGAAATTCGCCCAAAAACTTAGTGTTCCGAATCCGGTTTTAAGTGTGCGGAATCGATTAGGCACATCAAAACTATACAAAATCCGTTAAACCAGCGAGAAAATATGAAATTATAATTTTCGCCCACATACGTCCATATGGCCCCAACTCGGCTCAAAATTAGCCCAAAAACTTAGTGTTCCAAATCCGGTTTTTAGTGTGCGGAATCGATTAGGCACATCAAAACTATACAAAATCCGTTAAAACAGTGCGAAAATACGAAATTATAATTTTCGCCCACATACGGCCATATGGCCCCAACTCGGCTCGAAATTCGCCCAAAAACTTAGTGTTCCGAATCCGGTTTTAAGTGTGCGGAATCGATTAGGCACATCAAAACTATACAAAATCTAACGGGTTTTGTATAGTTTTGATGTGCCTAATCGGCCATATGGCCCCAACTCGGCTCGAAATTCGCCCAAAAACTTAGTGTTCCAAATCCGGTTTTAAGTGTGCGGAATCGATTAGGCACATCAAAACTATACAAAATCCGTTAAAACAGCGCGAAAAATACGAAATTATAATTTTCGCCCACATACGTCCATATGGCCCCAACTCGGCTTGAAATTCGCCCAAAAACTTAGTGTTCCAAATCCGGTTTTAAGTGTGCGGAATCGATTAGGCACATCAAAACTATACAAAATCCGTTAAAACAGTGCGAAAATACGAAATTATAATTTTCGCCCACATACGTCCATATGGCCCCAACTCGGCTCAAAATTAGCCCAAAAACTTAGTGTTCCAAATCCGGTTTTTAGTGTGCGGAATCGATTAGGCACATCAAAACTATACAAAATCCGTTAAAACAGTGCGAAAATACGAAATTATAATTTTCGCCCACATACGTCCATATGGCCCCAACTCGGCTCGAAATTCGCCCAAAAACTAAGTGTTCCAAATCCGGTTTTAAGTGTGCGGAATCGATTAGGCACATCAAAACTATACAAAATCCGTTAAAACAGCGCGAAAATATGAAATTATAATTTTCGCCCACATACGTCCATATGGCCCCAACTCGGCTCGAAATTCGCCCAAAAACTTAGTGTTCCAAATCCGGTTTTAAGTGTGCGGAATCGATTAGGCACATCAAAACTATACAAAATCCGTTAAAACAGCGCGATAATACGAAATTATGATTTTCGCCCACATACGGCCATATGGCCCCAACTCGGCTCAAAATTAGCCCAAAAACTTAGTGTTCCAAATCCGGTTTTTAGTGTGCGGAATCGATTAGGCACATCAAAACTATACAAAATCCGTTAAAACGGCGCGAAAATACGAAATTATAATTTTCGCCCACATACGGCCGTATGGCCCCAACTCGGCTCAAAATTAGCCCAAAAACTTAGTGTTCCAAATCCGGTTTTTAGTGTGCGGAATCGATTAGGCACATCAAAACTATACAAAATCCGTTAAAACAGTGCGAAAATACGAAATTATAATTTTCGCCCACATACGGCCATATGGCCCCAACTCGGCTCGAAATTCGCCCAAAAACTTAGTGTTCCGAATCCGGTTTTAAGTGTGCGGAATCGATTAGGCACATCAAAACTATACAAAATCTAACGGGTTTTGTATAGTTTTGATGTGCCTAATCGGCCATATGGCCCCAACTCGGCTCGAAATTCGCCCAAAAACTTAGTGTTCCAAATCCGGTTTTAAGTGTGCGGAATCGATTAGGCACATCAAAACTATACAAAATCCGTTAAAACAGTGCGAAAATACGAAATTATAATTTTCGCCCACATACGTCCATATGGCCCCAACTCGGCTCGAAATTCGCCCAAAAACTAAGTGTTCCAAATCCGGTTTTAAGTGTGCGGAATCGATTAGGCACATCAAAACTATACAAAATCCGTTAAACCAGCGAGAAAATATGAAATTATAATTTTCGCCCACATACGTCCATATGGCCCCAACTCGGCTCAAAATTAGCCAAAAAACTTAGTGTTCCAAATCCGGTTTTTAGTGTGCGGAATCGATTAGGCACATCAAAACTATACAAAATCCGTTAAAACAGTGCGAAAATACGAAATTATAATTTTCGCCCACATACGGCCATATGGCCCCAACTCGGCTCGAAATTCGCCCAAAAACTTAGTGTTCCGAATCCGGTTTTAAGTGTGCGGAATCGATTAGGCACATCAAAACTATACAAAATCCGTTAAACCAGCGAGAAAATATGAAATTATAATTTTCGCCCACATACGTCCATATGGCCCCAACTCGGCTCAAAATTAGCCCAAAAACTTAGTGTTCCAAATCCGGTTTTTAGTGTGCGGAATCGATTAGGCACATCAAAACTATACAAAATCCGTTAAAACAGTGCGAAAATACGAAATTATAATTTTCGCCCACATACGGCCATATGGCCCCAACTCGGCTCGAAATTCGCCCAAAAACTTAGTGTTCCGAATCCGGTTTTAAGTGTGCGGAATCGATTAGGCACATCAAAACTATACAAAATCTAACGGGTTTTGTATAGTTTTGATGTGCCTAATCGGCCATATGGCCCCAACTCGGCTCGAAATTCGCCCAAAAACTTAGTGTTCCAAATCCGGTTTTAAGTGTGCGGAATCGATTAGGCACATCAAAACTATACAAAATCCGTTAAAACAGCGCGAAAATACGAAATTATAATTTTCGCCCACATACGGCCATATGGCCCCAACTCGGCTCGAAATTCGCCCAAAAACTTAGTGTTCCAAATCCGGTTTTAAGTGTGCGGAATCGATTAGGCACATCAAAACTATACAAAATCCGTTAAAACAGCGAGAAAATATGAAATTATAATTTTCGCCCACATACGTCCATATGGCCCCAACTCGGCTCAAAATTAGCCCAAAAACTTAGTGTTCCAAATCCGGTTTTTAGTGTGCGGAATCGATTAGGCACATCAAAACTATACAAAATCCGTTAAAACAGCGCGATAATACGAAATTATGATTTTCGCCCACATACGGCCATATGGCCCCAACTCGGCTCAAAATTAGCCCAAAAACTTAGTGTTCCAAATCCGGTTTTTAGTGTGCGGAATCGATTAGGCACATCAAAACTATACAAAATCCGTTAAAACGGCGCGAAAATACGAAATTATAATTTTCGCCCACATACGGCCGTATGGCCCCAACTCGGCTCAAAATTAGCCCAAAAACTTAGTGTTCCAAATCCGGTTTTTAGTGTGCGGAATCGATTAGGCACATCAAAACTATACAAAATCCGTTAAAACAGTGCGAAAATACGAAATTATAATTTTCGCCCACATACGGCCATATGGCCCCAACTCGGCTCGAAATTCGCCCAAAAACTTAGTGTTCCGAATCCGGTTTTAAGTGTGCGGAATCGATTAGGCACATCAAAACTATACAAAATCCGTTAAAACAGTGCGAAAATACGAAATTATAATTTTCGCCCACATACGGCCATATGGCCCCAACTCGGCTCGAAATTCGCCCAAAAACTTAGTGTTCCGAATCCGGTTTTAAGTGTGCGGAATCGATTAGGCACATCAAAACTATACAAAATCTAACGGGTTTTGTATAGTTTTGATGTGCCTAATCGGCCATATGGCCCCAACTCGGCTCGAAATTCGCCCAAAAACTTAGTGTTCCAAATCCGGTTTTAAGTGTGCGGAATCGATTAGGCACATCAAAACTATACAAAATCCGTTAAAACAGCGCGAAAATACGAAATTATAATTTTCGCCCACATACGGCCATATGGCCCCAACTCGGCTCGAAATTCGCCCAAAAACTTAGTGTTCCAAATCCGGTTTTAAGTGTGCGGAATCGATTAGGCACATCAAAACTATACAAAATCCGTTAAAACAGCGAGAAAATATGAAATTATAATTTTCGCCCACATACGTCCATATGGCCCCAACTCGGCTCAAAATTAGCCCAAAAACTTAGTGTTCCAAATCCGGTTTTTAGTGTGCGGAATCGATTAGGCACATCAAAACTATACAAAATCTAACGGGTTTTGTATAGTTTTGATGTGCCTTATCGGCCATATGGCCCCAACTCGGCTCGAAATTCGCCCAAAAACTTAGTGTTCCAAATCCGGTTTTAAGTGTGCGGAATCGATTAGGCACATCAAAACTATACAAAATCCGTTAAAACAGTGCGAAAATACGAAATTATAATTTTCGCCCACATACGTCCATATGGCCCCAACTCGGCTCGAAATTCGCCCAAAAACTAAGTGTTCCAAATCCGGTTTTAAGTGTGCGGAATCGATTAGGCACATCAAAACTATACAAAATCCGTTAAACCAGCGAGAAAATATGAAATTATATTTTTCGCCCACATACGTCCATATGGCCCCAACTCGGCTCAAAATTAGCCAAAAAACTTAGTGTTCCAAATCCGGTTTTTAGTGTGCGGAATCGATTAGGCACATCAAAACTATACAAAATCCGTTAAAACAGTGCGAAAATACGAAATTATAATTTTCGCCCACATACGGCCATATGGCCCCAACTCGGCTCGAAATTCGCCCAAAAACTTAGTGTTCCGAATCCGGTTTTAAGTGTGCGGAATCGATTAGGCACATCAAAACTATACAAAATCCGTTAAACCAGCGAGAAAATATGAAATTATAATTTTCGCCCACATACGTCCATATGGCCCCAACTCGGCTCAAAATTAGCCCAAAAACTTAGTGTTCCAAATCCGGTTTTTAGTGTGCGGAATCGATTAGGCACATCAAAACTATACAAAATCCGTTAAAACAGTGCGAAAATACGAAATTATAATTTTCGCCCACATACGGCCATATGGCCCCAACTCGGCTCGAAATTCGCCCAAAAACTTAGTGTTCCGAATCCGGTTTTAAGTGTGCGGAATCGATTAGGCACATCAAAACTATACAAAATCTAACGGGTTTTGTATAGTTTTGATGTGCCTAATCGGCCATATGGCCCCAACTCGGCTCGAAATTCGCCCAAAAACTTAGTGTTCCAAATCCGGTTTTAAGTGTGCGGAATCGATTAGGCACATCAAAACTATACAAAATCCGTTAAAACAGCGCGAAAAATACGAAATTATAATTTTCGCCCACATACGTCCATATGGCCCCAACTCGGCTTGAAATTCGCCCAAAAACTTAGTGTTCCAAATCCGGTTTTAAGTGTGCGGAATCGATTAGGCACATCAAAACTATACAAAATCCGTTAAAACAGTGCGAAAATACGAAATTATAATTTTCGCCCACATACGTCCATATGGCCCCAACTCGGCTCAAAATTAGCCCAAAAACTTAGTGTTCCAAATCCGGTTTTTAGTGTGCGGAATCGATTAGGCACATCAAAACTATACAAAATCCGTTAAAACAGTGCGAAAATACGAAATTATAATTTTCGCCCACATACGTCCATATGGCCCCAACTCGGCTCGAAATTCGCCCAAAAACTAAGTGTTCCAAATCCGGTTTTAAGTGTGCGGAATCGATTAGGCACATCAAAACTATACAAAATCCGTTAAAACAGCGCGAAAATATGAAATTATAATTTTCGCCCACATACGAGGGGGGGTCAAAAAGTTCGCGGAATGGAGGGGATAGCGGGGGGTGGGGGACCTGCCGCAGGTAGTAACTAATGAGCAACTCTTTGTGAGTATATATGCCAAGTTTGAACCTGATTGTGTCAATAACCTTTGACCTGTCGTCGATCAAACAAGTGAATCCGGAAGAAAAACTTGAACATGGAAAAAATCGAGTTTCGTGCCGTCATAAAGTTCCTCACTAAGCAAGGAAAACCACCTCAGAAAATTTTGGAAGAAATGTTATCAGTATACGGGGACTCTTGCCCTGGGAAAACCATGGTGTACAAGTGGAATAGCCTTTTCAAGCAAGGCAGAGAGTCTCTTGAAGACGACCCTCGCTCAGGACGGCCGATTGAGGCCACCACCTCAAACATCGTTGAAAAAGTGGAGAATCTTATACTGGAGGATACTCGTTTGAAGAAGAAACAACTTGCAGAAATGGTTGGAGTATCACCTACAACCATTTTAAATATTCTACACGACAATCTTGGGATGTCAAAAGTCAGCGCAAGATGGGTGCCAAGAATGCTCACACCACCACAGAAACAGCTGCGCGTCGAGTATTCAAAGGAGTTTTTAGACCTCTGTAGCGCCGACAAGGAAGGAATTTTTGCAAGACTTGTTGAGTGAATATCCCGGCGCCTAAATTTGCGTGGCAACTATGAAATCGGTACTAAAAAATATAGTTATAATGTTTAAAACTTTTTTTTTGGTTAGATGAAATAGTCACCTATGTGAGGCACTAAATATTTCATTACTGGGATTAATAGGTACTCCAGAAAAAAATGTTAAACCTCGAAATCTTTCATCGCCGTGTCTGTCCACAACTCACCTTAATGTGTATTATACCTCCTTGATGAAAACCTATTGGTTGAATACATTGAAAACTAGTTTTATATGATACTTGGATAGTTAAGGTATTGTTACGGAATACACTTAATCAAATATTTAAACAATACAACGAATGGTTACTAGAAAAACATTTGTCCCAGAACTTCCTTTCATCGCCATGTCAAAAACATTTTTAAACATATTGTTCCACCTAAAGACTTGCGTCTCCTTCTCTGTGTGCTAAACGTTGCCCAATAGTACCGCCTCAGTGCTCGACGTGGAAGGACGTGTCCACGTGCCTGCGTTTTCAAGCTATAAATGTAAGTGTATCCCATTTTTGTTACAGGACATTTTTTCTTTCATCGCCGTGCATAGGTATAACTTCTATTTGAACAAGTTTATACTCTTGATTGAGCATTCGATGGAATGCCCATACTCTTCTGTTTATTTGTGAATTGTTTAGTTCTTAGGATACCTAATAGATTTTATGTAATTTAAAATTTTCGACTCGTTTCTCATCGCCATGCTTTCATTTCCGTGGTTTCCATAGCAAATATTTGCTATGGCAATGAAAAAAAAGACACGGCAATGAAAAAAATTTCATTGCCGTGTCTTTTAAAACAAATTAGTTTCATCGCCGTGGCCAGGTCTTTCATTTCCGTGACTTATATTTTCATCGCCATGGTATGATAGGCAAGGAAAACATATTTACCTGTGATACAGTGTACCGAATACTGACATATATATCGTCCTCCTTGACGTGTCCGTCAACGGCGAGCCTCGGGTTAATGAGCTCGGTCGTGAGCTCTGATATGGCTTGCAAAGCCTGTATCTTTCGACCGCGATTATGTCGGTGCCCGATGACCGCGGTTTGCCATACGGGTAAGAGTTGAGACGGACTATGTTTAGGCCACCTTTTCTAGGCCCCTCCTCTATGCAGAGGTAAGCAGAGCGATCCTAAATAGGGCTGCTTAGTCATCAGACGTGCTGCCGAACCCAACTTCCCGCCTCAGTCGAAGCCAGGAGCGACCACTCTCGTCAGACCGCCTACGTGCAGGGAAACAGCTAAGAACCGGATTCACCGTGAACCGAATTCCCACCACCGTCGCCCCGTCGCCATAGGACTTCAAAATCCGAGACCGAAATAATGCCGAGGTTCATCTGCGCGAGAATAATTTATAGTGGGTAAGCGGTTGCGCTGGTGCAAACCCACTCTCTCGTCCCGCACTGCCAGGCCCCGGTGAACCAGTGACCTGGTACGACCGGTGGCAGGAGGGATGCAGTGGATTGGCCGCGAGCTATATTAGACCCTAGCAAGCGCCCTTCAAGGCGTACCACAACACCTTGCTGCATCGCCGCAGACGCCGAATACTGACAGTACAGTACTCGTCAAGTAATATCTCTGCAATACGACAAAAGACTTAAGTAAAGCCTTATAAGTACAGTAAATAACTCATTTGTATTTACTGTACTCCTTCTAGCTCATTTTCTTGATTCCTTAAGATCGTGTCCGTTCTGATGCACTGTAATGGAGTCGTGTACCAGCCGTTCCACTCCGCTCTGTCTTCGGCTCTTCTCAGAGCTGGTAATTGAGAGCCCTGTTATTGCCTTGATCAGGTTTGACCAACGGGTAGGTCGGGTAGGTCTACCTTTCCCGCCACAACCAGCTTGTCCAGGCTGTATGACCGTTGTAGCTCCAAATCTGACCAAAGTAGGTCAGGACTCGTAGGTAACATATCGTAGACAGTCTTGTTTTTACAAGTTGTTCTAGAATAGACTTATTCGTACGTCTCGATGTTAACGGTATATGTGGCATCCTTCTCCAGCACCACATCTCGAAAGCCTTAATCTTTTTTCGATCTACAGCGCGTGGATAGACCAGGACTATCAACTATTCCAGATTATCAACATTTTGCTTATTGATTGCCCATTTCCACACAAATTCGAATCTCTTTCTCGCAGCCTCTCTGATTACTGATCATCCAGCCTAGGTATACAAACTTGCTCATAAATTCCAGGTCTGACAATTCTCCTGTGCGTGTGATCTGTTCAGCTCGGTCAATGACCATAACCTTTGTCTTCGACTTGTTGACCTAAAGTCCTACTGTCTCGGTTTTGCGTTCTACTCTGCTGAACATTTCAGCAAGTTCGTGCTCAGAGGATGCGGCCAAAGTAGTGTCATCTGCATATCGAAGGTTGCTGATCTTGTTCCTGCCAACAGTAATGACTCCCTCCCACCCTTTTAAGGCTCTCCTACTTATATAATTTCTATAGTTATCATGGTTATTATCTCTCAAATTATTATGATTATACAGCGTTGAAATATTTCGTGTTTCCGATATTTCAACGCTGTTGCAAGCGCCATGATCACGGATGAACTCTCCTACTTATATTTCGTATATCCTATAGTATTGGCCATAGATGTTAAATAGAAAAAGGAACTCTTTTTCAGCCTGCTAATACGGGATGATATGCAACATAATCTTACTGGCATGGGATATAAGTGCCACAGTCCGGTAGGGTGCACATTTTTTTTTACCCAGAATAGGCTAGAACTTGACTATAACTCACCTGATGGAAAGCGATGGTACAGCCTAAGATGGAACGTGCACACCTAGAAGGTACCTATTGACTCGCGACTTAAAAAGACCCAGATTTTATGTTTAATTTGTATGTTCCAGTTTCCGAACAGAGAAGCTGTGCAGGGAGTTCCACACTCTCGCTATTCGCATTATAAAGGTGGACGCGAAACGCTTCGTGCGAGCTTATGGAACATCTACCATGTATGGGTGACGTTTATCGGTTTCCCTGCTCATTCGGTGGCAGAACGGAGATGGGGGAATTAAGCGGTGTAGTTCCGATGCGCACTCTCCAAAATGTATCCGATAAAAAACCCATAGGCTAGCAACTTTTTGCCGGTGCTCAAAACTCTGGAGTCTCTTGGTACGCTTCTCTAGGGACTCCAACCCCTCAAGTTGATATTTAGCTGATCCATCCTAAGGGTGCGAACAGTACTCCATGCACGACCGAACTTGTGCTTAATAGAGTTGGAGCAGCTGTTCTGGAGTGAAGTACCGTCGCACCCTTGAGAGGACGCCTAGCTTTTTTGCAGCCAGTTGAGCCTTTGACTCAATGTATGAACCAAAATTGAGGGTTGAGGTCAGCGTTATTCCAAGAAGGTCAGGGTGGTCCACTATAGGTAAGGATACACTCTGGAAAATAGGAGCCAGTTCAAACAGCGTCTTCCTTGCGGAGAAAAGACCCGCCTGGGTCTTCAAGGCATTGAACTTGATTAGATTGGCATCGCTCCAATCGGAGACTGCCCGAAGGGAAAAGTTCGTCAAAGCCTCTCTTAAATACTGTGTCTCGGCCGCACTAGCACGCGGGATGGATATGTAATCCTCTACAACTGTGCAATCATTTGCATACTCATAGGTTCTGGGCTTTGGCAGATCATTGATATGCAACAGGAAAAGTGTTGCAATGAGTACTAACCCTTGGGGAACACCGGCATTAATCGCCATTTGATCGGACGAGCATCCATCAAGAACGACCCGTATCGATCGATCCCGCAAGAAGTCAGATATCCACCCACACAAAGTAACAGGCAGACCGTATGATGAAAGCATGCTAATAAGGCACGTAATTTTGTGGACCCCTTCTTGAGCAGGGGGATCAAAAGCGATTCTTTCCAATCTTTAGGCCATATATCATAGGAGTTTTATGTTAATCTTATAAAGAAATTCGATCAATTATTATCATTCGATGTGGCGTAGATAACCCGTCTGGGGGAGTATGCCTGTCCTTCTCGGAGACAGGCGTGTATATATTGTATGTTAGGATAATATAATACTCAAGTCAGTATATAAAAAAAAATGTTTTATGTATGGATTTTCATTTCCGTGGTGATTCTTTCATTACCGTGGGACAGTTCTTTCATTGCCGTGGACGCTTGTTTCATTGCCGTGCACGCATGTTTCATCGCCGTGGCATGAAATTTTTAAACTTGTGTTATTCGTTAGTTTTTTAAGTAATCAGCTTGACAATAAGCAAGAATACATACATTATCAAGAAGTATAATAAACGCTCATTATTTTTGAAAAAAACTTAAAAACAAAAAAATCCACGGAAATGAAGATTTTTGGGCACTTGTTGAAATTCACTCTGTTACTGCAGATGAAACTTGGGTTCATCATTATGAGCCTGAGTCGAAGCAAGAGTCTATGCAGTGGCATAAAAAGGGTCAGCCCCCCCCTAAGAAATACAGGGTGTCACAATCGGCTGGAAAAATCATGGCAACTGTTTTTTGGGATACAGAGGGTATTTTATTAATAGATTATAAAGATAAGGGTGTTTCTATAACGGGAGAATACTACGCTAATCTACTAAGACAATTAAAAGAAGCAATCAAGGAGAAAAGGCGGGGAAAGTTGACAAAGGGTGTGCTGCTTTTGCATGACAACGCACCGGTACACAAGAGCCGCGTTGCGATGGCTGCCCTTCATCACTGTGGCTTCGAAATGTTAAACCATCCTCCCTATAGTCCAGACTTAGCCCCCTGTGATTATTTTTTATTTCCCAAATTAAAAAAAGAGCTTCGGGGGAAGAAATTTTCCGATGATGAAGAAGTCAAGTCGGCGATTTCGGCCTATTTTGAGGACAAAGACAAATCATTTTTTTTCGACGGTATTAATAAGTTAATAGAGAGATCTGAAAAATGTATTCGACTTAAGGGGGAATATATTGAAAAAGAAAAATAGTACAGTATTTTATTTCACCCCCCTTCCCCTCCGTTCCGCGAACTTTTTGACCCCCCCTCGTACGTCCATATGGCCCCAACTCGGCTCGAAATTCGCCCAAAAACTTAGTGTTCCAAATCCGGTTTTAAGTGTGCGGAATCGATTAGGCACATCAAAACTATACAAAATCCGTTAAAACAGCGCGATAATACGAAATTATGATTTTCGCCCACATACGGCCATATGGCCCCAACTCGGCTCAAAATTAGCCCAAAAACTTAGTGTTCCAAATCCGGTTTTTAGTGTGCGGAATCGATTAGGCACATCAAAACTATACAAAATCCGTTAAAACGGCGCGAAAATACGAAATTATAATTTTCGCCCACATACGGCCGTATGGCCCCAACTCGGCTCAAAATTAGCCCAAAAACTTAGTGTTCCAAATCCGGTTTTTAGTGTGCGGAATCGATTAGGCACATCAAAACTATACAAAATCCGTTAAAACAGTGCGAAAATACGAAATTATAATTTTCGCCCACATACGGCCATATGGCCCCAACTCGGCTCGAAATTCGCCCAAAAACTTAGTGTTCCGAATCCGGTTTTAAGTGTGCGGAATCGATTAGGCACATCAAAACTATACAAAATCTAACGGGTTTTGTATAGTTTTGATGTGCCTAATCGGCCATATGGCCCCAACTCGGCTCGAAATTCGCCCAAAAACTTAGTGTTCCAAATCCGGTTTTAAGTGTGCGGAATCGATTAGGCACATCAAAACTATACAAAATCCGTTAAAACAGTGCGAAAATACGAAATTATAATTTTCGCCCACATACGTCCATATGGCCCCAACTCGGCTCGAAATTCGCCCAAAAACTAAGTGTTCCAAATCCGGTTTTAAGTGTGCGGAATCGATTAGGCACATCAAAACTATACAAAATCCGTTAAACCAGCGAGAAAATATGAAATTATAATTTTCGCCCACATACGTCCATATGGCCCCAACTCGGCTCAAAATTAGCCAAAAAACTTAGTGTTCCAAATCCGGTTTTTAGTGTGCGGAATCGATTAGGCACATCAAAACTATACAAAATCCGTTAAAACAGTGCGAAAATACGAAATTATAATTTTCGCCCACATACGGCCATATGGCCCCAACTCGGCTCGAAATTCGCCCAAAAACTTAGTGTTCCGAATCCGGTTTTAAGTGTGCGGAATCGATTAGGCACATCAAAACTATACAAAATCCGTTAAACCAGCGAGAAAATATGAAATTATAATTTTCGCCCACATACGTCCATATGGCCCCAACTCGGCTCAAAATTAGCCCAAAAACTTAGTGTTCCAAATCCGGTTTTTAGTGTGCGGAATCGATTAGGCACATCAAAACTATACAAAATCCGTTAAAACAGTGCGAAAATACGAAATTATAATTTTCGCCCACATACGGCCATATGGCCCCAACTCGGCTCGAAATTCGCCCAAAAACTTAGTGTTCCGAATCCGGTTTTAAGTGTGCGGAATCGATTAGGCACATCAAAACTATACAAAATCTAACGGGTTTTGTATAGTTTTGATGTGCCTAATCGGCCATATGGCCCCAACTCGGCTCGAAATTCGCCCAAAAACTTAGTGTTCCAAATCCGGTTTTAAGTGTGCGGAATCGATTAGGCACATCAAAACTATACAAAATCCGTTAAAACAGCGCGAAAATACGAAATTATAATTTTCGCCCACATACGGCCATATGGCCCCAACTCGGCTCGAAATTCGCCCAAAAACTTAGTGTTCCAAATCCGGTTTTAAGTGTGCGGAATCGATTAGGCACATCAAAACTATACAAAATCCGTTAAAACAGCGAGAAAATATGAAATTATAATTTTCGCCCACATACGTCCATATGGCCCCAACTCGGCTCAAAATTAGCCCAAAAACTTAGTGTTCCAAATCCGGTTTTTAGTGTGCGGAATCGATTAGGCACATCAAAACTATACAAAATCCGTTAAAACAGCGCGATAATACGAAATTATGATTTTCGCCCACATACGGCCATATGGCCCCAACTCGGCTCAAAATTAGCCCAAAAACTTAGTGTTCCAAATCCGGTTTTTAGTGTGCGGAATCGATTAGGCACATCAAAACTATACAAAATCCGTTAAAACGGCGCGAAAATACGAAATTATAATTTTCGCCCACATACGGCCGTATGGCCCCAACTCGGCTCAAAATTAGCCCAAAAACTTAGTGTTCCAAATCCGGTTTTTAGTGTGCGGAATCGATTAGGCACATCAAAACTATACAAAATCCGTTAAAACAGTGCGAAAATACGAAATTATAATTTTCGCCCACATACGGCCATATGGCCCCAACTCGGCTCGAAATTCGCCCAAAAACTTAGTGTTCCGAATCCGGTTTTAAGTGTGCGGAATCGATTAGGCACATCAAAACTATACAAAATCCGTTAAAACAGTGCGAAAATACGAAATTATAATTTTCGCCCACATACGGCCATATGGCCCCAACTCGGCTCGAAATTCGCCCAAAAACTTAGTGTTCCGAATCCGGTTTTAAGTGTGCGGAATCGATTAGGCACATCAAAACTATACAAAATCTAACGGGTTTTGTATAGTTTTGATGTGCCTAATCGGCCATATGGCCCCAACTCGGCTCGAAATTCGCCCAAAAACTTAGTGTTCCAAATCCGGTTTTAAGTGTGCGGAATCGATTAGGCACATCAAAACTATACAAAATCCGTTAAAACAGCGCGAAAATACGAAATTATAATTTTCGCCCACATACGGCCATATGGCCCCAACTCGGCTCGAAATTCGCCCAAAAACTTAGTGTTCCAAATCCGGTTTTAAGTGTGCGGAATCGATTAGGCACATCAAAACTATACAAAATCCGTTAAAACAGCGAGAAAATATGAAATTATAATTTTCGCCCACATACGTCCATATGGCCCCATCTCGGCTCAAAATTAGCCCAAAAACTTAGTGTTCCAAATCCGGTTTTTAGTGTGCGGAATCGATTAGGCACATCAAAACTATACAAAATCCGTTAAAACAGTGCGAAAATACGAAATTATAATTTTCGCCCACATACGTCCATATGGCCCCAACTCGGCTCGAAATTCGCCCAAAAACTTAGTGTTCCGAATCCGGTTTTAAGTGTGCGGAATCGATTAGGCACATCAAAACTATACAAAATCCGTTAAAAAAGCGCGAAAATACGAAATTATAATTTTCGCCCACATACGTCCATATGGCCCCAACTCGGCTTGAAATTCGCCCAAAAACTTAGTGTTCCAAATCCGGTTTTAAGTGTGCGGAATCGATTAGGCACATCAAAACTATACATAATCCGTTAAAACAGTGCGAAAATACGAAATTATAATTTTCGCCCACATACGTCCATATGGCCCCAACTCGGCTCGAAATTCGCCCAAAAACTTAGTGTTCCAAATCCGGTTTTGAGTGTGCGGAATCGATGAGGCACATCAAAACTATACAAAATCCGTTAAAACAGCGCGAAAATACGAAATTATAATTTTCGCCCACATACGGCCATATGGCCCCAACTCGGCTCAAAATTAGCCCATAAACTTAGTGTTCCAAATCCGGTTTTAAATGTGCGGAATCGATTAGGCACATCAAAACTATACAAAATCCGTTAAAACAGCGCGAAAATATGAAATTATAATTTTCGCCCACATACGTCCATATGGCCCCAACTCGGCTCAAAATTAGCCAAAAAACTTAGTGTTCCAAATCCGGTTTTTAGTGTGCGGAATCGATTAGGCACATCAAAACTATACAAAATCCGTTAAAACAGTGCGAAAATACGAAATTATAATTTTCGCCCACATACGGCCATATGGCCCCAACTCGGCTCGAAATTCGCCCAAAAACTTAGTGTTCCGAATCCGGTTTTAAGTGTGCGGAATCGATTAGGCACATCAAAACTATACAAAATCTAACGGGTTTTGTATAGTTTTGATGTGCCTAATCGGCCATATGGCCCCAACTCGGCTCGAAATTCGCCCAAAAACTTAGTGTTCCAAATCCGGTTTTATGTGTGCGGAATCGATTAGGCACATCAAAACTATACAAAATCCGTTAAAACAGCGCGAAAATACGAAATTATAATTTTCGCCCACATACGGCCATATGGCCCCAACTCGGCTCGAAATTCGCCCAAAAACTTAGTGTTCCAAATCCGGTTTTAAGTGTGCGGAATCGATTAGGCACATCAAAACTATACAAAATCCGTTAAAACAGCGAGAAAATATGAAATTATAATTTTCGCCCACATACGTCCATATGGCCCCAACTCGGCTCAAAATTAGCCCAAAAACTTAGTGTTCCAAATCCGGTTTTTAGTGTGCGGAATCGATTAGGCACATCAAAACTATACAAAATCCGTTAAAACAGTGCGAAAATACGAAATTATAATTTTCGCCCACATACGTCCATATGGCCCCAACTCGGCTCGAAATTCGCCCAAAAACTTAGTGTTCCAAATCCGGTTTTAAGTGTGCGGAATCGATTAGGCACATCAAAACTATACAAAATCCGTTAAAACAGCGCGAAAAATACGAAATTATAATTTTCGCCCACATACGTCCATATGGCCCCAACTCGGCTTGAAATTCGCCCAAAAACTTAGTGTTCCAAATCCGGTTTTAAGTGTGCGGAATCGATTAGGCACATCAAAACTATACAAAATCCGTTAAAACAGTGCGAAAATACGAAATTATAATTTTCGCCCACATACGTCCATATGGCCCCAACTCGGCTCAAAATTAGCCCAAAAACTTAGTGTTCCAAATCCGGTTTTTAGTGTGCGGAATCGATTAGGCACATCAAAACTATACAAAATCCGTTAAAACAGTGCGAAAATACGAAATTATAATTTTCGCCCACATACGTCCATATGGCCCCAACTCGGCTCGAAATTCGCCCAAAAACTAAGTGTTCCAAATCCGGTTTTAAGTGTGCGGAATCGATTAGGCACATCAAAACTATACAAAATCCGTTAAAACAGCGCGAAAATATGAAATTATAATTTTCGCCCACATACGTCCATATGGCCCCAACTCGGCTCGAAATTCGCCCAAAAACTTAGTGTTCCAAATCCGGTTTTAAGTGTGCGGAATCGATTAGGCACATCAAAACTATACAAAATCCGTTAAAACAGCGCGATAATACGAAATTATGATTTTCGCCCACATACGGCCATATGGCCCCAACTCGGCTCAAAATTAGCCCAAAAACTTAGTGTTCCAAATCCGGTTTTTAGTGTGCGGAATCGATTAGGCACATCAAAACTATACAAAATCCGTTAAAACGGCGCGAAAATACGAAATTATAATTTTCGCCCACATACGGCCGTATGGCCCCAACTCGGCTCAAAATTAGCCCAAAAACTTAGTGTTCCAAATCCGGTTTTTAGTGTGCGGAATCGATTAGGCACATCAAAACTATACAAAATCCGTTAAAACAGTGCGAAAATACGAAATTATAATTTTCGCCCACATACGGCCTAGGGTATCGAGAACCGGTATAGATAACAGAACCGGGATTTTCGGTACCAGTACTAATCAGAACCGGGATTTCCCGGGATTTTCGGTACTTTCGGGATTTTTTTCTTCTTTTTAGTTTTGGAGGTAAATATAGTCAAAAAATATTATTTATATTTAATAACACATATTGCGCATTCTGGCATGACAAGATAAGCATTGATTGCTTTAACACATTAAAATAGCATCATGACTGAGCCTCTTAAAGCAGGAGGCAGGCCTGTGCTGCGGAAACTGCAAAAGCTGTTTTACGATGTCATGCACTCCGGGTGAACTCCAAAAGCATGGAAAAGAAGCGTGATGGTGCTCTACTTCAAAAAAAGGGATAAAACCCTGCTGAAGAACTATAGACCCATCTCGCTTTTGAGCCATGTTTACAAGCTGTTCTTGAGGGTTGTCTCAATTCGTCTATCAAGAAGACACGACGAATTTCAGCCCCTCGAACAGGCCGGGTTTAGAAAGCGGTTATGGCACCAAAGACCACATCCACACATTGAGGCAAATTATACAGATAATCTAAGAGTATAAGCCTCTGTGTCTTGCATTTGTGGACGTGGTGAGAAGGTCTGGGCTATTCTGGAATCTTTACGGTCGATACTCGTTATGTAGAGGTGTTGAGATGTCTCTATGATGTCGCAGAAATGACCGTTCAAGTTCAGTACCGACAGTTAAAGTCTATCCAACTGTGCAGAGGTGTAAACCAGGGTAACGTTATATCCCCAAAACTCTTCACCAACGCCCTGGAAGACGTATTTAAGACTTTGCCTTGGGCTGGATGGGGGCATAAACCTAAATGGCGAGTACATCTCACACCTTCGGTTTGCAGACGACCTACGGTGCGGAGACGTGAACACTCACGTGGCTGGTCCACCAATTTAAAGTCGCTTAAAGAGTTCTGAAGAGGGTTATGCTCGGAGTTTCTCTGAAATATCGCATTCGCAATGAAGTGATCAAACAGAGAACTAAAGTCACCGACATAGCTCAAAGAATTAGCTCTCTGAAGTGGCAGTGGGCTGGCCACATCTATAGAAGAACCGATGGTTGTTGGAGCAGAAGAGTTCTCGAGTGGACACCGCGACTCGGCAAAAGTAGTGTTTGACGTCCTGTGGCTAGATAGAGCGATGATCTGCGCAGGGTAGCCGGGAGAGAGTGAATGCGACGTGCCGCCGACAGGGCACATTGGCGCAAGTTGCGAGAGGCCTAAGTCCAGTAGTGGACGCAAACAGGCTGTTGATGATTAAAATACAGTTATAAATTCACTTTTGATAAAGTTGTACACATAACACATCAACGTATATCGTAGGCCGATTCTCCTAAATAGTATCTCCATTTTGGTCCTTATAATTGAACTTTCTTGTTCTCTTGGTAATGTGTCTTCAAATAGATCATTGCATCTAAAGTTGCATCACCTAATCGAGATCTAATTTTGTTACAAAAAAAGCCAGCTGAGGAGAAAATTATTTCTGGCTCCACGCTAGTAGTTGGAATTGTGAGAAGGTGTTCGTAAGCTTTTTAAGTGCCACATTTTGTATTATGATGGAATAATGATCTACCACGTACCTACAGATACAAAATTTTAATGAGAATATGGTTTTAACTTGAATATTTTGTATAATAAGAATAAATGCTGTTAATAGAAGATTTAAATCAAACAAATGATTATATAGTTAACATGATTCGTTATTTCCCGAAAATACCGAAAATCCCGGTTCTTATTCATTGAGAACCGGTTCTTTGACTACTATTAAAGAACCGGGAAATCCCGGGATTTTCGGTTCCGGGATTTCCCGGTTCTGAACCCTAATACGGCCATATGGCCCCAACTCGGCTCGAAATTCGCCCAAAAACTTAGTGTTCCGAATCCGGTTTTAAGTGTGCGGAATCGATTAGGCACATCAAAACTATACAAAATCTAACGGGTTTTGTATAGTTTTGATGTGCCTAATCGGCCATATGGCCCCAACTCGGCTCGAAATTCGCCCAAAAACTTAGTGTTCCAAATCCGGTTTTAAGTGTGCGGAATCGATTAGGCACATCAAAACTATACAAAATCCGTTGAAACAGTGCGAAAATACGAAATTATAATTTTCGCCCACATACGTCCATATGGCCCCAACTCGGCTCGAAATTCGCCCAAAAACTAAGTGTTCCAAATCCGGTTTTAAGTGTGCGGAATCGATTAGGCACATCAAAACTATACAAAATCCGTTAAACCAGCGAGAAAATATGAAATTATAATTTTCGCCCACATACGTCCATATGGCCCCAACTCGGCTCAAAATTAGCCAAAAAACTTAGTGTTCCAAATCCGGTTTTTAGTGTGCGGAATCGATTAGGCACATCAAAACTATACAAAATCCGTTAAAACAGTGCGAAAATACGAAATTATAATTTTCGCCCACATACGGCCATATGGCCCCAACTCGGCTCGAAATTCGCCCAAAAACTTAGTGTTCCGAATCCGGTTTTAAGTGTGCGGAATCGATTAGGCACATCAAAACTATACAAAATCCGTTAAACCAGCGAGAAAATATGAAATTATAATTTTCGCCCACATACGGTCCATATGGCCCCAACTCGGCTCAAAATTAGCCCAAAAACTTAGTGTTCCAAATCCGGTTTTTAGTGTGCGGAATCGATTAGGCACATCAAAACTATACAAAATCCGTTAAAACAGTGCGAAAATACGAAATTATAATTTTCGCCCACATACGGCCATATGGCCCCAACTCGGCTCGAAATTCGCCCAAAAACTTAGTGTTCCGAATCCGGTTTTAAGTGTGCGGAATCGATTAGGCACATCAAAACTATACAAAATCTAACGGGTTTTGTATAGTTTTGATGTGCCTAATCGGCCATATGGCCCCAACTCGGCTCGAAATTCGCCCAAAAACTTAGTGTTCCAAATCCGGTTTTAAGTGTGCGGAATCGATTAGGCACATCAAAACTATACAAAATCCGTTAAAACAGCGCGAAAATACGAAATTATAATTTTCGCCCACATACGGCCATATGGCCCCAACTCGGCTCGAAATTCGCCCAAAAACTTAGTGTTCCAAATCCGGTTTTAAGTGTGCGGAATCGATTAGGCACATCAAAACTATACAAAATCCGTTAAAACAGCGAGAAAATATGAAATTATAATTTTCGCCCACATACGTCCATATGGCCCCAACTCGGCTCAAAATTAGCCCAAAAACTTAGTGTTCCAAATCCGGTTTTTAGTGTGCGGAATCGATTAGGCACATCAAAACTATACAAAATCCGTTAAAACAGTGCGAAAATACGAAATTATAATTTTCGCCCACATACGTCCATATGGCCCCAACTCGGCTCGAAATTCGCCCAAAAACTTAGTGTTCCGAATCCGGTTTTAAGTGTGCGGAATCGATTAGGCACATCAAAACTATACAAAATCCGTTAAAAAAGCGCGAAAATACGAAATTATAATTTTCGCCCACATACGTCCATATGGCCCCAACTCGGCTTGAAATTCGCCCAAAAACTTAGTGTTCCAAATCCGGTTTTAAGTGTGCGGAATCGATTAGGCACATCAAAACTATACAAAATCCGTTAAAACAGTGCGAAAATACGAAATTATAATTTTCGCCCACATACGTCCATATGGCCCCAACTCGGCTCGAAATTCGCCCAAAAACTTAGTGTTCCAAATCCGGTTTTGAGTGTGCGGAATCGATGAGGCACATCAAAACTATACAAAATCCGTTAAAACAGCGCGAAAATACGAAATTATAATTTTCGCCCACATACGGCCATATGGCCCCAACTCGGCTCAAAATTAGCCCAAAAACTTAGTGTTCCAAATCCGGTTTTAAATGTGCGGAATCGATTAGGCACATCAAAACTATACAAAATCCGTTAAAACAGCGCGAAAATATGAAATTATAATTTTCGCCCACATACGTCCATATGGCCCCAACTCGGCTCAAAATTAGCCAAAAAACTTAGTGTTCCAAATCCGGTTTTTAGTGTGCGGAATCGATTAGGCACATCAAAACTATACAAAATCCGTTAAAACAGTGCGAAAATACGAAATTATAATTTTCGCCCACATACGGCCATATGGCCCCAACTCGGCTCGAAATTCGCCCAAAAACTTAGTGTTCCGAATCCGGTTTTAAGTGTGCGGAATCGATTAGGCACATCAAAACTATACAAAATCTAACGGGTTTTGTATAGTTTTGATGTGCCTAATCGGCCATATGGCCCCAACTCGGCTCGAAATTCGCCCAAAAACTTAGTGTTCCAAATCCGGTTTTAAGTGTGCGGAATCGATTAGGCACATCAAAACTATACAAAATCCGTTAAAACAGCGCGAAAATACGAAATTATAATTTTCGCCCACATACGGCCATATGGCCCCAACTCGGCTCAAAATTAGCCCAAAAACTTAGTGTTCCAAATCCGGTTTTAAATGTGCGGAATCGATTAGGCACATCAAAACTATACAAAATCCGTTAAAACAGCGCGAAAATATGAAATTATAATTTTCGCCCACATACGTCCATATGGCCCCAACTCGGCTCAAAATTAGCCCAAAAACTTAGTGTTCCGAATCCGGTTTTTAGTGTGCGGAATCGATTAGGCACATCAAAACTATACAAAATCCGTTAAAACAGCGCGAAAATACGAAATTATAATTTTCGCCCACATACGTCCATATGGCCCCAACTCGGCTCGAAATTCGCCCAAAAACTTAGTGTTCCAAATCCGGTTTTAAGTGTGCGGAATCGATTAGGCACATCAAAACTATACAAAATCCGTTAAAACAGCGCGAAAATACGAAATTATAATTTTCGCCCACATACGTCCATATGGCCCCAACTCGGCTTGAAATTCGCCCAAAAACTTAGTGTTCCAAATCCGGTTTTAAGTGTGCGGAATCGATTAGGCACATCAAAACTATACAAAATCCGTTAAAACAGTGCGAAAATACGAAATTATAATTTTCGCCCACATACGTCCGTCCATATGGCCCCAACTCGGCTCAAAATTAGCCCAAAAACTTAGTGTTCCAAATCCGGTTTTTAGTGTGCGGAATCGATTAGGCACATCAAAACTATACAAAATCCGTTAAACCAGCGAGAAAATATGAAATTATAATTTTCGCCCACATACGTCCATATGGCCCCAACTCGGCTCAAAATTAGCCCAAAAACTTAGTGTTCCAAATCCGGTTTTTAGTGTGCGGAATCGATTAGGCACATCAAAACTATACAAAATCCGTTAAAACAGTGCGAAAATACGAAATTATAATTTTCGCCCACATACGTCCATATGGCCCCAACTCGGCTCGAAATTCGCCCAAAAACTTAGTGTTCCGAATCCGGTTTTAAGTGTGCGGAATCGATTAGGCACATCAAAACTATACAAAATCCGTTAAAAAAGCGCGAAAATACGAAATTATAATTTTCGCCCACATACGTCCATATGGCCCCAACTCGGCTTGAAATTCGCCCAAAAACTTAGTGTTCCAAATCCGGTTTTAAGTGTGCGGAATCGATTAGGCACATCAAAACTATACAAAATCCGTTAAAACAGTGCGAAAATACGAAATTATAATTTTCGCCCACATACGTCCATATGGCCCCAACTCGGCTCGAAATTCGCCCAAAAACTTAGTGTTCCAAATCCGGTTTTGAGTGTGCGGAATCGATGAGGCACATCAAAACTATACAAAATCCGTTAAAACAGCGCGAAAATACGAAATTATAATTTTCGCCCACATACGGCCATATGGCCCCAACTCGGCTCAAAATTAGCCAAAAAACTTAGTGTTCCAAATCCGGTTTTTAGTGTGCGGAATCGATTAGGCACATCAAAACTATACAAAATCCGTTAAAACAGTGCGAAAATACGAAATTATAATTTTCGCCCACATACGGCCATATGGCCCCAACTCGGCTCGAAATTCGCCCAAAAACTTAGTGTTCCGAATCCGGTTTTAAGTGTGCGGAATCGATTAGGCACATCAAAACTATACAAAATCTAACGGGTTTTGTATAGTTTTGATGTGCCTAATCGGCCATATGGCCCCAACTCGGCTCGAAATTCGCCCAAAAACTTAGTGTTCCAAATCCGGTTTTAAGTGTGCGGAATCGATTAGGCACATCAAAACTATACAAAATCCGTTAAAACAGCGCGAAAATACGAAATTATAATTTTCGCCCACATACGGCCATATGGCCCCAACTCGGCTCAAAATTAGCCCAAAAACTTAGTGTTCCAAATCCGGTTTTAAATGTGCGGAATCGATTAGGCACATCAAAACTATACAAAATCCGTTAAAACAGCGCGAAAATATGAAATTATAATTTTCGCCCACATACGTCCATATGGCCCCAACTCGGCTCAAAATTAGCCCAAAAACTTAGTGTTCCGAATCCGGTTTTTAGTGTGCGGAATCGATTAGGCACATCAAAACTATACAAAATCCGTTAAAACAGCGCGAAAATACGAAATTATAATTTTCGCCCACATACGTCCATATGGCCCCAACTCGGCTCGAAATTCGCCCAAAAACTTAGTGTTCCAAATCCGGTTTTAAGTGTGCGGAATCGATTAGGCACATCAAAACTATACAAAATCCGTTAAAACAGCGCGAAAATACGAAATTATAATTTTCGCCCACATACGTCCATATGGCCCCAACTCGGCTTGAAATTCGCCCAAAAACTTAGTGTTCCAAATCCGGTTTTAAGTGTGCGGAATCGATTAGGCACATCAAAACTATACAAAATCCGTTAAAACAGTGCGAAAATACGAAATTATAATTTTCGCCCACATACGTCCGTCCATATGGCCCCAACTCGGCTCAAAATTAGCCCAAAAACTTAGTGTTCCAAATCCGGTTTTTAGTGTGCGGAATCGATTAGGCACATCAAAACTATACAAAATCCGTTAAACCAGCGAGAAAATATGAGTCAAGTCAAGTCAAGTCAAGTCAAGTCAAAAATCCTTTATTCAGTTAAGGCCTCAATGAGGCACTTATGAACGTCAAAATTGATTCTACCACCGATTCGGAAATTACATCAGCCGAGAAGAATCGGCAAGAAACTCGTGCTGGTATTTTTTTAAAAAAAAAAAAAAAATACAATCAGTACCTTAAAACTAGCACAATGTCACAGATAAAAAAAAAACAAATAATAAAATCTATAAATATAGACAAAATACTTATATGTACCTATATAATCAAAAAGTAGCATGTTGAGGTTGCGGGTGCAGAAATTTAATTCCAGACATCCCGGTCATTGATGTTGTCCGTAACCTTATAATATGCTTTGCTTATCAAAATGTTTTTAACGTGTGATCTAAACCTTCCATCAGAGAGCCCAGTCACTTCCCGGGGGATTTTATTATAAAATTTAATACATCTATGAATGAAGGACTTTTTAGTCCTAGCTAACCTACATCCTGAGATGGCGATTTTATGCCTATTCCTAGTATTAAAATTATGAAGATCGCCATTAACTTTAAAATTAAAACGATGTTTCCGAGCATACAATATATTTTCAAAAATGTACAAAGAGGGAACAGTAAGAATCTGATATGTTTTAAAACGTTCCCTTAATGACTCTTTCGACCCCAAATTATAAATAGCCCGAATTGCTCGTTTTTGTAATATAAATACTGAATCTAAATCCGCGGCACACCCCCATAGTAAAATGCCATAAGACAAAATACTGTGAAAGTACGCATAATAAACAATTCTTGCCGTTCCCACATCTGTTAGTTCCCTAATTTTACGAACAGCATACGCAGCAGAACTCAGCCTCCCTGAAAGACCGACAATGTGGGATCCCCATTGTAACTTAGAATCTAAAACTATACCTAGAAACTTAGTACTACTTTCTATTTTAAGTTTCGTTCCTTCCAAAAAGACATTCGATTCAATGGCTCGGACATTGGGTAGTGAAAATTTAATACACTTAGTTTTAGACGCATTGAGGAGCAAATTATTAGCAGAAAACCAGTCCGAAACTAAAGCCAAACACCTATTTACTTCTACCAAATCCTTATCCTTCCTATTCACTTTAAATAGCAAAGAAGTGTCATCTGCGAATAAAACCATACTACATAGATCTTCCATCATGTAAGGGAGGTCGTTAATATACGACAAGAACAGGAATGGACCTAAAATAGAGCCCTGTGGCACGCCCATTTCTAGCAATGATCCCTTTGATAGGACGTCGTTGATCTTCACCTTCTGTTGCCGTCCTCCTAGATACGATTTAACAAGACCTAGAGCAGGACCACGAATACCGTAACATTGAAGTTTAGAAAGCAGCGTCGAATGATCAACGCAGTCAAAAGCTTTGGAAAGGTCGCAGAATACACCTATAGCATCATGTGAATCTTCCCAGGCCTCAAAGATGTGAGTTAAAAGTTTAGCCCCAGCGTCCGTAGTCGACTTGCCCTTTGTAAAACCAAACTGATTACTATGTAATATATTGTGGTCACTAAAGTGAGAAAGCAACTGATCTAATATTATTTTTTCGAAAATCTTACTAAGAGCAGGAAGAACAGAAACCGGCCTATAATTATTGGGATCCTCCTTACAACCTGACTTAAAAATAGGAGTGATTCTGCTGTGCTTCATCACATCAGGGAAAATACTATTATCTAAACACAGGTTAAATAGCGCAGTGAGGTGAGGAGCTATGGTCTCAATAACAGAATTCAATAACTTGACTGACATACCCCATAAATCTTCTGTGGTTTTCATGTTAAGTGATCGAAAGGTTTTTATAACCTGAACTATGGAAACAGGCTTAAAAGCAAAACTCGGAACACTTTGTTTAAAGTTTTTCCTAAGAAGTATCTCGGCTCTAGCTGTAGAAGACGTGAGGTTCTTAGTAGTTTCCTTAGGAATATTACTGAAGAAATCTTCAAAATGATTTGCTACAGAGATTGGGTCCGTAATGGAAAAATGCTTAGTTCTCAATGTGAATGTGGTATCCCTTGGAGTAGTCCTACCTGTCTCTTTGTTGACGGTTTTCCAAACAGCTTTGATTTTATCATTAGATTGACGAATAAACCTACTAGTATGTTTCGACTTAGCCAATAGACAAACCCTTTTAAAAATCTTGGAATAGCTCCTAACATACTCATGGAACGTTTCGTCGCTGGTACACGACTTTCTAAAATATAATTCAAACAAAACGTCCCTGCTTTTCCTAATACCTTTAGTAGCCCAGTCACTAAAACAAGACTTACCGTTTACCATAATATTTTTCCTAGGACAAATTTTATCAATGTTGCTGCTTATGACTGAAAAAATATGAGAACAAATATCATGCGGGTTATTTGAAGAGAACTGACTAATACCTAGGTCCAAATCTATCTGAAAGTCTAACCTCTGTAACCTATACTCAGGGAGAGGTCGATGATTAATAATAAAAGGCTTAGGTGTTAGTATTTTATTAATTTTAATATGTAAACCTAGATGATCTGACCTGACACCGCTGATGCAACCCTTGTAAAGAATATTACAGTTTGAAAATATGTTGTCAATGCATGTTTTCGTACAATAAGTGACTCGGGTAGGCTCACTGAAACAGAAGTTCAAACCAAACGATTCAAACAAGGAAACTAAATTTAACTTATCCGAAGAATCAACTAACAAATCTATATTAAAGTCTCCACATATTATAAGTGACTTTTTACTACTAGATAATTTACTCAACATCCCCTCCATGTTACACAAAAAAGCTAAAAAGTTAGATGAAGGAGGCCGATAAACACAAACAAAAATGTAGCCATCAATTTCTGCACAAGCTATCTCACAAGTGCGTTCAATAGAGCATTTTGTTATATCGACCCTTTCTTTAAATTTAATATTATTCTTTAACAAAATCAAACAACCACCCCCTTCCGCGGATACTCTATTGAAAGCACTAGCTACCTTAAAATTATTAACATTAAATTGCATCCTATCTGCCTTTAACCAAGTTTCACAAAAGCATAATATGTCAAAATTAAATTTATCTAATAACAGTTCAATGTCAAGTACTTTGCCAGAGAAGCGATTAATATTCTGATAATAAAAAGATAAACTACTAAGTGCAGACTGCTTCTCTTTTGTCACATCTAAAAGTTTAAAGACACAGTATTATCGTTAGTACATGTACTAACTACTGTGCGGTCAGTAGAAAATGTTATACTATTTATAACACTATCAATACAATAAGCTACTAGAGTAGCAATCAAATGTCTACATTTCCTTGGGACATGTAAAGTGTCCTGTGTCAACTTACAACTATTAATAAATTTATTATTGTCAAAATATAATAATTTGTCACTATGACGGCATGTCAAATTATACATAATATTGTTTAATGAGTAAATGTGCTTATTTTCTAGTTCTGTAAGAGAACTAGAATAAGGAAAAGCACCTAACATTACCTTACTAACTTGCAACCCCAAAAGTTTACCTACGCTGTCCACCATCTCCTTCCTACTAACACCTATGCTATTTCCCACCATAATAATAACTATGGATGAGCTACTTAACTTACTATGCAAAACCTTATCTATTATATGTTTATAGGATGCATTGGGCATACAATAATTTACTACTTTGCATTTTAACTTAAAAGATAATAAAGATCCCAAATCAAGGCCCAATTGATCTGAGTAAACATAAACAGACGAGGTCTTTATATCCAGCTGCGGCATGAGCTGAGCAGAGTTGGTTGAGGGCGTGGGATCAACACATACTCTCGCGTTAGGGGGAGGTTTATTATCATAATTATCTACTTTACTATTACTTAAAACAAACAACTGCTCGGTGTTGTTCTTAACAAGATCAATCAACTCCCCCGCAGTGGTCATTTGCATTTGCAATTGTTCTTGAGCCACTGTATAGCTGTCAAAAATATTTTTTATCAGATTTTCTTTCTGATAAAGCTCCTCACGCAGCAACTGTATATCCCTATCATAAGATTTAGTACATAATTCAAAGTCTGAAACACTGTTACTTAATTTCCTAGATAAAACTAAGTTTTCCCTAATAAGCACTGAATTTTTACTAAAGTACCTATTATGTCCAGTAAAACACGAATAAACTTTAACACTATTTATTGAGCTAAGTAGCAACCATCTTGGTACAAATTAACAATGTAAGTGAGGGAATACAGAAGTACCCTACGTTGGCTAACAATCTTATGTTATAATAAGGTTGGCAAGTACAAGTACCCTCATAATATTAATAAGTACCCTCAATACACAAAACATATAAATTCGTATACACTACATACCTTTCCCCCAAGTATGAACACACAATACAAACATAAATATATAATCAACTTAAAGTAATTTCTGTTTAACTGACATTTATAAACTTAGATTAAATTTTAAACTTAAATAAATCTGTTATTGACAATATTCAATTCATATAATTATATTCACTATCAGGTCTACTGTAAGGTGTCTTATTATGGCAACTATTCATTTTATGTTTTAATTTTCCACCAGAGTATCCAGGTTCTGGGTCGGTTGGTATACCTAACATTTCTGCCCATTTGTCCTGACTCGGTATCTCTATAATATCCTGACTCCCTGGACCTTCTTCCCCCTCATCTAATTCCTCATCCCTATAACCATTGTCTCTCTCCCCAGTCTCTGTATGTTCGTCTCCTACCAGTTCCTGTCCCTTTTCTATGCTAGTCATTTTGTTTTTAATCAATTGATCAATATGTCTATTAACAATGACTCCATCTGTAGTTTGTACCCTGAAACTAGTGGGACCGTCCTTATTCACAACTGTCCCTGGTAACCAACGAGGTCCTGAACCGTAATTCCTATACATGACCTTCTGTCCTATGTTCGTCTGTCTGTGCTTTTGCTGTCCGTTTTTTATTATTTGATCCTCCCTTTTACGACATTGTTGATTGTCAGGATGAATAGTATCCAATATTGTACGAAGACGCCTGTTCATTAGCAGCTCTGCTGGACTTTTGTTAGTTGCAGTACATGGTGTCGTCCGAAGGCCTAATAACATATTTGGGATTTTTAAATCCCAAGCCACATCGTCCATCTTGCGTAGTTTGTCTTTAACAGTCTGCACCATTCTCTCAGCTAGACCATTCGTCGCGGGATGATATGGTGCTGTCGTAATATGACGAATTTTGTTAGCTTCCAAAAACTGTTTCATTTCTGTAGACACAAATGAAGTTCCGTTGTCAGACACCAATGACTCACATAATCCATGAGTGGCAAAGATCATTCTTAGATGACGTATGACTGTTCCTGAATTCATGTTATTGACGATAAACACCTCAGGCCATCTGGAATACGCGTCAACGAAAATCAAAAATACTTTATTCTGGAATGGTCCTGCAAAGTCAACGTTAACACGAGACCATGGTTTGATGGGAGCGATCCATTCAAAATTAGTCTTAGGTGGCATATGTCTATTTTCTAAACATTTATTACAACTTGCCACTAGTTTCTCAATATCTTCATTTAATTTTGGCCACCACACGTAACTCCTGGCTAATGCTTTTGTTTGTACTATACCACTATGTGTTTTATGTAAAGCCTGTAAAACTATGTTACGCAATGGTGGTGGGACTACCACACGACTACCTAGTAAAATGCAATCATCTTGCAAAGAAAGTTCTAACCGATGTAACCAATACACGTGCAATTGACTATCCGATACTTTAGCTGGCCAACCACATAGCACATAATGCTTAACCATTCCTAAAACTTTGTCATTTTTAGTAGCTATAGAAATTTGTTTAGAATCAATAGGAAAATCATTAGGTGTTTCGGCCATAAGTAAAATATCACAAAGTTGTGTCTCTGGTTGTTCCGGTAAAGGCTGTGGCCAACGACTTAAACCGTCAGCGTGACCTATTTGTTGTCCTGCTTTATATACTATGTTATAGCTGTGAGAAGTAAGTACTAGAGCAATTCTTGTCAGACGAGGTGACAACACATTAGGTATTGGACGTTTTGGATCAAATATACCAAGTAGTGGCTTATGGTCCGTGATAATTGTAAACGATCGACCCATCAAATAATTATGAAATTTACTAACACCGAACATAATGGCCGTCGCCTCCTTATCTAGTTGCGAGTAACGTCGTTCGTGCGAGTGCAGTGTCCGCGACCCCATAGCCACTGGGCGTTCCTGGCCGTCCTCCATGAGATGTGCTAAAACAGCGCCAACGCCGAATTCTGAACTATCACATGTCAATACCAAGGGTTTGTGCAAATCATAATGTACTAATGTTAAGTCAGATGATAATAACATTTTAGCCGAGTCAAAACTATATTGTTCCCTATCTGTCCACTGCCATGGTTGTGATTTGTCCAGTAACCTATGCAGAGGTTCAAGTACCGTTGCCTTATGAGGTATGAACCTCTCGTAAAAATTATACAAACCTAGAAAAGCCTGCAATTGTCGAATGTCTTTCGGTTCCGGTGTGTTAACAATAGATTCTACTTTACTTGGTGCTGGGTGGATGCCATCTGCGTCTATTATGAAACCTAAAAACTCTACTTTCTCTTTAGCAAACTCACACTTGTCCCCATTGAGACGCAAACCTGCCTTCTCAATTCGTTCTAATACGTCATCTAAACGTCGAGTCATCTCGTTTAACGTCCTACCACTTATAATGACATCATCGATCAATACGGCTACTCCTGAAACTCCTGCAAGTAATGCTGTCATTAAACGTTGAAAAATTCCGGGACTAGCCTTAACGCCGAATGCTAATCTATGAACAGTAAAAAGTCCTTTACACGTATTAAGCGTTAAGAGCCGTGCTGTAGTTTCTGTAACAACCACCTGTGTGTACGCGCGATCCAGATCTAATTTTGTGAAAAATCTACCCCCAGCAATTGTAGCGAAGACTTCACTGGCTGTAGGCATCGGATATGTATCCGATTCTGTAGCCTGATTAACGGTGCTTCTATAGTCTCCGCACAACCTAATGTCACCATTCTTTTTTACAATTGGAACTACCGGTGTCGCCCACTCTGAATACGATACTGAACGAAGTACACCTTCATTTACCAAACGATCGATTTCCTTCTCCACCCGGTCCTTGATTGCAAACGGTACCGGTCGAGCTTTTAAATACTTTGGCACCGCATCGGGTTTGAGTTGGATAGTGACTGGGTCCCCTCGGTAGGTACCAAGGCCAGACCTGAATACTTCTTTGTGCTTGTCTATAATATTATTAGTACTAGTCATGTCAATATCAGATATAGAATTAATATTTACACATATATTCAAAGCTTCAAACCAATTCCGACCAACAAGATTTGGTCCTAACCCTTTAGCTACAACTAATATTAATTTACACTTAATGTCCTTATATTGTACACACACGGTAGCTTGTCCAATCACCGATACAGGTGAGTTGTTCCATGTCCGCAGTCGGTTTGTCAACGGACGTAACGATGGCCGGTTGCGCAGTCGCGTCCAAGTGTGCTGATTAACTAAAGAAAAGGCGGCTCCAGAATCCACTTCCATCGTGACGAGTGTATCTTGTAGTAAGATTTGCACTTTGTACGCCGGCACACGAATATGTTCTCCATCCATTGAATAAATGCCATTAAGATGCTCTTCAGGTCTCTCGTCATCTGTATAATTTACCTTAGATCCTGTACTTCTTTTTTTTGCAGTACAAATCTTCTCAATATGACCCTTCTTTTTGCAAAAGTGACATATAGCATTGACAAAACGACACTCGCCTCCGTGTCGACCACCACATCTATAGCATAGTCTGAAATTAGCTTTTACTTTAAATGCGTTTATTTCCATAGGCTCGTGTGTCGACGATGACGTCACTGGGGTGGGCGCGTACTGTGCTCCGGTTGAGTTGGTTTGCAACATGAGCGCGTCCCGCCCGGCGCTCTCCGCGGACAACATCGCGTCCACCACATCTTCGTACCTTAAATTGTCCCTTTTCAGTAGTTCATATTGTAACCTGTTGTCTCTCATCCCGCACACCAGTCTGTCTCGCAACATCCGTTCCAAATTTGAGAAGTTGCACGCTGAACTTATTTTTCGTAACTGTGCAACATATTCAGACGCTGATTCGCTTTGAGTTTGATCACGTTTATAAAATTTGTATGACGCAGATATTTCGTTTGGTTTCGGACTAAAATGTCTAGTAAGAATATTTTCTATTTCACAAAATGTCACATCACCCGATTTTCTCGGTGTAATTAACGCGAGCAAAGTTTCAAATACATGAGCACCACACACTGTATAGAAATTAGCCCTTTTGATGGCATCTTCGTAGATACCGTTCGCCTCAAAACAATATTTTAATCTGTCGATGTAATTGTCCCAATTATCAGTTTGTATATTAAATTCGTAAAACTTCACTGATTTATTACGTTCCATTGTTCACTTTTAGCCTGCGTCGCCACTATTATGTCCAGTAAAACACGAATAAACTTTAACACTATTTATTGAGCTAAGTAGCAACCATCTTGGTACAAATTAACAATGTAAGTGAGGGAATACAGAAGTACCCTACGTTGGCTAACAATCTTATGTTATAATAAGGTTGGCAAGTACAAGTACCCTCATAATATTAATAAGTACCCTCAATACACAAAACATATAAATTCGTATACACTACAGTACCTATGTTTCTTCTTTAGTATGTTACACTTCTTAATAAATTTCTTGAGCTTCAGATATTTCTTTATCTTCCTGTGACTTTTAAAAACAACATTTTGGTTGGAGGTTTCATTGGTTAAATCAATAGTGACAATATCACTTGATTCTTGTTGTGTCACTAGTTTGTCAAACAACCTGTGTGTGTCCGCTGACTGTTGACATGATTTTTCTGATTCTAGCTGAGTTATGATAGAGTTAGCCTGCCTCAAATCAGATTCTAAGATACTAACTCTGTTCAGAGTTTTTTCATGGATTTCTCCGCATTCACTGAATGATAACAATAGTTCTTGAAATTTGTTGCACTTCTCTTCCAATTCATTGTATTTACTACTTAATTCGGCTAGTTCCGACTTCAGTTGTGTATTTTTCTTTATAATACATATGAACTCCTCTTCACTGTCATCCCTTTCCTTCAGTAGTTGCTCGTTGAGGGTTTTACAGGACTGAAGTTCTTTAAGTGTCGCATTCAGTTTGTCCTCAGTGTTTCGGGCAGCATTTCTGCGTGTAGTCATAGCCATTGCTTATTCTGAAAGTGTTATAAATACACAGTACAGTAAGTAATAATTAAGGTTATAAGTTTAATAAGAGCTAGGTACCTATTACTTATGTGTAATTATTTGATTTTAATAGTAGTGTATATTGTTAAGTTATTATATGTACTGTTGTCTGAGGCTAGATAGCGTTTGTCGTCTGTTTTACTTCCACTTATTGTCAAGTAAACAGAGACTTGCCGGCGCCTAATGTGTGAATATGGACGGGGCTCGTTTAGACGAGCAATGTTAAAATTGTGTGGCGAATTGTATTTAAAAGTAGTAATGTATGTTGTAGTGTACTGTTGTCTGAGGCTAGGTAGCTTTTGTCGTCTGTTTTACTTCCACTTATTGTCAAGTAAACAGAGACTTGCCGGTGCCTAATGTGTGAATATGGACGGGGCTCGTTTAGACGAGCAGTGTTATAGTTGTGTGGTGATTGAGTGTGATGAAATGTTAACAATAATGAGAAGAAGGCAACAATACTCCCCGGGTTTATCCAGTACGTGCAGCATTCAAATTTGAATTCCAATACGTGGGCACAGTATGACCGTTACGTTCAGTCACACGTCGTCGCTTGAAATTCCCAAAATAATCCAAGTTCTTGGTTTTGAGTATACACAATTTATTTCACTGCACTTATTAAGCAATTATTAACGATTATTTACGTAAAAACTTTACTTATTACACGGTTTAAATAATAAAATTAATTTTAAAATACGGAGCTACAAATTTTGACAACTTTCTCGTGGGGTTGCCAGTCGGCGAAAAAAAAAAAAAAAGGAAAAAAAAAAAATGAAATTATAATTTTCGCCCACATACGTCCATATGGCCCCAACTCGGCTCAAAATTAGCCCAAAAACTTAGTGTTCCAAATCCGGTTTTTAGTGTGCGGAATCGATTAGGCACATCAAAACTATACAAAATCCGTTAAAACAGTGCGAAAATACGAAATTATAATTTTCGCCCACATACGGCCATATGGCCCCAACTCGGCTCGAAATTCGCCCAAAAACTTAGTGTTCCGAATCCGGTTTTAAGTGTGCGGAATCGATTAGGCACATCAAAACTATACAAAATCTAACGGGTTTTGTATAGTTTTGATGTGCCTAATCGGCCATATGGCCCCAACTCGGCTCGAAATTCGCCCAAAAACTTAGTGTTCCAAATCCGGTTTTAAGTGTGCGGAATCGATTAGGCACATCAAAACTATACAAAATCCGTTAAAACAGTGCGAAAATACGAAATTATAATTTTCGCCCACATACGTCCATATGGCCCCAACTCGGCTCGAAATTCGCCCAAAAACTAAGTGTTCCAAATCCGGTTTTTAGTGTGCGGAATCGATTAGGCACATCAAAACTATACAAAATCCGTTAAAACAGCGCGAAAATACGAAATTATAATTTTCGCCCACATACGGCCATATGGCCCCAACTCGGCTCGAAATTCGCCCAAAAACTTAGTGTTCCGAATCCGGTTTTAAGTGTGCGGAATCGATTAGGCACATCAAAACTATACAAAATCTAACGGGTTTTGTATAGTTTTGATGTGCCTAATCGGCCATATGGCCCCAACTCGGCTCGAAATTCGCCCAAAAACTTAGTGTTCCAAATCCGGTTTTAAGTGTGCGGAATCGATTAGGCACATCAAAACTATACAAAATCCGTTAAAACAGTGCGAAAATACGAAATTATAATTTTCGCCCACATACGTCCATATGGCCCCAACTCGGCTCGAAATTCGCCCAAAAACTAAGTGTTCCAAATCCGGTTTTAAGTGTGCGGAATCGATTAGGCACATCAAAACTATACAAAATCCGTTAAAACAGTGCGAAAATACGAAATTATAATTTTCGCCCACATACGGCCATATGGCCCCAACTCGGCTCGAAATTCGCCCAAAAACTTAGTGTTCCGAATCCGGTTTTAAGTGTGCGGAATCGATTAGGCACATCAAAACTATACAAAATCTAACGGGTTTTGTATAGTTTTGATGTGCCTAATCGGCCATACGGCCCCAACTCGGCTCGAAATTCGCCCAAAAACTTAGTGTTCCAAATCCGGTTTTAAGTGTGCGGAATCGATTAGGCACATCAAAACTATACAAAATCCGTTAAAACAGCGCGAAAATACGAAATTATAATTTTCGCCCACATACGGCCATATGGCCCCAACTCGGCTCAAAATTAGCCCAAAAACTTAGTGTTCCAAATCCGGTTTTAAATGTGCGGAATCGATTAGGCACATCAAAACTATACAAAATCCGTTAAAACAGCGCGAAAATACGAAATTATAATTTTCGCCCACATACGTCCATATGGCCCCAACTCGGCTTGAAATTCGCCCAAAAACTTAGTGTTCCAAATCCGGTTTTAAGTGTGCGGAATCGATTAGGCACATCAAAACTATACAAAATCCGTTAAAACAGTGCGAAAATACGAAATTATAATTTTCGCCCACATACGTCCATATGGCCCCAACTCGGCTTGAAATTCGCCCAAAAACTTAGTGTTCCAAATCCGGTTTTAAGTGTGCGGAATCGATTAGGCACATCAAAACTATACAAAATCCGTTAAAACAGTGCGAAAATACGAAATTATAATTTTCGCCCACATACGTCCATATGGCCCCAACTCGGCTCAAAATTAGCCCAAAAACTTAGTGTTCCAAATCCGGTTTTTAGTGTGCGGAATCGATTAGGCACATCAAAACTATACAAAATCCGTTAAACCAGCGAGAAAATATGAAATTATAATTTTCGCCCACATACGTCCATATGGCCCCAACTCGGCTCAAAATTAGCCCAAAAACTTAGTGTTCCAAATCCGGTTTTTAGTGTGCGGAATCGATTAGGCACATCAAAACTATACAAAATCCGTTAAAACAGTGCGAAAATACGAAATTATAATTTTCGCCCACATACGGCCATATGGCCCCAACTCGGCTCGAAATTCGCCCAAAAACTTAGTGTTCCGAATCCGGTTTTAAGTGTGCGGAATCGATTAGGCACATCAAAACTATACAAAATCCGTTAAAACAGCGCGAAAATACGAAATTATAATTTTCGCCCACATACGTCCATATGGCCCCAACTCGGCTTGAAATTCGCCCAAAAACTTAGTGTTCCAAATCCGGTTTTAAGTGTGCGGAATCGATTAGGCACATCAAAACTATACAAAATCCGTTAAAACAGCGCGAAAATACGAAATTATAATTTTCGCCCACATACGGCCATATGGCCCCAACTCGGCTCAAAATTAGCCCAAAAACTTAGTGTTCCAAATCCGGTTTTAAATGTGCGGAATCGATTAGGCACATCAAAACTATACAAAATCCGTTAAAACAGCGCGAAAATATGAAATTATAATTTTCGCCCACATACGTCCATATGGCCCCAACTCGGCTCAAAATTAGCCCAAAACTTAGTGTTCCGAATCCGGTTTTTAGTGTGCGGAATCGATTAGGCACATCAAAACTATACAAAATCCGTTAAAACAGCGCGAAAATACGAAATTATAATTTTCGCCCACATACGTCCATATGGCCCCAACTCGGCTCGAAATTCGCCCAAAAACTTAGTGTTCCGAATCCGGTTTTAAGTGTGCGGAATCGATTAGGCACATCAAAACTATACAAAATCCGTTAAAACAGCGCGAAAATACGAAATTATAATTTTCGCCCACATACGTCCATATGGCCCCAACTCGGCTCGAAATTCGCCCAAAAACTTAGTGTTCCGAATCCGGTTTTAAGTGTGCGGAATCGATTAGGCACATCAAAACTATACAAAATCCGTTAAAACAGCGCGAAAATACGAAATTATAATTTTCGCCCACATACGTCCATATGGCCCCAACTCGGCTTGAAATTCGCCCAAAAACTTAGTGTTCCAAATCCGGTTTTAAGTGTGCGGAATCGATTAGGCACATCAAAACTATACAAAATCCGTTAAAACAGTGCGAAAATACGAAATTATAATTTTCGCCCACATACGTCCATATGGCCCCAACTCTGCTCAAAATTCGCCCAAAAACTTAGTGTTCCAAATCCGGTTTTTAGTGTGCGGAATCGATTAGGCACATCAAAACTATACAAAATCCGTTAAAACAGTGCGAAAATACGAAATTATAATTTTCGCCCACATACGTCCATATGGCCCCAACTCGGCTCGAAATTCGCCCAAAAACTTAGTGTTCCGAATCCGGTTTTAAGTGTGCGGAATCGATTAGGCACATCAAAACTATACAAAATCTAACGGGTTTTGTATAGTTTTGATGTGCCTAATCGGCCATACGGCCCCAACTCGGCTCGAAATTCGCCCAAAAACTTAGTGTTCCAAATCCGGTTTTAAGTGTGCGGAATCGATTAGGCACATCAAAACTATACAAAATCCGTTAAAACAGCGCGAAAATACGAAATTATAATTTTCGCCCACATACGGCCATATGGCCCCAACTCGGCTCAAAATTAGCCCAAAAACTTAGTGTTCCAAATCCGGTTTTAAATGTGCGGAATCGATTAGGCACATCAAAACTATACAAAATCCGTTAAAACAGCGCGAAAATACGAAATTATAATTTTCGCCCACATACGTCCATATGGCCCCAACTCGGCTTGAAATTCGCCCAAAAACTTAGTGTTCCAAATCCGGTTTTAAGTGTGCGGAATCGATTAGGCACATCAAAACTATACAAAATCCGTTAAAACAGTGCGAAAATACGAAATTATAATTTTCGCCCACATACGTCCATATGGCCCCAACTCGGCTTGAAATTCGCCCAAAAACTTAGTGTTCCAAATCCGGTTTTAAGTGTGCGGAATCGATTAGGCACATCAAAACTATACAAAATCCGTTAAAACAGTGCGAAAATACGAAATTATAATTTTCGCCCACATACGGCCATATGGCCCCAACTCGGCTCGAAATTCGCCCAAAAACTTAGTGTTCCGAATCCGGTTTTAAGTGTGCGGAATCGATTAGGCACATCAAAACTATACAAAATCCGTTAAAACAGCGCGAAAATACGAAATTATAATTTTCGCCCACATACGTCCATATGGCCCCAACTCGGCTTGAAATTCGCCCAAAAACTTAGTGTTCCAAATCCGGTTTTAAGTGTGCGGAATCGATTAGGCACATCAAAACTATACAAAATCCGTTAAAACAGCGCGAAAATACGAAATTATAATTTTCGCCCACATACGGCCATATGGCCCCAACTCGGCTCAAAATTAGCCCAAAAACTTAGTGTTCCAAATCCGGTTTTAAATGTGCGGAATCGATTAGGCACATCAAAACTATACAAAATCCGTTAAAACAGCGCGAAAATATGAAATTATAATTTTCGCCCACATACGTCCATATGGCCCCAACTCGGCTCAAAATTAGCCCAAAACTTAGTGTTCCGAATCCGGTTTTTAGTGTGCGGAATCGATTAGGCACATCAAAACTATACAAAATCCGTTAAAACAGCGCGAAAATACGAAATTATAATTTTCGCCCACATACGTCCATATGGCCCCAACTCGGCTCGAAATTCGCCCAAAAACTTAGTGTTCCGAATCCGGTTTTAAGTGTGCGGAATCGATTAGGCACATCAAAACTATACAAAATCCGTTAAAACAGCGCGAAAATACGAAATTATAATTTTCGCCCACATACGTCCATATGGCCCCAACTCGGCTCGAAATTCGCCCAAAAACTTAGTGTTCCGAATCCGGTTTTAAGTGTGCGGAATCGATTAGGCACATCAAAACTATACAAAATCCGTTAAAACAGCGCGAAAATACGAAATTATAATTTTCGCCCACATACGTCCATATGGCCCCAACTCGGCTTGAAATTCGCCCAAAAACTTAGTGTTCCAAATCCGGTTTTAAGTGTGCGGAATCGATTAGGCACATCAAAACTATACAAAATCCGTTAAAACAGTGCGAAAATACGAAATTATAATTTTCGCCCACATACGTCCATATGGCCCCAACTCTGCTCAAAATTCGCCCAAAAACTTAGTGTTCCAAATCCGGTTTTTAGTGTGCGGAATCGATTAGGCACATCAAAACTATACAAAATCCGTTAAAACAGTGCGAAAATACGAAATTATAATTTTCGCCCACATACGTCCATATGGCCCCAACTCGGCTCGAAATTCGCCCAAAAACTAAGTGTTCCAAATCCGGTTTTAAGTGTGCGGAATCGATTAGGCACATCAAAACTATACAAAATCCGTTAAAACAGCGCGAAAATATGAAATTATAATTTTCGCCCACATACGTCCATATGGCCCCAACTCGGCTCGAAATTCGCCCAAAAACTTAGTGTTCCAAATCCGGTTTTAAGTGTGCGGAATCGATTAGGCACATCAAAACTATACAAAATCCGTTAAAACAGCGCGAAAATACGAAATTATAATTTTCGCCCACATACGGCCATATGGCCCCAACTCGGCTCAAAATTCGCCCAAAAACTTAGTGTTCCAAATCCGGTTTTTAGTGTGCGGAATCGATTAGGCACATCAAAACTATACAAAATCCGTTAAAACAGTGCGAAAATACGAAATTATAATTTTCGCCCACATACGGCCATATGGCCCCAACTCGGCTCAAAATTAGCCCAAAAACTTAGTGTTCCAAATCCTGTTTTAAGTGTGCGGAATCGATTAGGCACATCAAAACTATACAAAATCCATTAAACCAGCGAGAAAATATGAAATTATAATTTTCGCCCACATACGTCCATATGGCCCCAACTCGGCTCAAAATTCGCCCAAAAACTTAGTGTTCCAAATCCGGTTTTTAGTGTGCGGAATCGATTAGGCACATCAAAACTATACAAAATCCGTTAAAACAGTGCGAAAATACGAAATTATAATTTTCGCCCACATACGGCCATATGGCCCCAACTCGGCTCAAAATTAGCCAAAAAACTTAGTGTTCCTAATCCGGTTTTTAGTGTGCGGAATCGATTAGGCACATCAAAACTATACAAAATCCGTTAAAACAGCGCGAAAATACGAAATTATAATTTTCGCCCACATACGGCCGTATAGCCCCAACTCGGCTCAAAATTAGCCCAAAAACTTAGTGTTCCAAATCCGGTTTTTAGTGTGCGGAATCGATTAGGCACATCAAAACTATACAAAATCCGTTAAAACAGTGCGAAAATACGAAATTATAATTTTCGCCCACATACGGCCATATGGCCCCAACTCGGCTCAAAATTAGCCCAAAAACTTAGTGTTCCAAATCCGGTTTTAAATGTGCGGAATCGATTAGGCACATCAAAACTATACAAAATCCGTTAAAACAGCGCGAAAATATGAAATTATAATTTTCGCCCACATACGTCCATATGGCCCCAACTCGGCTCAAAATTAGCCCAAAACTTAGTGTTCCGAATCCGGTTTTTAGTGTGCGGAATCGATTAGGCACATCAAAACTATACAAAATCCGTTAAAACAGTGCGAAAATACGAAATTATAATTTTCGCCCACATACGTCCATATGGCCCCAACTCGGCTCGAAATTCGCCCAAAAACTTAGTGTTCCGAATCCGGTTTTAAGTGTGCGGAATCGATTAGGCACATCAAAACTATACAAAATCCGTTAAAACAGCGCGAAAATACGAAATTATAATTTTCGCCCACATACGTCCATATGGCCCCAACTCGGCTCGAAATTCGCCCAAAAACTTAGTGTTCCGAATCCGGTTTTAAGTGTGCGGAATCGATTAGGCACATCAAAACTATACAAAATCCGTTAAAACAGCGCGAAAATACGAAATTATAATTTTCGCCCACATACGTCCATATGGCCCCAACTCGGCTTGAAATTCGCCCAAAAACTTAGTGTTCCAAATCCGGTTTTAAGTGTGCGGAATCGATTAGGCACATCAAAACTATACAAAATCCGTTAAAACAGTGCGAAAATACGAAATTATAATTTTCGCCCACATACGTCCATATGGCCCCAACTCTGCTCAAAATTAGCCCAAAAACTTAGTGTTCCAAATCCGGTTTTTAGTGTGCGGAATCGATTAGGCACATCAAAACTATACAAAATCCGTTAAAACAGTGCGAAAATACGAAATTATAATTTTCGCCCACATACGTCCATATGGCCCCAACTCGGCTCGAAATTCGCCCAAAAACTAAGTGTTCCAAATCCGGTTTTAAGTGTGCGGAATCGATTAGGCACATCAAAACTATACAAAATCCGTTAAAACAGCGCGAAAATATGAAATTATAATTTTCGCCCACATACGTCCATATGGCCCCAACTCGGCTCGAAATTCGCCCAAAAACTTAGTGTTCCAAATCCGGTTTTAAGTGTGCGGAATCGATTAGGCACATCAAAACTATACAAAATCCGTTAAAACAGCGCGAAAATACGAAATTATAATTTTCGCCCACATACGGCCATATGGCCCCAACTCGGCTCAAAATTAGCCCAAAAACTTAGTGTTCCAAATCCGGTTTTTAGTGTGCGGAATCGATTAGGCACATCAAAACTATACAAAATCCGTTAAAACAGCGCGAAAATACGAAATTATAATTTTCGCCCACATACGGCCGTATGGCCCCAACTCGGCTCAAAATTAGCCCAAAAACTTAGTGTTCCAAATCCGGTTTTTAGTGTGCGGAATCGATTAGGCACATCAAAACTATACAAAATCCGTTAAAACAGTGCGAAAATACGAAATTATAATTTTCGCCCACATACGGCCATATGGCCCCAACTCGGCTCAAAATTAGCCCAAAAACTTAGTGTTCCAAATCCTGTTTTAAGTGTGCGGAATCGATTAGGCACATCAAAACTATACAAAATCCATTAAACCAGCGAGAAAATATGAAATTATAATTTTCGCCCACATACGTCCATATGGCCCCAACTCGGCTCAAAATTCGCCCAAAAACTTAGTGTTCCAAATCCGGTTTTTAGTGTGCGGAATCGATTAGGCACATCAAAACTATACAAAATCCGTTAAAACAGTGCGAAAATACGAAATTATAATTTTCGCCCACATACGGCCATATGGCCCCAACTCGGCTCAAAATTAGCCAAAAAACTTAGTGTTCCAAATCCGGTTTTTAGTGTGCGGAATCGATTAGGCACATCAAAACTATACAAAATCCGTTAAAACAGCGCGAAAATACGAAATTATAATTTTCGCCCACATACGGCCGTATAGCCCCAACTCGGCTCAAAATTAGCCCAAAAACTTAGTGTTCCAAATCCGGTTTTTAGTGTGCGGAATCGATTAGGCACATCAAAACTATACAAAATCCGTTAAAACAGTGCGAAAATACGAAATTATAATTTTCGCCCACATACGGCCATATGGCCCCAACTCGGCTCGAAATTCGCCCAAAAACTTAGTGTTCCGAATCCGGTTTTAAGTGTGCGGAATCGATTAGGCACATCAAAACTATACAAAATCCGTTAAAACAGCGCGAAAATACGAAATTATAATTTTCGCCCACATACGTCCATATGGCCCCAACTCGGCTCAAAATTAGCCCAAAACTTAGTGTTCCGAATCCGGTTTTTAGTGTGCGGAATCGATTAGGCACATCAAAACTATACAAAATCCGTTAAAACAGCGCGAAAATACGAAATTATAATTTTCGCCCACATACGTCCATATGGCCCCAACTCGGCTCGAAATTCGCCCAAAAACTTAGTGTTCCGAATCCGGTTTTAAGTGTGCGGAATCGATTAGGCACATCAAAACTATACAAAATCCGTTAAAACAGCGCGAAAATACGAAATAATAATTTTCGCCCACATACGTCCATATGGCCCCAACTCGGCTCGAAATTCGCCCAAAAACTTAGTGTTCCGAATCCGGTTTTAAGTGTGCGGAATCGATTAGGCACATCAAAACTATACAAAATCCGTTAAAACAGCGCGAAAATACGAAATTATAATTTTCGCCCACATACGTCCATATGGCCCCAACTCGGCTTGAAATTCGCCCAAAAACTTAGTGTTCCAAATCCGGTTTTAAGTGTGCGGAATCGATTAGGCACATCAAAACTATACAAAATCCGTTAAAACAGTGCGAAAATACGAAATTATAATTTTCGCCCACATACGTCCATATGGCCCCAACTCTGCTCAAAATTCGCCCAAAAACTTAGTGTTCCAAATCCGGTTTTTAGTGTGCGGAATCGATTAGGCACATCAAAACTATACAAAATCCGTTAAAACAGTGCGAAAATACGAAATTATAATTTTCGCCCACATACGTCCATATGGCCCCAACTCGGCTCGAAATTCGCCCAAAAACTAAGTGTTCCAAATCCGGTTTTAAGTGTGCGGAATCGATTAGGCACATCAAAACTATACAAAATCCGTTAAAACAGCGCGAAAATATGAAATTATAATTTTCGCCCACATACGTCCATATGGCCCCAACTCGGCTCGAAATTCGCCCAAAAACTTAGTGTTCCAAATCCGGTTTTAAGTGTGCGGAATCGATTAGGCACATCAAAACTATACAAAATCCGTTAAAACAGCGCGAAAATACGAAATTATAATTTTCGCCCACATACGGCCATATGGCCCCAACTCGGCTCAAAATTCGCCCAAAAACTTAGTGTTCCAAATCCGGTTTTTAGTGTGCGGAATCGATTAGGCACATCAAAACTATACAAAATCCGTTAAAACAGTGCGAAAATACGAAATTATAATTTTCGCCCACATACGGCCATATGGCCCCAACTCGGCTCAAAATTAGCCCAAAAACTTAGTGTTCCAAATCCTGTTTTAAGTGTGCGGAATCGATTAGGCACATCAAAACTATACAAAATCCATTAAACCAGCGAGAAAATATGAAATTATAATTTTCGCCCACATACGTCCATATGGCCCCAACTCGGCTCAAAATTCGCCCAAAAACTTAGTGTTCCAAATCCGGTTTTTAGTGTGCGGAATCGATTAGGCACATCAAAACTATACAAAATCCGTTAAAACAGTGCGAAAATACGAAATTATAATTTTCGCCCACATACGGCCATATGGCCCCAACTCGGCTCAAAATTAGCCAAAAAACTTAGTGTTCCAAATCCGGTTTTTAGTGTGCGGAATCGATTAGGCACATCAAAACTATACAAAATCCGTTAAAACAGCGCGAAAATACGAAATTATAATTTTCGCCCACATACGGCCGTATAGCCCCAACTCGGCTCAAAATTAGCCCAAAAACTTAGTGTTCCAAATCCGGTTTTTAGTGTGCGGAATCGATTAGGCACATCAAAACTATACAAAATCCGTTAAAACAGTGCGAAAATACGAAATTATAATTTTCGCCCACATACGGCCATATGGCCCCAACTCGGCTCAAAATTAGCCCAAAAACTTAGTGTTCCAAATCCGGTTTTAAATGTGCGGAATCGATTAGGCACATCAAAACTATACAAAATCCGTTAAAACAGCGCGAAAATATGAAATTATAATTTTCGCCCACATACGTCCATATGGCCCCAACTCGGCTCAAAATTAGCCCAAAACTTAGTGTTCCGAATCCGGTTTTTAGTGTGCGGAATCGATTAGGCACATCAAAACTATACAAAATCCGTTAAAACAGTGCGAAAATACGAAATTATAATTTTCGCCCACATACGTCCATATGGCCCCAACTCGGCTCGAAATTCGCCCAAAAACTTAGTGTTCCGAATCCGGTTTTAAGTGTGCGGAATCGATTAGGCACATCAAAACTATACAAAATCCGTTAAAACAGCGCGAAAATACGAAATTATAATTTTCGCCCACATACGTCCATATGGCCCCAACTCGGCTCGAAATTCGCCCAAAAACTTAGTGTTCCGAATCCGGTTTTAAGTGTGCGGAATCGATTAGGCACATCAAAACTATACAAAATCCGTTAAAACAGCGCGAAAATACGAAATTATAATTTTCGCCCACATACGTCCATATGGCCCCAACTCGGCTTGAAATTCGCCCAAAAACTTAGTGTTCCAAATCCGGTTTTAAGTGTGCGGAATCGATTAGGCACATCAAAACTATACAAAATCCGTTAAAACAGTGCGAAAATACGAAATTATAATTTTCGCCCACATACGTCCATATGGCCCCAACTCTGCTCAAAATTAGCCCAAAAACTTAGTGTTCCAAATCCGGTTTTTAGTGTGCGGAATCGATTAGGCACATCAAAACTATACAAAATCCGTTAAAACAGTGCGAAAATACGAAATTATAATTTTCGCCCACATACGTCCATATGGCCCCAACTCGGCTCGAAATTCGCCCAAAAACTAAGTGTTCCAAATCCGGTTTTAAGTGTGCGGAATCGATTAGGCACATCAAAACTATACAAAATCCGTTAAAACAGCGCGAAAATATGAAATTATAATTTTCGCCCACATACGTCCATATGGCCCCAACTCGGCTCGAAATTCGCCCAAAAACTTAGTGTTCCAAATCCGGTTTTAAGTGTGCGGAATCGATTAGGCACATCAAAACTATACAAAATCCGTTAAAACAGCGCGAAAATACGAAATTATAATTTTCGCCCACATACGGCCGTATGGCCCCAACTCGGCTCAAAATTAGCCCAAAAACTTAGTGTTCCAAATCCGGTTTTTAGTGTGCGGAATCGATTAGGCACATCAAAACTATACAAAATCCGTTAAAACAGTGCGAAAATACGAAATTATAATTTTCGCCCACATACGGCCATATGGCCCCAACTCGGCTCAAAATTAGCCCAAAAACTTAGTGTTCCAAATCCGGTTTTTAGTGTGCGGAATCGATTAGGCACATCAAAACTATACAAAATCCGTTAAAACAGCGCGAAAATACGAAATTATAATTTTCGCCCACATACGGCCGTATGGCCCCAACTCGGCTCAAAATTAGCCCAAAAACTTAAGTGTTCCAAATCCGGTTTTTAGTGTGCGGAATCGATTAGGCACATCAAAACTATACAAAATCCGTTAAAACAGCGCGAAAATACGAAATTATAATTTTCGCCCACATACGGCCATATGGCCCCAACTCGGCTCAAAATTAGCCCAAAAACTTAGTGTTCCAAATCCTGTTTTAAGTGTGCGGAATCGATTAGGCACATCAAAACTATACAAAATCCGTTAAACCAGCGAGAAAATATGAAATTATAATTTTCGCCCACATACGTCCATATGGCCCCAACTCGGCTCAAAATTAGCCCAAAAACTTAGTGTTCCAAATCCGGTTTTTAGTGTGCGGAATCGATTAGGCACATCAAAACTATACAAAATCCGTTAAAACAGTGCGAAAATACGAAATTATAATTTTCGCCCACATACGGCCATATGGCCCCAACTCGGCTCAAAATTAGCCAAAAAACTTAGTGTTCCAAATCCGGTTTTTAGTGTGCGGAATCGATTAGGCACATCAAAACTATACAAAATCCGTTAAAACAGCGCGAAAATACGAAATTATAATTTTCGCCCACATACGGCCGTATAGCCCCAACTCGGCTCAAAATTAGCCCAAAAACTTAGTGTTCCAAATCCGGTTTTTAGTGTGCGGAATCGATTAGGCACATCAAAACTATACAAAATCCGTTAAAACAGTGCGAAAATACGAAATTATAATTTTCGCCCACATACGGCCATATGGCCCCAACTCGGCTCAAAATTCGCCCAAAAACTTAGTGTTCCAAATCCGGTTTTTAGTGTGCGGAATCGATTAGGCACATCAAAACTATACAAAATCCGTTAAAACAGTGCGAAAATACGAAATTATAATTTTCGCCCACATACGTCCATATGGCCCCAACTCGGCTCGAAATTCGCCCAAAAACTTAGTGTTCCGAATCCGGTTTTAAGTGTGCGGAATCGATTAGGCACATCAAAACTATACAAAATCCGTTAAAACAGCGCGAAAATACGAAATTATAATTTTCGCCCACATACGGCCATATGGCCCCAACTCGGCTCAAAATTAGCCCAAAAACTTAGTGTTCCAAATCCGGTTTTAAATGTGCGGAATCGATTAGGCACATCAAAACTATACAAAATCCGTTAAAACAGCGCGAAAATATGAAATTATAATTTTCGCCCACATACGTCCATATGGCCCCAACTCGGCTCAAAATTAGCCCAAAACTTAGTGTTCCGAATCCGGTTTTTAGTGTGCGGAATCGATTAGGCACATCAAAACTATACAAAATCCGTTAAAACAGCGCGAAAATACGAAATTATAATTTTCGCCCACATACGTCCATATGGCCCCAACTCGGCTCGAAATTCGCCCAAAAACTTAGTGTTCCGAATCCGGTTTTAAGTGTGCGGAATCGATTAGGCACATCAAAACTATACAAAATCCGTTAAAACAGCGCGAAAATACGAAATTATAATTTTCGCCCACATACGTCCATATGGCCCCAACTCGGCTCAAAATTAGCCCAAAAACTTAGTGTTCCAAATCCGGTTTTTAGTGTGCGGAATCGATTAGGCACATCAAAACTATACAAAATCCGTTAAAACAGTGCGAAAATACGAAATTATAATTTTCGCCCACATACGGCCATATGGCCCCAACTCGGCTCGAAATTCGCCCAAAAACTTAGTGTTCCGAATCCGGTTTTAAGTGTGCGGAATCGATTAGGCACATCAAAACTATACAAAATCTAACGGGTTTTGTATAGTTTTGATGTGCCTAATCGGCCATATGGCCCCAACTCGGCTCGAAATTCGCCCAAAAACTTAGTGTTCCAAATCCGGTTTTAAGTGTGCGGAATCGATTAGGCACATCAAAACTATACAAAATCCGTTAAAACAGTGCGAAAATACGAAATTATAATTTTCGCCCACATACGTCCATATGGCCCCAACTCGGCTCGAAATTCGCCCAAAAACTAAGTGTTCCAAATCCGGTTTTAAGTGTGCGGAATCGATTAGGCACATCAAAACTATACAAAATCCGTTAAAACAGTGCGAAAATACGAAATTATAATTTTCGCCCACATACGGCCATATGGCCCCAACTCGGCTCGAAATTCGCCCAAAAACTTAGTGTTCCGAATCCGGTTTTAAGTGTGCGGAATCGATTAGGCACATCAAAACTATACAAAATCTAACGGGTTTTGTATAGTTTTGATGTGCCTAATCGGCCATACGGCCCCAACTCGGCTCGAAATTCGCCCAAAAACTTAGTGTTCCAAATCCGGTTTTAAGTGTGCGGAATCGATTAGGCACATCAAAACTATACAAAATCCGTTAAAACAGCGCGAAAATACGAAATTATAATTTTCGCCCACATACGGCCATATGGCCCCAACTCGGCTCAAAATTAGCCCAAAAACTTAGTGTTCCAAATCCGGTTTTAAATGTGCGGAATCGATTAGGCACATCAAAACTATACAAAATCCGTTAAAACAGCGCGAAAATACGAAATTATAATTTTCGCCCACATACGTCCATATGGCCCCAACTCGGCTTGAAATTCGCCCAAAAACTTAGTGTTCCAAATCCGGTTTTAAGTGTGCGGAATCGATTAGGCACATCAAAACTATACAAAATCCGTTAAAACAGTGCGAAAATACGAAATTATAATTTTCGCCCACATACGTCCATATGGCCCCAACTCGGCTTGAAATTCGCCCAAAAACTTAGTGTTCCAAATCCGGTTTTAAGTGTGCGGAATCGATTAGGCACATCAAAACTATACAAAATCCGTTAAAACAGTGCGAAAATACGAAATTATAATTTTCGCCCACATACGTCCATATGGCCCCAACTCGGCTCAAAATTAGCCCAAAAACTTAGTGTTCCAAATCCGGTTTTTAGTGTGCGGAATCGATTAGGCACATCAAAACTATACAAAATCCGTTAAAACAGTGCGAAAATACGAAATTATAATTTTCGCCCACATACGGCCATATGGCCCCAACTCGGCTCGAAATTCGCCCAAAAACTTAGTGTTCCGAATCCGGTTTTAAGTGTGCGGAATCGATTAGGCACATCAAAACTATACAAAATCCGTTAAAACAGCGCGAAAATACGAAATTATAATTTTCGCCCACATACGTCCATATGGCCCCAACTCGGCTTGAAATTCGCCCAAAAACTTAGTGTTCCAAATCCGGTTTTAAGTGTGCGGAATCGATTAGGCACATCAAAACTATACAAAATCCGTTAAAACAGCGCGAAAATACGAAATTATAATTTTCGCCCACATACGGCCATATGGCCCCAACTCGGCTCAAAATTAGCCCAAAAACTTAGTGTTCCAAATCCGGTTTTAAATGTGCGGAATCGATTAGGCACATCAAAACTATACAAAATCCGTTAAAACAGCGCGAAAATATGAAATTATAATTTTCGCCCACATACGTCCATATGGCCCCAACTCGGCTCAAAATTAGCCCAAAACTTAGTGTTCCGAATCCGGTTTTTAGTGTGCGGAATCGATTAGGCACATCAAAACTATACAAAATCCGTTAAAACAGCGCGAAAATACGAAATTATAATTTTCGCCCACATACGTCCATATGGCCCCAACTCGGCTCGAAATTCGCCCAAAAACTTAGTGTTCCGAATCCGGTTTTAAGTGTGCGGAATCGATTAGGCACATCAAAACTATACAAAATCCGTTAAAACAGCGCGAAAATACGAAATTATAATTTTCGCCCACATACGTCCATATGGCCCCAACTCGGCTCGAAATTCGCCCAAAAACTTAGTGTTCCGAATCCGGTTTTAAGTGTGCGGAATCGATTAGGCACATCAAAACTATACAAAATCCGTTAAAACAGTGCGAAAATACGAAATTATAATTTTCGCCCACATACGTCCATATGGCCCCAACTCTGCTCAAAATTAGCCCAAAAACTTAGTGTTCCAAATCCGGTTTTTAGTGTGCGGAATCGATTAGGCACATCAAAACTATACAAAATCCGTTAAAACAGTGCGAAAATACGAAATTATAATTTTCGCCCACATACGGCCATATGGCCCCAACTCGGCTCGAAATTCGCCCAAAAACTAAGTGTTCCAAATCCGGTTTTAAGTGTGCGGAATCGATTAGGCACATCAAAACTATACAAAATCCGTTAAAACAGCGCGAAAATATGAAATTATAATTTTCGCCCACATACGTCCATATGGCCCCAACTCGGCTCGAAATTCGCCCAAAAACTTAGTGTTCCAAATCCGGTTTTAAGTGTGCGGAATCGATTAGGCACATCAAAACTATACAAAATCCGTTAAAACAGCGCGAAAATACGAAATTATAATTTTCGCCCACATACGGCCATATGGCCCCAACTCGGCTCAAAATTCGCCCAAAAACTTAGTGTTCCAAATCCGGTTTTTAGTGTGCGGAATCGATTAGGCACATCAAAACTATACAAAATCCGTTAAAACAGTGCGAAAATACGAAATTATAATTTTCGCCCACATACGGCCATATGGCCCCAACTCGGCTCAAAATTAGCCCAAAAACTTAGTGTTCCAAATCCTGTTTTAAGTGTGCGGAATCGATTAGGCACATCAAAACTATACAAAATCCATTAAACCAGCGAGAAAATATGAAATTATAATTTTCGCCCACATACGTCCATATGGCCCCAACTCGGCTCAAAATTCGCCCAAAAACTTAGTGTTCCAAATCCGGTTTTTAGTGTGCGGAATCGATTAGGCACATCAAAACTATACAAAATCCGTTAAAACAGTGCGAAAATACGAAATTATAATTTTCGCCCACATACGGCCATATGGCCCCAACTCGGCTCAAAATTAGCCAAAAAACTTAGTGTTCCAAATCCGGTTTTTAGTGTGCGGAATCGATTAGGCACATCAAAACTATACAAAATCCGTTAAAACAGCGCGAAAATACGAAATTATAATTTTCGCCCACATACGGCCGTATAGCCCCAACTCGGCTCAAAATTAGCCCAAAAACTTAGTGTTCCAAATCCGGTTTTTAGTGTGCGGAATCGATTAGGCACATCAAAACTATACAAAATCCGTTAAAACAGTGCGAAAATACGAAATTATAATTTTCGCCCACATACGGCCATATGGCCCCAACTCGGCTCAAAATTAGCCCAAAAACTTAGTGTTCCAAATCCTGTTTTAAGTGTGCGGAATCGATTAGGCACATCAAAACAATACAAAATCCGTTAAACCAGCGAGAAAATATGAAATTATAATTTTCGCCCACATACGTCCATATGGCCCCAACTCGGCTCAAAATTCGCCCAAAAACTTAGTGTTCCAAATCCGGTTTTTAGTGTGCGGAATCGATTAGGCACATCAAAACTATACAAAATCCGTTAAAACAGTGCGAAAATACGAAATTATAATTTTCGCCCACATACGGCCATATGGCCCCAACTCGGCTCAAAATTAGCCAAAAAACTTAGTGTTCCAAATCCGGTTTTTAGTGTGCGGAATCGATTAGGCACATCAAAACTATACAAAATCCGTTAAAACAGCGCGAAAATACGAAATTATAATTTTCGCCCACATACGGCCGTATAGCCCCAACTCGGCTCAAAATTAGCCCAAAAACTTAGTGTTCCAAATCCGGTTTTTAGTGTGCGGAATCGATTAGGCACATCAAAACTATACAAAATCCGTTAAAACAGTGCGAAAATACGAAATTATAATTTTCGCCCACATACGGCCATATGGCCCCAACTCGGCTCAAAATTAGCCCAAAAACTTAGTGTTCCAAATCCGGTTTTAAATGTGCGGAATCGATTAGGCACATCAAAACTATACAAAATCCGTTAAAACAGCGCGAAAATATGAAATTATAATTTTCGCCCACATACGTCCATATGGCCCCAACTCGGCTCAAAATTAGCCCAAAACTTAGTGTTCCGAATCCGGTTTTTAGTGTGCGGAATCGATTAGGCACATCAAAACTATACAAAATCCGTTAAAACAGTGCGAAAATACGAAATTATAATTTTCGCCCACATACGTCCATATGGCCCCAACTCGGCTCGAAATTCGCCCAAAAACTTAGTGTTCCGAATCCGGTTTTAAGTGTGCGGAATCGATTAGGCACATCAAAACTATACAAAATCCGTTAAAACAGCGCGAAAATACGAAATTATAATTTTCGCCCACATACGTCCATATGGCCCCAACTCGGCTCGAAATTCGCCCAAAAACTTAGTGTTCCGAATCCGGTTTTAAGTGTGCGGAATCGATTAGGCACATCAAAACTATACAAAATCCGTTAAAACAGCGCGAAAATACGAAATTATAATTTTCGCCCACATACGTCCATATGGCCCCAACTCGGCTTGAAATTCGCCCAAAAACTTAGTGTTCCAAATCCGGTTTTAAGTGTGCGGAATCGATTAGGCACATCAAAACTATACAAAATCCGTTAAAACAGTGCGAAAATACGAAATTATAATTTTCGCCCACATACGTCCATATGGCCCCAACTCTGCTCAAAATTAGCCCAAAAACTTAGTGTTCCAAATCCGGTTTTTAGTGTGCGGAATCGATTAGGCACATCAAAACTATACAAAATCCGTTAAAACAGTGCGAAAATACGAAATTATAATTTTCGCCCACATACGTCCATATGGCCCCAACTCGGCTCGAAATTCGCCCAAAAACTAAGTGTTCCAAATCCGGTTTTAAGTGTGCGGAATCGATTAGGCACATCAAAACTATACAAAATCCGTTAAAACAGCGCGAAAATATGAAATTATAATTTTCGCCCACATACGTCCATATGGCCCCAACTCGGCTCGAAATTCGCCCAAAAACTTAGTGTTCCAAATCCGGTTTTAAGTGTGCGGAATCGATTAGGCACATCAAAACTATACAAAATCCGTTAAAACAGCGCGAAAATACGAAATTATAATTTTCGCCCACATACGGCCGTATGGCCCCAACTCGGCTCAAAATTAGCCCAAAAACTTAGTGTTCCAAATCCGGTTTTTAGTGTGCGGAATCGATTAGGCACATCAAAACTATACAAAATCCGTTAAAACAGTGCGAAAATACGAAATTATAATTTTCGCCCACATACGGCCATATGGCCCCAACTCGGCTCAAAATTAGCCCAAAAACTTAGTGTTCCAAATCCTGTTTTAAGTGTGCGGAATCGATTAGGCACATCAAAACTATACAAAATCCATTAAACCAGCGAGAAAATATGAAATTATAATTTTCGCCCACATACGTCCATATGGCCCCAACTCGGCTCAAAATTCGCCCAAAAACTTAGTGTTCCAAATCCGGTTTTTAGTGTGCGGAATCGATTAGGCACATCAAAACTATACAAAATCCGTTAAAACAGTGCGAAAATACGAAATTATAATTTTCGCCCACATACGGCCATATGGCCCCAACTCGGCTCAAAATTAGCCAAAAAACTTAGTGTTCCAAATCCGGTTTTTAGTGTGCGGAATCGATTAGGCACATCAAAACTATACAAAATCCGTTAAAACAGCGCGAAAATACGAAATTATAATTTTCGCCCACATACGGCCGTATAGCCCCAACTCGGCTCAAAATTAGCCCAAAAACTTAGTGTTCCAAATCCGGTTTTTAGTGTGCGGAATCGATTAGGCACATCAAAACTATACAAAATCCGTTAAAACAGTGCGAAAATACGAAATTATAATTTTCGCCCACATACGGCCATATGGCCCCAACTCGGCTCAAAATTCGCCCAAAAACTTAGTGTTCCAAATCCGGTTTTTAGTGTGCGGAATCGATTAGGCACATCAAAACTATACAAAATCCGTTAAAACAGTGCGAAAATACGAAATTATAATTTTCGCCCACATACGTCCATATGGCCCCAACTCGGCTCGAAATTCGCCCAAAAACTTAGTGTTCCGAATCCGGTTTTAAGTGTGCGGAATCGATTAGGCACATCAAAACTATACAAAATCCGTTAAAACAGCGCGAAAATACGAAATTATAATTTTCGCCCACATACGGCCATATGGCCCCAACTCGGCTCAAAATTAGCCCAAAAACTTAGTGTTCCAAATCCGGTTTTAAATGTGCGGAATCGATTAGGCACATCAAAACTATACAAAATCCGTTAAAACAGCGCGAAAATATGAAATTATAATTTTCGCCCACATACGTCCATATGGCCCCAACTCGGCTCAAAATTAGCCCAAAACTTAGTGTTCCGAATCCGGTTTTTAGTGTGCGGAATCGATTAGGCACATCAAAACTATACAAAATCCGTTAAAACAGCGCGAAAATACGAAATTATAATTTTCGCCCACATACGTCCATATGGCCCCAACTCGGCTCGAAATTCGCCCAAAAACTTAGTGTTCCGAATCCGGTTTTAAGTGTGCGGAATCGATTAGGCACATCAAAACTATACAAAATCCGTTAAAACAGCGCGAAAATACGAAATTATAATTTTCGCCCACATACGTCCATATGGCCCCAACTCGGCTCAAAATTAGCCCAAAAACTTAGTGTTCCAAATCCGGTTTTTAGTGTGCGGAATCGATTAGGCACATCAAAACTATACAAAATCCGTTAAAACAGTGCGAAAATACGAAATTATAATTTTCGCCCACATACGGCCATATGGCCCCAACTCGGCTCGAAATTCGCCCAAAAACTTAGTGTTCCGAATCCGGTTTTAAGTGTGCGGAATCGATTAGGCACATCAAAACTATACAAAATCTAACGGGTTTTGTATAGTTTTGATGTGCCTAATCGGCCATATGGCCCCAACTCGGCTCGAAATTCGCCCAAAAACTTAGTGTTCCAAATCCGGTTTTAAGTGTGCGGAATCGATTAGGCACATCAAAACTATACAAAATCCGTTAAAACAGTGCGAAAATACGAAATTATAATTTTCGCCCACATACGTCCATATGGCCCCAACTCGGCTCGAAATTCGCCCAAAAACTAAGTGTTCCAAATCCGGTTTTAAGTGTGCGGAATCGATTAGGCACATCAAAACTATACAAAATCCGTTAAAACAGTGCGAAAATACGAAATTATAATTTTCGCCCACATACGGCCATATGGCCCCAACTCGGCTCGAAATTCGCCCAAAAACTTAGTGTTCCGAATCCGGTTTTAAGTGTGCGGAATCGATTAGGCACATCAAAACTATACAAAATCTAACGGGTTTTGTATAGTTTTGATGTGCCTAATCGGCCATACGGCCCCAACTCGGCTCGAAATTCGCCCAAAAACTTAGTGTTCCAAATCCGGTTTTAAGTGTGCGGAATCGATTAGGCACATCAAAACTATACAAAATCCGTTAAAACAGCGCGAAAATACGAAATTATAATTTTCGCCCACATACGGCCATATGGCCCCAACTCGGCTCAAAATTAGCCCAAAAACTTAGTGTTCCAAATCCGGTTTTAAATGTGCGGAATCGATTAGGCACATCAAAACTATACAAAATCCGTTAAAACAGCGCGAAAATACGAAATTATAATTTTCGCCCACATACGTCCATATGGCCCCAACTCGGCTTGAAATTCGCCCAAAAACTTAGTGTTCCAAATCCGGTTTTAAGTGTGCGGAATCGATTAGGCACATCAAAACTATACAAAATCCGTTAAAACAGTGCGAAAATACGAAATTATAATTTTCGCCCACATACGTCCATATGGCCCCAACTCGGCTTGAAATTCGCCCAAAAACTTAGTGTTCCAAATCCGGTTTTAAGTGTGCGGAATCGATTAGGCACATCAAAACTATACAAAATCCGTTAAAACAGTGCGAAAATACGAAATTATAATTTTCGCCCACATACGTCCATATGGCCCCAACTCGGCTCAAAATTAGCCCAAAAACTTAGTGTTCCAAATCCGGTTTTTAGTGTGCGGAATCGATTAGGCACATCAAAACTATACAAAATCCGTTAAAACAGTGCGAAAATACGAAATTATAATTTTCGCCCACATACGGCCATATGGCCCCAACTCGGCTCGAAATTCGCCCAAAAACTTAGTGTTCCGAATCCGGTTTTAAGTGTGCGGAATCGATTAGGCACATCAAAACTATACAAAATCCGTTAAAACAGCGCGAAAATATGAAATTATAATTTTCGCCCACATACGTCCATATGGCCCCAACTCGGCTTGAAATTCGCCCAAAAACTTAGTGTTCCAAATCCGGTTTTAAGTGTGCGGAATCGATTAGGCACATCAAAACTATACAAAATCCGTTAAAACAGCGCGAAAATACGAAATTATAATTTTCGCCCACATACGGCCATATGGCCCCAACTCGGCTCAAAATTAGCCCAAAAACTTAGTGTTCCAAATCCGGTTTTAAATGTGCGGAATCGATTAGGCACATCAAAACTATACAAAATCCGTTAAAACAGCGCGAAAATATGAAATTATAATTTTCGCCCACATACGTCCATATGGCCCCAACTCGGCTCAAAATTAGCCCAAAACTTAGTGTTCCGAATCCGGTTTTTAGTGTGCGGAATCGATTAGGCACATCAAAACTATACAAAATCCGTTAAAACAGTGCGAAAATACGAAATTATAATTTTCGCCCACATACGTCCATATGGCCCCAACTCGGCTTGAAATTCGCCCAAAAACTTAGTGTTCCAAATCCGGTTTTAAGTGTGCGGAATCGATTAGGCACATCAAAACTATACAAAATCCGTTAAAACAGTGCGAAAATACGAAATTATAATTTTCGCCCACATACGTCCATATGGCCCCAACTCGGCTTGAAATTCGCCCAAAAACTTAGTGTTCCAAATCCGGTTTTAAGTGTGCGGAATCGATTAGGCACATCAAAACTATACAAAATCCGTTAAAACAGTGCGAAAATACGAAATTATAATTTTCGCCCACATACGTCCATATGGCCCCAACTCGGCTCAAAATTAGCCCAAAAACTTAGTGTTCCAAATCCGGTTTTTAGTGTGCGGAATCGATTAGGCACATCAAAACTATACAAAATCCGTTAAAACAGTGCGAAAATACGAAATTATAATTTTCGCCCACATACGGCCATATGGCCCCAACTCGGCTCGAAATTCGCCCAAAAACTTAGTGTTCCGAATCCGGTTTTAAGTGTGCGGAATCGATTAGGCACATCAAAACTATACAAAATCCGTTAAAACAGCGCGAAAATACGAAATTATAATTTTCGCCCACATACGTCCATATGGCCCCAACTCGGCTTGAAATTCGCCCAAAAACTTAGTGTTCCAAATCCGGTTTTAAGTGTGCGGAATCGATTAGGCACATCAAAACTATACAAAATCCGTTAAAACAGCGCGAAAATACGAAATTATAATTTTCGCCCACATACGGCCATATGGCCCCAACTCGGCTCAAAATTAGCCCAAAAACTTAGTGTTCCAAATCCGGTTTTAAATGTGCGGAATCGATTAGGCACATCAAAACTATACAAAATCCGTTAAAACAGCGCGAAAATATGAAATTATAATTTTCGCCCACATACGTCCATATGGCCCCAACTCGGCTCAAAATTAGCCCAAAACTTAGTGTTCCGAATCCGGTTTTTAGTGTGCGGAATCGATTAGGCACATCAAAACTATACAAAATCCGTTAAAACAGCGCGAAAATACGAAATTATAATTTTCGCCCACATACGTCCATATGGCCCCAACTCGGCTCGAAATTCGCCCAAAAACTTAGTGTTCCGAATCCGGTTTTAAGTGTGCGGAATCGATTAGGCACATCAAAACTATACAAAATCCGTTAAAACAGCGCGAAAATACGAAATTATAATTTTCGCCCACATACGTCCATATGGCCCCAACTCGGCTCGAAATTCGCCCAAAAACTTAGTGTTCCGAATCCGGTTTTAAGTGTGCGGAATCGATTAGGCACATCAAAACTATACAAAATCCGTTAAAACAGTGCGAAAATACGAAATTATAATTTTCGCCCACATACGTCCATATGGCCCCAACTCTGCTCAAAATTAGCCCAAAAACTTAGTGTTCCAAATCCGGTTTTTAGTGTGCGGAATCGATTAGGCACATCAAAACTATACAAAATCCGTTAAAACAGTGCGAAAATACGAAATTATAATTTTCGCCCACATACGTCCATATGGCCCCAACTCGGCTCGAAATTCGCCCAAAAACTAAGTGTTCCAAATCCGGTTTTAAGTGTGCGGAATCGATTAGGCACATCAAAACTATACAAAATCCGTTAAAACAGCGCGAAAATATGAAATTATAATTTTCGCCCACATACGTCCATATGGCCCCAACTCGGCTCGAAATTCGCCCAAAAACTTAGTGTTCCAAATCCGGTTTTAAGTGTGCGGAATCGATTAGGCACATCAAAACTATACAAAATCCGTTAAAACAGCGCGAAAATACGAAATTATAATTTTCGCCCACATACGGGGCCATATGGCCCCAACTCGGCTCAAAATTAGCCCAAAAACTTAGTGTTCCAAATCCGGTTGTTAGTGTGCGGAATCGATTAGGCACATCAAAACTATACAAAATCCGTTAAAACAGCGCGAAGATACGAAATTATAATTTTCGCCCACATACGGCCGTATGGCCCCAACTCGGCTCAAAATTAGCCCAAAAACTTAGTGTTCCAAATCCGGTTTTTAGTGTGCGGAATCGATTAGGCACATCAAAACTATACAAAATCCGTTAAAACAGTGCGAAAATACGAAATTATAATTTTCGCCCACATACGGCCATATGGCCCCAACTCGGCTCAAAATTAGCCCAAAAACTTAGTGTTCCAAATCCTGTTTTAAGTGTGCGGAATCGATTAGGCACATCAAAACTATACAAAATCCGTTAAACCAGCGAGAAAATATGAAATTATAATTTTCGCCCACATACGTCCATATGGCCCCAACTCGGCTCGAAATTAGCCCAAAAACTTAGTGTTCCAAATCCGGTTTTTAGTGTGCGGAATCGATTAGGCACATCAAAACTATACAAAATCCGTTAAAACAGTGCGAAAATACGAAATTATAATTTTCGCCCACATTCGTCCATATGGCCCCAACTCGGCTCGAAATTCGCCCAAAAACTTAGTGTTCCAAATCCGGTTTTAAGTGTGCGGAATCGATTAGGCACATCAAAACTATACAAAATCCGTTAAAACAGCGCGAAAATACGAAATTATAATTTTCGCCCACATACGGCCGTATGGCCACAACTCGGCTCAAAATTAGCCCAAAAACTTAGTGTTCCAAATCCGGTTTTTAGTGTGTGGAATCGATTAGGCACATCAAAACTATACAAAATCCGTTAAAACAGTGCGAAAATACGAAATTATAATTTTCGCCCACATACGGCCATATGGCCCCAACTCGGCTCGAAATTCGCCCAAAAACTTAGTGTTCCGAATCCGGTTTTAAGTGTGCGGAATCGATTAGGCACATCAAAACTATACAAAATCTAACGGGTTTTGTATAGTTTTGATGTGCCTAATCGGCCATATGGCCCCAACTCGGCTCGAAATTCGCCCAAAAACTTAGTGTTCCAAATCCGGTTTTAAGTGTGCGGAATCGATTAGGCACATCAAAACTATACAAAATCCGTTAAAACAGCGCGAAAATACGAAATTATAATTTTCGCCCACATACGGCCATATGGCCCCAACTCGGCTCAAAATTAGCCCAAAAACTTAGTGTTCCGAATCCGGTTTTAAGTGTGCGGAATCGATTAGGCACATCAAAACTATACAAAATCCGTTAAAACAGCGCGAATATACGAAATTATAATTTTCGCCCACATACGTCCATATGGCCCCAACTCGGCTCGAAATTCGCCCAAAAACTTAGTGTTCCGAATCCGGTTTTAAGTGTGCGGAATCGATTAGGCACATCAAAACTATACAAAATCCGTTAAAACAGCGCGAAAATATGAAATTATAATTTTCGCCCACATACGTCCATATGGCCCCAACTCGGCTCGAAATTCGCCCAAAAACTTAGTGTTCCAAATCCGGTTTTAAGTGTGCGGAATCGATTAGGCACATCAAAACTATACAAAATCCGTTAAAACAGCGCGAATATACGAAATTATAATTTTCGCCCACATACGTCCATATGGCCCCAACTCGGCTCAAAATTAGCCCAAAAACTTAGTGTTCCGAATCCGGTTTTTAGTATGCGGAATCGATTAGGCACATCAAAACTATACAAAATCCGTTAAAACAGTGCGAAAATACGAAATTATAATTTTCGCCCACATACGTCCATATGGCCCCAACTCGGCTCGAAATTCGCCCAAAAACTAAGTGTTCCAAATCCGGTTTTAAGTGTGCGGAATCGATTAGGCACATCAAAACTATACAAAATCCGTTAAAACAGCGCGAAAATATGAAATTATAATTTTCGCCCACATACGTCCATATGGCCCCAACTCGGCTCGAAATTCGCCCAAAAACTTAGTGTTCCAAATCCGGTTTTAAGTGTGCGGAATCGATTAGGCACATCAAAACTATACAAAATCCGTTAAAACAGCGCGAAAATACGAAATTATAATTTTCGCCCACATACGGGGCCATATGGCCCCAACTCGGCTCAAAATTAGCCCAAAAACTTAGTGTTCCAAATCCGGTTGTTAGTGTGCGGAATCGATTAGGCACATCAAAACTATACAAAATCCGTTAAAACAGCGCGAAGATACGAAATTATAATTTTCGCCCACATACGGCCGTATGGCCCCAACTCGGCTCAAAATTAGCCCAAAAACTTAGTGTTCCAAATCCGGTTTTTAGTGTGCGGAATCGATTAGGCACATCAAAACTATACAAAATCCGTTAAAACAGTGCGAAAATACGAAATTATAATTTTCGCCCACATACGGCCATATGGCCCCAACTCGGCTCAAAATTAGCCCAAAAACTTAGTGTTCCAAATCCTGTTTTAAGTGTGCGGAATCGATTAGGCACATCAAAACTATACAAAATCCGTTAAACCAGCGAGAAAATATGAAATTATAATTTTCGCCCACATACGTCCATATGGCCCCAACTCGGCTCGAAATTAGCCCAAAAACTTAGTGTTCCAAATCCGGTTTTTAGTGTGCGGAATCGATTAGGCACATCAAAACTATACAAAATCCGTTAAAACAGTGCGAAAATACGAAATTATAATTTTCGCCCACATTCGTCCATATGGCCCCAACTCGGCTCGAAATTCGCCCAAAAACTTAGTGTTCCAAATCCGGTTTTAAGTGTGCGGAATCGATTAGGCACATCAAAACTATACAAAATCCGTTAAAACAGCGCGAAAATACGAAATTATAATTTTCGCCCACATACGGCCGTATGGCCACAACTCGGCTCAAAATTAGCCCAAAAACTTAGTGTTCCAAATCCGGTTTTTAGTGTGTGGAATCGATTAGGCACATCAAAACTATACAAAATCCGTTAAAACAGTGCGAAAATACGAAATTATAATTTTCGCCCACATACGGCCATATGGCCCCAACTCGGCTCGAAATTCGCCCAAAAACTTAGTGTTCCGAATCCGGTTTTAAGTGTGCGGAATCGATTAGGCACATCAAAACTATACAAAATCTAACGGGTTTTGTATAGTTTTGATGTGCCTAATCGGCCATATGGCCCCAACTCGGCTCGAAATTCGCCCAAAAACTTAGTGTTCCAAATCCGGTTTTAAGTGTGCGGAATCGATTAGGCACATCAAAACTATACAAAATCCGTTAAAACAGCGCGAAAATACGAAATTATAATTTTCGCCCACATACGGCCATATGGCCCCAACTCGGCTCAAAATTAGCCCAAAAACTTAGTGTTCCGAATCCGGTTTTAAGTGTGCGGAATCGATTAGGCACATCAAAACTATACAAAATCCGTTAAAACAGCGCGAATATACGAAATTATAATTTTCGCCCACATACGTCCATATGGCCCCAACTCGGCTCGAAATTCGCCCAAAAACTTAGTGTTCCGAATCCGGTTTTAAGTGTGCGGAATCGATTAGGCACATCAAAACTATACAAAATCCGTTAAAACAGCGCGAAAATATGAAATTATAATTTTCGCCCACATACGTCCATATGGCCCCAACTCGGCTCGAAATTCGCCCAAAAACTTAGTGTTCCAAATCCGGTTTTAAGTGTGCGGAATCGATTAGGCACATCAAAACTATACAAAATCCGTTAAAACAGCGCGAATATACGAAATTATAATTTTCGCCCACATACGTCCATATGGCCCCAACTCGGCTCAAAATTAGCCCAAAAACTTAGTGTTCCGAATCCGGTTTTTAGTATGCGGAATCGATTAGGCACATCAAAACTATACAAAATCCGTTAAAACAGTGCGAAAACACGAAATTATAATTTTCGCCCACATACGTCCATATGGCCCCAACTCGGCTCGAAATTCGCCCAAAAACTAAGTGTTCCAAATCCGGTTTTAAGTGTGCGGAATCGATTAGGCACATCAAAACTATACAAAATCCGTTAAAACAGCGCGAAAATATGAAATTATAATTTTCGCCCACATACGTCCATATGGCCCCAACTCGGCTCGAAATTCGCCCAAAAACTTAGTGTTCCAAATCCGGTTTTAAGTGTGCGGAATCGATTAGGCACATCAAAACTATACAAAATCCGTTAAAACAGCGCGAAAATACGAAATTATAATTTTCGCCCACATACGGGGCCATATGGCCCCAACTCGGCTCAAAATTAGCCCAAAAACTTAGTGTTCCAAATCCGGTTGTTAGTGTGCGGAATCGATTAGGCACATCAAAACTATACAAAATCCGTTAAAACAGCGCGAAGATACGAAATTATAATTTTCGCCCACATACGGCCGTATGGCCCCAACTCGGCTCAAAATTAGCCCAAAAACTTAGTGTTCCAAATCCGGTTTTTAGTGTGCGGAATCGATTAGGCACATCAAAACTATACAAAATCCGTTAAAACAGTGCGAAAATACGAAATTATAATTTTCGCCCACATACGGCCATATGGCCCCAACTCGGCTCAAAATTAGCCCAAAAACTTAGTGTTCCAAATCCTGTTTTAAGTGTGCGGAATCGATTAGGCACATCAAAACTATACAAAATCCGTTAAACCAGCGAGAAAATATGAAATTATAATTTTCGCCCACATACGTCCATATGGCCCCAACTCGGCTCGAAATTAGCCCAAAAACTTAGTGTTCCAAATCCGGTTTTTAGTGTGCGGAATCGATTAGGCACATCAAAACTATACAAAATCCGTTAAAACAGTGCGAAAATACGAAATTATAATTTTCGCCCACATTCGTCCATATGGCCCCAACTCGGCTCGAAATTCGCCCAAAAACTTAGTGTTCCAAATCCGGTTTTAAGTGTGCGGAATCGATTAGGCACATCAAAACTATACAAAATCCGTTAAAACAGCGCGAAAATACGAAATTATAATTTTCGCCCACATACGGCCGTATGGCCACAACTCGGCTCAAAATTAGCCCAAAAACTTAGTGTTCCAAATCCGGTTTTTAGTGTGTGGAATCGATTAGGCACATCAAAACTATACAAAATCCGTTAAAACAGTGCGAAAATACGAAATTATAATTTTCGCCCACATACGGCCATATGGCCCCAACTCGGCTCGAAATTCGCCCAAAAACTTAGTGTTCCGAATCCGGTTTTAAGTGTGCGGAATCGATTAGGCACATCAAAACTATACAAAATCTAACGGGTTTTGTATAGTTTTGATGTGCCTAATCGGCCATATGGCCCCAACTCGGCTCGAAATTCGCCCAAAAACTTAGTGTTCCAAATCCGGTTTTAAGTGTGCGGAATCGATTAGGCACATCAAAACTATACAAAATCCGTTAAAACAGCGCGAAAATACGAAATTATAATTTTCGCCCACATACGGCCATATGGCCCCAACTCGGCTCAAAATTAGCCCAAAAACTTAGTGTTCCGAATCCGGTTTTAAGTGTGCGGAATCGATTAGGCACATCAAAACTATACAAAATCCGTTAAAACAGCGCGAATATACGAAATTATAATTTTCGCCCACATACGTCCATATGGCCCCAACTCGGCTCGAAATTCGCCCAAAAACTTAGTGTTCCGAATCCGGTTTTAAGTGTGCGGAATCGATTAGGCACATCAAAACTATACAAAATCCGTTAAAACAGCGCGAAAATATGAAATTATAATTTTCGCCCACATACGTCCATATGGCCCCAACTCGGCTCGAAATTCGCCCAAAAACTTAGTGTTCCAAATCCGGTTTTAAGTGTGCGGAATCGATTAGGCACATCAAAACTATACAAAATCCGTTAAAACAGCGCGAATATACGAAATTATAATTTTCGCCCACATACGTCCATATGGCCCCAACTCGGCTCAAAATTAGCCCAAAAACTTAGTGTTCCGAATCCGGTTTTTAGTATGCGGAATCGATTAGGCACATCAAAACTATACAAAATCCGTTAAAACAGTGCGAAAATACGAAATTATAATTTTCGCCCACATACGTCCATATGGCCCCAACTCGGCTCGAAATTCGCCCAAAAACTAAGTGTTCCAAATCCGGTTTTAAGTGTGCGGAATCGATTAGGCACATCAAAACTATACAAAATCCGTTAAAACAGCGCGAAAATATGAAATTATAATTTTCGCCCACATACGTCCATATGGCCCCAACTCGGCTCGAAATTCGCCCAAAAACTTAGTGTTCCAAATCCGGTTTTAAGTGTGCGGAATCGATTAGGCACATCAAAACTATACAAAATCCGTTAAAACAGCGCGAAAATACGAAATTATAATTTTCGCCCACATACGGGGCCATATGGCCCCAACTCGGCTCAAAATTAGCCCAAAAACTTAGTGTTCCAAATCCGGTTGTTAGTGTGCGGAATCGATTAGGCACATCAAAACTATACAAAATCCGTTAAAACAGCGCGAAGATACGAAATTATAATTTTCGCCCACATACGGCCGTATGGCCCCAACTCGGCTCAAAATTAGCCCAAAAACTTAGTGTTCCAAATCCGGTTTTTAGTGTGCGGAATCGATTAGGCACATCAAAACTATACAAAATCCGTTAAAACAGTGCGAAAATACGAAATTATAATTTTCGCCCACATACGGCCATATGGCCCCAACTCGGCTCAAAATTAGCCCAAAAACTTAGTGTTCCAAATCCTGTTTTAAGTGTGCGGAATCGATTAGGCACATCAAAACTATACAAAATCCGTTAAACCAGCGAGAAAATATGAAATTATAATTTTCGCCCACATACGTCCATATGGCCCCAACTCGGCTCGAAATTAGCCCAAAAACTTAGTGTTCCAAATCCGGTTTTTAGTGTGCGGAATCGATTAGGCACATCAGAACTATACAAAATCCGTTAAAACAGTGCGAAAATACGAAATTATAATTTTCGCCCACATTCGTCCATATGGCCCCAACTCGGCTCGAAATTCGCCCAAAAACTTAGTGTTCCAAATCCGGTTTTAAGTGTGCGGAATCGATTAGGCACATCAAAACTATACAAAATCCGTTAAAACAGCGCGAAAATACGAAATTATAATTTTCGCCCACATACGGCCGTATGGCCACAACTCGGCTCAAAATTAGCCCAAAAACTTAGTGTTCCAAATCCGGTTTTTAGTGTGTGGAATCGATTAGGCACATCAAAACTATACAAAATCCGTTAAAACAGTGCGAAAATACGAAATTATAATTTTCGCCCACATACGGCCATATGGCCCCAACTCGGCTCGAAATTCGCCCAAAAACTTAGTGTTCCGAATCCGGTTTTAAGTGTGCGGAATCGATTAGGCACATCAAAACTATACAAAATCTAACGGGTTTTGTATAGTTTTGATGTGCCTAATCGGCCATATGGCCCCAACTCGGCTCGAAATTCGTCCAAAAACTTAGTGTTCCAAATCCGGTTTTAAGTGTGCGGAATCGATTAGGCACATCAAAACTATACAAAATCCGTTAAAACAGCGCGAAAATACGAAATTATAATTTTCGCCCACATACGGCCATATGGCCCCAACTCGGCTCAAAATTAGCCCAAAAACTTAGTGTTCCGAATCCGGTTTTAAGTGTGCGGAATCGATTAGGCACATCAAAACTATACAAAATCCGTTAAAACAGCGCGAATATACGAAATTATAATTTTCGCCCACATACGTCCATATGGCCCCAACTCGGCTCGAAATTCGCCCAAAAACTTAGTGTTCCGAATCCGGTTTTAAGTGTGCGGAATCGATTAGGCACATCAAAACTATACAAAATCCGTTAAAACAGCGCGAAAATATGAAATTATAATTTTCGCCCACATACGTCCATATGGCCCCAACTCGGCTCGAAATTCGCCCAAAAACTTAGTGTTCCAAATCCGGTTTTAAGTGTGCGGAATCGATTAGGCACATCAAAACTATACAAAATCCGTTAAAACAGCGCGAATATACGAAATTATAATTTTCGCCCACATACGTCCATATGGCCCCAACTCGGCTCAAAATTAGCCCAAAAACTTAGTGTTCCGAATCCGGTTTTTAGTATGCGGAATCGATTAGGCACATCAAAACTATACAAAATCCGTTAAAACAGTGCGAAAATACGAAATTATAATTTTCGCCCACATACGTCCATATGGCCCCAACTCGGCTCGAAATTCGCCCAAAAACTAAGTGTTCCAAATCCGGTTTTAAGTGTGCGGAATCGATTAGGCACATCAAAACTATACAAAATCCGTTAAAACAGCGCGAAAATATGAAATTATAATTTTCGCCCACATACGTCCATATGGCCCCAACTCGGCTCGAAATTCGCCCAAAAACTTAGTGTTCCAAATCCGGTTTTAAGTGTGCGGAATCGATTAGGCACATCAAAACTATACAAAATCCGTTAAAACAGCGCGAAAATACGAAATTATAATTTTCGCCCACATACGGGGCCATATGGCCCCAACTCGGCTCAAAATTAGCCCAAAAACTTAGTGTTCCAAATCCGGTTGTTAGTGTGCGGAATCGATTAGGCACATCAAAACTATACAAAATCCGTTAAAACAGCGCGAAGATACGAAATTATAATTTTCGCCCACATACGGCCGTATGGCCCCAACTCGGCTCAAAATTAGCCCAAAAACTTAGTGTTCCAAATCCGGTTTTTAGTGTGCGGAATCGATTAGGCACATCAAAACTATACAAAATCCGTTAAAACAGTGCGAAAATACGAAATTATAATTTTCGCCCACATACGGCCATATGGCCCCAACTCGGCTCAAAATTAGCCCAAAAACTTAGTGTTCCAAATCCTGTTTTAAGTGTGCGGAATCGATTAGGCACATCAAAACTATACAAAATCCGTTAAACCAGCGAGAAAATATGAAATTATAATTTTCGCCCACATACGTCCATATGGCCCCAACTCGGCTCGAAATTAGCCCAAAAACTTAGTGTTCCAAATCCGGTTTTTAGTGTGCGGAATCGATTAGGCACATCAAAACTATACAAAATCCGTTAAAACAGTGCGAAAATACGAAATTATAATTTTCGCCCACATTCGTCCATATGGCCCCAACTCGGCTCGAAATTCGCCCAAAAACTTAGTGTTCCAAATCCGGTTTTAAGTGTGCGGAATCGATTAGGCACATCAAAACTATACAAAATCCGTTAAAACAGCGCGAAAATACGAAATTATAATTTTCGCCCACATACGGCCGTATGGCCACAACTCGGCTCAAAATTAGCCCAAAAACTTAGTGTTCCAAATCCGGTTTTTAGTGTGTGGAATCGATTAGGCACATCAAAACTATACAAAATCCGTTAAAACAGTGCGAAAATACGAAATTATAATTTTCGCCCACATACGGCCATATGGCCCCAACTCGGCTCGAAATTCGCCCAAAAACTTAGTGTTCCGAATCCGGTTTTAAGTGTGCGGAATCGATTAGGCACATCAAAACTATACAAAATCTAACGGGTTTTGTATAGTTTTGATGTGCCTAATCGGCCATATGGCCCCAACTCGGCTCGAAATTCGCCCAAAAACTTAGTGTTCCAAATCCGGTTTTAAGTGTGCGGAATCGATTAGGCACATCAAAACTATACAAAATCCGTTAAAACAGCGCGAAAATACGAAATTATAATTTTCGCCCACATACGGCCATATGGCCCCAACTCGGCTCAAAATTAGCCAAAAAACTTAGTGTTCCAAATCCGGTTTTTAGTGTGCGGAATCGATTAGGCACATCAAAACTATACAAAATCCGTTAAAACAGCGCGAAAATACGAAATTATAATTTTCGCCCACATACGGCCGTATAGCCCCAACTCGGCTCAAAATTAGCCCAAAAACTTAGTGTTCCAAATCCGGTTTTTAGTGTGCGGAATCGATTAGGCACATCAAAACTATACAAAATCCGTTAAAACAGTGCGAAAATACGAAATTATAATTTTCGCCCACATACGGCCATATGGCCCCAACTCGGCTCAAAATTAGCCCAAAAACTTAGTGTTCCAAATCCTGTTTTAAGTGTGCGGAATCGATTAGGCACATCAAAACTATACAAAATCCGTTAAAACAGTGCGAAAATACGAAATTATAATTTTCGCCCACATACGTCCATATGGCCCCAACTCGGCTCGAAATTCGCCCAAAAACTTAGTGTTCCGAAACCGGTTTTAAGTGTGCGGAATCGATTAGGCACATCAAAACTATACAAAATCCGTTAAAACAGCGCGAAAATATGAAATTATAATTTTCGCCCACATACGTATGTATGGCCCCAACTCGGCTCAAAATTAGCCCAAAAACTTAGTGTTCCAAATCCGGTTTTTAGTGTGCGGAATCGATTAGGCACATCAAAACTATACAAAATCCGTTAAAACAGTGCGAAAATACGAAATTATAATTTTCGCCCACATACGGCCATATGGCCCCAACTCGGCTCAAAATTAGCCCAAAAACTTAGTGTTCCAAATCCTGTTTTAAGTGTGCGGAATCGATTAGGCACATCAAAACTATACAAAATCCGTTAAAACAGTGCGAAAATACGAAATTATAATTTTCGCCCACATACGTCCATATGGCCCCAACTCGGCTCGAAATTCGCCCAAAAACTTAGTGTTCCGAATCCTGTTTTAAGTGTGCGGAATCGATTAGGCACATCAAAACTATACAAAATCCGTTAAACCAGCAAGAAAATATGAAATTATAATTTTCGCCCACATACGTCCATATGGCCCCAACTCGGCTCAAAATTAGCCCAAAAACTTAGTGTTCCAAATCCGGTTTTTAGTGTGCGGAATCGATTAGGCACATCAAAACTATACAAAATCCGTTAAAACAGCGCGAAAATACGAAATTATAATTTTCGCCCACATACGGCCATATGGCCCCAACTCGGCTCAAAATTCGCCCAAAAACTAAGTGTTCCAAATCCGGTTTTAAGTGTGCGGAATCGATTAGGCACATCAAAACTATACAAAATCCGTTAAAACAGCGCGAAAATATGAAATTATAATTTTCGCCCACATACGTCCATATGGCCCCAACTCGGCTCAAAATTAGCCCAAAAACTTAGTGTTCCAAATCCGGTTTTTAGTGTGCGGAATCGATTAGGCACATCAAAACTATACAAAATCCGTTAAAACAGTGCGAAAATACGAAATTATAATTTTCGCCCACATACGGCCATATGGCCCCAACTCGGCTCGAAATTCGCCCAAAAACTTAGTGTTCCGAATCCGGTTTTAAGTGTGCGGAATCGATTAGGCACATCAAAACTATACAAAATCTAACGGGTTTTGTATAGTTTTGATGTGCCTAATCGGCCATATGGCCCCAACTCGGCTCGAAATTCGCCCAAAAACTTAGTGTTCCAAATCCGGTTTTAAGTGTGCGGAATCGATTAGGCACATCAAAACTATACAAAATCCGTTAAAACAGTGCGAAAATACGAAATTATAATTTTCGCCCACATACGTCCATATGGCCCCAACTCGGCTCGAAATTCGCCCAAAAACTAAGTGTTCCAAATCCGGTTTTAAGTGTGCGGAATCGATTAGGCACATCAAAACTATACAAAATCCGTTAAACCAGCGAGAAAATATGAAATTATAATTTTCGCCCACATACGTCCATATGGCCCCAACTCGGCTCAAAATTAGCCAAAAAACTTAGTGTTCCAAATCCGGTTTTTAGTGTGCGGAATCGATTAGGCACATCAAAACTATACAAAATCCGTTAAAACAGTGCGAAAATACGAAATTATAATTTTCGCCCACATACGGCCATATGGCCCCAACTCGGCTCGAAATTCGCCCAAAAACTTAGTGTTCCGAATCCGGTTTTAAGTGTGCGGAATCGATTAGGCACATCAAAACTATACAAAATCTAACGGGTTTTGTATAGTTTTGATGTGCCTAATCGGCCATACGGCCCCAACTCGGCTCGAAATTCGCCCAAAAACTTATTGTTCCAAATCCGGTTTTAAGTGTGCGGAATCGATTAGGCACATCAAAACTATACAAAATCCGTTAAAACAGCGCGAAAATACGAAATTATAATTTTCGCCCACATACGGCCATATGGCCCCAACTCGGCTCAAAATTAGCCCAAAAACTTAGTGTTCCAAATCCGGTTTTAAATGTGCGGAATCGATTAGGCACATCAAAACTATACAAAATCCGTTAAAACAGCGCGAAAATACGAAATTATAATTTTCGCCCACATACGTCCATATGGCCCCAACTCGGCTTGAAATTCGCCCAAAAACTTAGTGTTCCAAATCCGGTTTTAAGTGTGCGGAATCGATTAGGCACATCAAAACTATACAAAATCCGTTAAAACAGTGCGAAAATACGAAATTATAATTTTCGCCCACATACGTCCATATGGCCCCAACTCGGCTTGAAATTCGCCCAAAAACTTAGTGTTCCAAATCCGGTTTTAAGTGTGCGGAATCGATTAGGCACATCAAAACTATACAAAATCCGTTAAAACAGTGCGAAAATACGAAATTATAATTTTCGCCCACATACGTCCATATGGCCCCAACTCGGCTCAAAATTAGCCCAAAAACTTAGTGTTCCAAATCCGGTTTTTAGTGTGCGGAATCGATTAGGCACATCAAAACTATACAAAATCCGTTAAAACAGTGCGAAAATACGAAATTATAATTTTCGCCCACATACGGCCATATGGCCCCAACTCGGCTCGAAATTCGCCCAAAAACTTAGTGTTCCGAATCCGGTTTTAAGTGTGCGGAATCGATTAGGCACATCAAAACTATACAAAATCCGTTAAAACAGCGCGAAAATACGAAATTATAATTTTCGCCCACATACGTCCATATGGCCCCAACTCGGCTTGAAATTCGCCCAAAAACTTAGTGTTCCAAATCCGGTTTTAAGTGTGCGGAATCGATTAGGCACATCAAAACTATACAAAATCCGTTAAAACAGCGCGAAAATACGAAATTATAATTTTCGCCCACATACGGCCATATGGCCCCAACTCGGCTCAAAATTAGCCCAAAAACTTAGTGTTCCAAATCCGGTTTTAAATGTGCGGAATCGATTAGGCACATCAAAACTATACAAAATCCGTTAAAACAGCGCGAAAATATGAAATTATAATTTTCGCCCACATACGTCCATATGGCCCCAACTCGGCTCAAAATTAGCCCAAAACTTAGTGTTCCGAATCCGGTTTTTAGTGTGCGGAATCGATTAGGCACATCAAAACTATACAAAATCCGTTAAAACAGCGCGAAAATACGAAATTATAATTTTCGCCCACATACGTCCATATGGCCCCAACTCGGCTCGAAATTCGCCCAAAAACTTAGTGTTCCGAATCCGGTTTTAAGTGTGCGGAATCGATTAGGCACATCAAAACTATACAAAATCCGTTAAAACAGCGCGAAAATACGAAATTATAATTTTCGCCCACATACGTCCATATGGCCCCAACTCGGCTCGAAATTCGCCCAAAAACTTAGTGTTCCGAATCCGGTTTTAAGTGTGCGGAATCGATTAGGCACATCAAAACTATACAAAATCCGTTAAAACAGCGCGAAAATATGAAATTATAATTTTAGCCCACATACGTCCATATGGCCCCAACTCGGCTCGAAATTCGCCCAAAAACTTAGTGTTCCAAATCCTGTTTTAAGTGTGCGGAATCGATTAGGCACATCAAAACTATACAAAATCCGTTAAAACAGCGCGAAAATACGAAATTATAATTTTCGCCCACATACGGCCATATGGCCCCAACTCGGCTCAAAATTAGCCCAAAAACTTAGTGTTCCAAATCCGGTTTTTAGTGTGCGGAATCGATTAGGCACATCAAAACTATACAAAATCCGTTAAAACAGCGCGAAAATACGAAATTATAATTTTCGCCCACATACGGCCGTATGGCCCCAACTCGGCTCAAAATTAGCCCAAAAACTTAGTGTTCCAAATCCGGTTTTTAGTGTGCGGAATCGATTAGGCACATCAAAACTATACAAAATCCGTTAAAACAGTGCGAAAATACGAAATTATAATTTTCGCCCACATACGGCCATATGGCCCCAACTCGGCTCAAAATTAGCCCAAAAACTTAGTGTTCCAAATCCTGTTTTAAGTGTGCGGAATCGATTAGGCACATCAAAACTATACAAAATCCATTAAACCAGCGAGAAAATATGAAATTATAATTTTCGCCCACATACGTCCATATGGCCCCAACTCGGCTCAAAATTCGCCCAAAAACTTAGTGTTCCAAATCCGGTTTTTAGTGTGCGGAATCGATTAGGCACATCAAAACTATACAAAATCCGTTAAAACAGTGCGAAAATACGAAATTATAATTTTCGCCCACATACGGCCATATGGCCCCAACTCGGCTCAAAATTAGCCAAAAAACTTAGTGTTCCAAATCCGGTTTTTAGTGTGCGGAATCGATTAGGCACATCAAAACTATACAAAATCCGTTAAAACAGCGCGAAAATACGAAATTATAATTTTCGCCCACATACGGCCGTATAGCCCCAACTCGGCTCAAAATTAGCCCAAAAACTTAGTGTTCCAAATCCGGTTTTTAGTGTGCGGAATCGATTAGGCACATCAAAACTATACAAAATCCGTTAAAACAGTGCGAAAATACGAAATTATAATTTTCGCCCACATACGGCCATATGGCCCCAACTCGGCTCAAAATTCGCCCAAAAACTTAGTGTTCCAAATCCGGTTTTTAGTGTGCGGAATCGATTAGGCACATCAAAACTATACAAAATCCGTTAAAACAGTGCGAAAATACGAAATTATAATTTTCGCCCACATACGTCCATATGGCCCCAACTCGGCTCGAAATTCGCCCAAAAACTTAGTGTTCCGAATCCGGTTTTAAGTGTGCGGAATCGATTAGGCACATCAAAACTATACAAAATCCGTTAAAACAGCGCGAAAATATGAAATTATAATTTTCGCCCACATACGTATGGCCCCAACTCGGCTCAAAATTAGCCCAAAAACTTAGTGTTCCAAATCCGGTTTTTAGTGTGCGGAATCGATTAGGCACATCAAAACTATACAAAATCCGTTAAAACAGTGCGAAAATACGAAATTATAATTTTCGCCCACATACGGCCATATGGCCCCAACTCGGCTCAAAATTAGCCCAAAAACTTAGTGTTCCAAATCCTGTTTTAAGTGTGCGGAATCGATTAGGCACATCAAAACTATACAAAATCCGTTAAAACAGTGCGAAAATACGAAATTATAATTTTCGCCCACATACGTCCATATGGCCCCAACTCGGCTCGAAATTCGCCCAAAAACTTAGTGTTCCGAATCCTGTTTTAAGTGTGCGGAATCGATTAGGCACATCAAAACTATACAAAATCCGTTAAACCAGCAAGAAAATATGAAATTATAATTTTCGCCCACATACGTCCATATGGCCCCAACTCGGCTCAAAATTAGCCCAAAAACTTAGTGTTCCAAATCCGGTTTTTAGTGTGCGGAATCGATTAGGCACATCAAAACTATACAAAATCCGTTAAAACAGCGCGAAAATACGAAATTATAATTTTCGCCCACATACGGCCATATGGCCCCAACTCGGCTCAAAATTCGCCCAAAAACTAAGTGTTCCAAATCCGGTTTTAAGTGTGCGGAATCGATTAGGCACATCAAAACTATACAAAATCCGTTAAAACAGCGCGAAAATATGAAATTATAATTTTCGCCCACATACGTCCATATGGCCCCAACTCGGCTCAAAATTAGCCCAAAAACTTAGTGTTCCAAATCCGGTTTTTAGTGTGCGGAATCGATTAGGCACATCAAAACTATACAAAATCCGTTAAAACAGTGCGAAAATACGAAATTATAATTTTCGCCCACATACGGCCATATGGCCCCAACTCGGCTCGAAATTCGCCCAAAAACTTAGTGTTCCGAATCCGGTTTTAAGTGTGCGGAATCGATTAGGCACATCAAAACTATACAAAATCTAACGGGTTTTGTATAGTTTTGATGTGCCTAATCGGCCATATGGCCCCAACTCGGCTCGAAATTCGCCCAAAAACTTAGTGTTCCAAATCCGGTTTTAAGTGTGCGGAATCGATTAGGCACATCAAAACTATACAAAATCCGTTAAAACAGTGCGAAAATACGAAATTATAATTTTCGCCCACATACGTCCATATGGCCCCAACTCGGCTCGAAATTCGCCCAAAAACTAAGTGTTCCAAATCCGGTTTTAAGTGTGCGGAATCGATTAGGCACATCAAAACTATACAAAATCCGTTAAACCAGCGAGAAAATATGAAATTATAATTTTCGCCCACATACGTCCATATGGCCCCAACTCGGCTCAAAATTCGCCCAAAAACTTAGTGTTCCAAATCCGGTTTTTAGTGTGCGGAATCGATTAGGCACATCAAAACTATACAAAATCCGTTAAAACAGTGCGAAAATACGAAATTATAATTTTCGCCCACATACGTCCATATGGCCCCAACTCGGCTCGAAATTCGCCCAAAAACTTAGTGTTCCGAATCCGGTTTTAAGTGTGCGGAATCGATTAGGCACATCAAAACTATACAAAATCCGTTAAAACAGCGCGAAAATATGAAATTATAATTTTCGCCCACATACGTATGGCCCCAACTCGGCTCAAAATTAGCCCAAAAACTTAGTGTTCCAAATCCGGTTTTAAGTGTGCGGAATCGATTAGGCACATCAAAACTATACAAAATCCGTTAAAACAGCGCGAAAATATGAAATTATAATTTTCGCCCACATACGTCCATATGGCCCCAACTCGGCTCAAAATTAGCCCAAAAACTTAGTGTTCCAAATCCGGTTTTTAGTGTGCGGAATCGATTAGGCACATCAAAACTATACAAAATCCGTTAAAACAGTGCGAAAATACGAAATTATAATTTTCGCCCACATACGGCCATATGGCCCCAACTCGGCTCGAAATTCGCCCAAAAACTTAGTGTTCCGAATCCGGTTTTAAGTGTGCGGAATCGATTAGGCACATCAAAACTATACAAAATCTAACGGGTTTTGTATAGTTTTGATGTGCCTAATCGGCCATATGGCCCCAACTCGGCTCGAAATTCGCCCAAAAACTTAGTGTTCCAAATCCGGTTTTAAGTGTGCGGAATCGATTAGGCACATCAAAACTATACAAAATCCGTTAAAACAGTGCGAAAATACGAAATTATAATTTTCGCCCACATACGTCCATATGGCCCCAACTCGGCTCGAAATTCGCCCAAAAACTAAGTGTTCCAAATCCGGTTTTAAGTGTGCGGAATCGATTAGGCACATCAAAACTATACAAAATCCGTTAAACCAGCGAGAAAATATGAAATTATAATTTTCGCCCACATACGTCCATATGGCCCCAACTCGGCTCAAAATTAGCCAAAAAACTTAGTGTTCCAAATCCGGTTTTTAGTGTGCGGAATCGATTAGGCACATCAAAACTATACAAAATCCGTTAAAACAGTGCGAAAATACGAAATTATAATTTTCGCCCACATACGGCCATATGGCCCCAACTCGGCTCGAAATTCGCCCAAAAACTTAGTGTTCCGAATCCGGTTTTAAGTGTGCGGAATCGATTAGGCACATCAAAACTATACAAAATCTAACGGGTTTTGTATAGTTTTGATGTGCCTAATCGGCCATACGGCCCCAACTCGGCTCGAAATTCGCCCAAAAACTTATTGTTCCAAATCCGGTTTTAAGTGTGCGGAATCGATTAGGCACATCAAAACTATACAAAATCCGTTAAAACAGCGCGAAAATACGAAATTATAATTTTCGCCCACATACGGCCATATGGCCCCAACTCGGCTCAAAATTAGCCCAAAAACTTAGTGTTCCAAATCCGGTTTTAAATGTGCGGAATCGATTAGGCACATCAAAACTATACAAAATCCGTTAAAACAGCGCGAAAATACGAAATTATAATTTTCGCCCACATACGTCCATATGGCCCCAACTCGGCTTGAAATTCGCCCAAAAACTTAGTGTTCCAAATCCGGTTTTAAGTGTGCGGAATCGATTAGGCACATCAAAACTATACAAAATCCGTTAAAACAGTGCGAAAATACGAAATTATAATTTTCGCCCACATACGTCCATATGGCCCCAACTCGGCTTGAAATTCGCCCAAAAACTTAGTGTTCCAAATCCGGTTTTAAGTGTGCGGAATCGATTAGGCACATCAAAACTATACAAAATCCGTTAAAACAGTGCGAAAATACGAAATTATAATTTTCGCCCACATACGTCCATATGGCCCCAACTCGGCTCAAAATTAGCCCAAAAACTTAGTGTTCCAAATCCGGTTTTTAGTGTGCGGAATCGATTAGGCACATCAAAACTATACAAAATCCGTTAAACCAGCGAGAAAATATGAAATTATAATTTTCGCCCACATACGTCCATATGGCCCCAACTCGGCTCAAAATTAGCCCAAAAACTTAGTGTTCCAAATCCGGTTTTTAGTGTGCGGAATCGATTAGGCACATCAAAACTATACAAAATCCGTTAAAACAGTGCGAAAATACGAAATTATAATTTTCGCCCACATACGGCCATATGGCCCCAACTCGGCTCGAAATTCGCCCAAAAACTTAGTGTTCCGAATCCGGCTTTAAGTGTGCGGAATCGATTAGGCACATCAAAACTATACAAAATCCGTTAAAACAGCGCGAAAATACGAAATTATAATTTTCGCCCACATACGTCCATATGGCCCCAACTCGGCTTGAAATTCGCCCAAAAACTTAGTGTTCCAAATCCGGTTTTAAGTGTGCGGAATCGATTAGGCACATCAAAACTATACAAAATCCGTTAAAACAGCGCGAAAATACGAAATTATAATTTTCGCCCACATACGGCCATATGGCCCCAACTCGGCTCAAAATTAGCCCAAAAACTTAGTGTTCCAAATCCGGTTTTAAATGTGCGGAATCGATTAGGCACATCAAAACTATACAAAATCCGTTAAAACAGCGCGAAAATATGAAATTATAATTTTCGCCCACATACGTCCATATGGCCCCAACTCGGCTCAAAATTAGCCCAAAACTTAGTGTTCCGAATCCGGTTTTTAGTGTGCGGAATCGATTAGGCACATCAAAACTATACAAAATCCGTTAAAACAGCGCGAAAATACGAAATTATAATTTTCGCCCACATACGTCCATATGGCCCCAACTCGGCTCGAAATTCGCCCAAAAACTTAGTGTTCCGAATCCGGTTTTAAGTGTGCGGAATCGATTAGGCACATCAAAACTATACAAAATCCGTTAAAACAGCGCGAAAATACGAAATTATAATTTTAGCCCACATACGTCCATATGGCCCCAACTCGGCTCGAAATTCGCCCAAAAACTTAGTGTTCCAAATCCTGTTTTAAGTGTGCGGAATCGATTAGGCACATCAAAACTATACAAAATCCGTTAAACCAGCAAGAAAATATGAAATTATAATTTTCGCCCACATACGTCCATATGGCCCCAACTCGGCTCAAAATTAGCCCAAAAACTTAGTGTTCCAAATCCGGTTTTTAGTGTGCGGAATCGATTAGGCACATCAAAACTATACAAAATCCGTTAAAACAGCGCGAAAATACGAAATTATAATTTTCGCCCACATACGGCCATATGGCCCCAACTCGGCTCAAAATTCGCCCAAAAACTAAGTGTTCCAAATCCGGTTTTAAGTGTGCGGAATCGATTAGGCACATCAAAACTATACAAAATCCGTTAAAACAGCGCGAAAATATGAAATTATAATTTTCGCCCACATACGTCCATATGGCCCCAACTCTGCTCAAAATTAGCCCAAAAACTTAGTGTTATAAATCTGGTTTTTAGTGTGCGGAATCGATTAGGCACATCAAAACTATACAAAATCCGTTAAAACAGTGCGAAAATACGAAATTATAATTTTCGCCCACATTCGTCCATATGGCCCCAACTCGGCTCGAAATTCGCCCAAAAACTTAGTGTTCCATATCCGGTTTTAAGTGTGCGGAATCGATTAGGCACATCAAAACTATACAAAATCCGTTAAAACAGCGCGAAAATACGAAATTATAATTTTCGCCCACATACGTCCATTCACCCACATTCGTCCATATGGTCCCAACTCGGCTCGAAATTCGCCCAAAAACTTAGTGTTCCAAATCCGGTTTTAAGTGTGCGGAATCGATTAGGCACATCAAAACTATACAAAATCCGTTAAAACAGTGCGAAAATACGAAATTATAATTTTCGCCCACATACGGCCATATGGCCCCAACTCGGCTCAAAATAAGCCCAAAAACTTAGTGTTCCAAATCCTGTTTTAAGTGTGCGGAATCGATTAGGCACATCAAAACTATACAAAATCCGTTAAACCAGCAAGAAAATATGAAATTATAATTTTCGCCCACATACGTCCATATGGCCCCAACTCGGCTCAAAATTAGCCCAAAAACTTAGTGTTCCAAATCCGGTTTTTAGTGTGCGGAATCGATTAGGCACATCAAAACTATACAAAATCCGTTAAAACAGCGCGAAAATACGAAATTATGATTTTCGCCCACATACGGCCATATGGCCCCAACTCGGCTCAAAATTAGCCCAAAAACTTAGTGTTCCAAATCCGGTTTTTAGTGTGCGGAATCGATTAGGCACATCAAAACTATACAAAATCCGTTAAAACAGCGCGAAAATACGAAATTATAATTTTCGCCCACATACGGCCGTATGGCCACAACTCGGCTCAAAATTAGCCCAAAAACTTAGTGTTCCAAATCCGGTTTTTAGTGTGTGGAATCGATTAGGCACATCAAAACTATACAAAATCCGTTAAAACAGTGCGAAAATACGAAATTATAATTTTCGCCCACATACGGCCATATGGCCCCAACTCGGCTCGAAATTCGCCCAAAAACTTAGTGTTCCGAATCCGGTTTTAAGTGTGCGGAATCGATTAGGCACATCAAAACTATACAAAATCTAACGGGTTTTGTATAGTTTTGATGTGCCTAATCGGCCATATGGCCCCAACTCGGCTCGAAATTCGCCCAAAAACTTAGTGTTCCAAATCCGGTTTTAAGTGTGCGGAATCGATTAGGCACATCAAAACTATACAAAATCCGTTAAAACAGCGCGAAAATACGAAATTATAATTTTCGCCCACATACGGCCATATGGCCCCAACTCGGCTCAAAATTAGCCCAAAAACTTAGTGTTCCAAATCCGGTTTTAAATGTGCGGAATCGATTAGGCACATCAAAACTATACAAAATCCGTTAAAACAGCGCGAAAATATGAAATTATAATTTTCGCCCACATACGGCCATATGGCCCCAACTCGGCTCAAAATTAGCCCAAAAACTTAGTGTTCCAAATCCGGTTTTTAGTGTGCGGAATCGATTAGGCACATCAAAACTATACAAAATCCGTTAAAACAGTGCGAAAATACGAAATTATAATTTTCACCCACATACGGCCATATGGCCCCAACTCGGCTCAAAATTAGCCCAAAAACTTAGTGTTCCAAATCCGGTTTTTAGTGTGCGGAATCGATTAGGCACATCAAAACTATACAAAATCCGTTAAAACAGCGCGAAAATACGAAATTATAATTTTCGCCCACATACGGCCATATGGCCCCAACTCGGCTCAAAATTAGCCCAAAAACTTAGTGTTCCAAATCCGGTTTTTAGTGTGCGGAATCGATTAGGCACATCAAAACTATACAAAATCCGTTAAAACAGTGCGAAAATACGAAATTATAATTTTCGCCCACATACGGCCATATGGCCCCAACTCGGCTCGAAATTCGCCCAAAAACTTAGTGTTCCGAATCCGGTTTTAAGTGTGCGGAATCGATTAGGCACATCAAAACTATACAAAATCTAACGGGTTTTGTATAGTTTTGATGTGCCTAATCGGCCATATGGCCCCAACTCGGCTCGAAATTCGCCCAAAAACTTAGTGTTCCAAATCCGGTTTTTAGTGTGCGGAATCGATTAGGCACATCAAAACTATACAAAATCCGTTAAAACAGTGCGAAAATACGAAATTATAATTTTCGCCCACATACGTCCATATGGCCCCAACTCGGCTCGAAATTCGCCCAAAAACTTAGTGTTCCGAATCCGGTTTTAAGTGTGCGGAATCGATTAGGCACATCAAAACTATACAAAATCCGTTAAAACAGCGCGAAAATACGAAATTATAATTTTCGCCCACATACGTCCATATGGCCCCAACTCGGCTTGAAATTCGCCCAAAAACTTAGTGTTCCAAATCCGGTTTTAAGTGTGCGGAATCGATTAGGCACATCAAAACTATACAAAATCCGTTAAAACAGTGCGAAAATACGAAATTATAATTTTCGCCCACATACGTCCATATGGCCCCAACTCGGCTCAAAATTAGCCCAAAAACTTAGTGTTCCAAATCCGGTTTTTAGTGTGCGGAATCGATTAGGCACATCAAAACTATACAAAATCCGTTAAAACAGTGCGAAAATACGAAATTATAATTTTCGCCCACATACGTCCATATGGCCCCAACTCGGCTCGAAATTCGCCCAAAAACTAAGTGTTCCAAATCCGGTTTTAAGTGTGCGGAATCGATTAGGCACATCAAAACTATACAAAATCCGTTAAAACAGCGCGAAAATATGAAATTATAATTTTCGCCCACATACGTCCATATGGCCCCAACTCGGCTCGAAATTCGCCCAAAAACTTAGTGTTCCAAATCCGGTTTTAAGTGTGCGGAATCGATTAGGCACATCAAAACTATACAAAATCCGTTAAAACAGCGCGAAAATACGAAATTATAATTTTCGCCCACATACGGGGCCATATGGCCCCAACTCGGCTCAAAATTAGCCCAAAAACTTAGTGTTCCAAATCCGGTTGTTAGTGTGCGGAATCGATTAGGCACATCAAAACTATACAAAATCCGTTAAAACAGCGCGAAGATACGAAATTATAATTTTCGCCCACATACGGCCGTATGGCCCCAACTCGGCTCAAAATTAGCCCAAAAACTTAGTGTTCCAAATCCGGTTTTTAGTGTGCGGAATCGATTAGGCACATCAAAACTATACAAAATCCGTTAAAACAGTGCGAAAATACGAAATTATAATTTTCGCCCACATACGGCCATATGGCCCCAACTCGGCTCAAAATTAGCCCAAAAACTTAGTGTTCCAAATCCTGTTTTAAGTGTGCGGAATCGATTAGGCACATCAAAACTATACAAAATCCGTTAAACCAGCGAGAAAATATGAAATTATAATTTTCGCCCACATACGTCCATATGGCCCCAACTCGGCTCGAAATTAGCCCAAAAACTTAGTGTTCCAAATCCGGTTTTTAGTGTGCGGAATCGATTAGGCACATCAAAACTATACAAAATCCGTTAAAACAGTGCGAAAATACGAAATTATAATTTTCGCCCACATTCGTCCATATGGCCCCAACTCGGCTCGAAATTCGCCCAAAAACTTAGTGTTCCAAATCCGGTTTTAAGTGTGCGGAATCGATTAGGCACATCAAAACTATACAAAATCCGTTAAAACAGCGCGAAAATACGAAATTATAATTTTCGCCCACATACGGCCGTATGGCCACAACTCGGCTCAAAATTAGCCCAAAAACTTAGTGTTCCAAATCCGGTTTTTAGTGTGTGGAATCGATTAGGCACATCAAAACTATACAAAATCCGTTAAAACAGTGCGAAAATACGAAATTATAATTTTCGCCCACATACGGCCATATGGCCCCAACTCGGCTCGAAATTCGCCCAAAAACTTAGTGTTCCGAATCCGGTTTTAAGTGTGCGGAATCGATTAGGCACATCAAAACTATACAAAATCTAACGGGTTTTGTATAGTTTTGATGTGCCTAATCGGCCATATGGCCCCAACTCGGCTCGAAATTCGCCCAAAAACTTAGTGTTCCAAATCCGGTTTTAAGTGTGCGGAATCGATTAGGCACATCAAAACTATACAAAATCCGTTAAAACAGCGCGAAAATACGAAATTATAATTTTCGCCCACATACGGCCATATGGCCCCAACTCGGCTCAAAATTAGCCCAAAAACTTAGTGTTCCAAATCCGGTTTTAAATGTGCGGAATCGATTAGGCACATCAAAACTATACAAAATCCGTTAAAACAGCGCGAAAATATGAAATTATAATTTTCGCCCACATACGGCCATATGGCCCCAACTCGGCTCAAAATTAGCCCAAAAACTTAGTGTTCCAAATCCGGTTTTTAGTGTGCGGAATCGATTAGGCACATCAAAACTATACAAAATCCGTTAAAACAGTGCGAAAATACGAAATTATAATTTTCACCCACATACGGCCATATGGCCCCAACTCGGCTCAAAATTAGCCCAAAAACTTAGTGTTCCAAATCCGGTTTTTAGTGTGCGGAATCGATTAGGCACATCAAAACTATACAAAATCCGTTAAAACAGCGCGAAAATACGAAATTATAATTTTCGCCCACATACGGCCATATGGCCCCAACTCGGCTCAAAATTAGCCCAAAAACTTAGTGTTCCAAATCCGGTTTTTAGTGTGCGGAATCGATTAGGCACATCAAAACTATACAAAATCCGTTAAAACAGTGCGAAAATACGAAATTATAATTTTCGCCCACATACGGCCATATGGCCCCAACTCGGCTCGAAATTCGCCCAAAAACTTAGTGTTCCGAATCCGGTTTTAAGTGTGCGGAATCGATTAGGCACATCAAAACTATACAAAATCTAACGGGTTTTGTATAGTTTTGATGTGCCTAATCGGCCATATGGCCCCAACTCGGCTCGAAATTCGCCCAAAAACTTAGTGTTCCAAATCCGGTTTTTAGTGTGCGGAATCGATTAGGCACATCAAAACTATACAAAATCCGTTAAAACAGTGCGAAAATACGAAATTATAATTTTCGCCCACATACGTCCATATGGCCCCAACTCGGCTCGAAATTCGCCCAAAAACTTAGTGTTCCGAATCCGGTTTTAAGTGTGCGGAATCGATTAGGCACATCAAAACTATACAAAATCCGTTAAAACAGCGCGAAAATACGAAATTATAATTTTCGCCCACATACGTCCATATGGCCCCAACTCGGCTTGAAATTCGCCCAAAAACTTAGTGTTCCAAATCCGGTTTTAAGTGTGCGGAATCGATTAGGCACATCAAAACTATACAAAATCCGTTAAAACAGTGCGAAAATACGAAATTATAATTTTCGCCCACATACGTCCATATGGCCCCAACTCGGCTCAAAATTAGCCCAAAAACTTAGTGTTCCAAATCCGGTTTTTAGTGTGCGGAATCGATTAGGCACATCAAAACTATACAAAATCCGTTAAAACAGTGCGAAAATACGAAATTATAATTTTCGCCCACATACGTCCATATGGCCCCAACTCGGCTCGAAATTCGCCCAAAAACTAAGTGTTCCAAATCCGGTTTTAAGTGTGCGGAATCGATTAGGCACATCAAAACTATACAAAATCCGTTAAAACAGCGCGAAAATATGAAATTATAATTTTCGCCCACATACGTCCATATGGCCCCAACTCGGCTCGAAATTCGCCCAAAAACTTAGTGTTCCAAATCCGGTTTTAAGTGTGCGGAATCGATTAGGCACATCAAAACTATACAAAATCCGTTAAAACAGCGCGAAAATACGAAATTATAATTTTCGCCCACATACGGGGCCATATGGCCCCAACTCGGCTCAAAATTAGCCCAAAAACTTAGTGTTCCAAATCCGGTTGTTAGTGTGCGGAATCGATTAGGCACATCAAAACTATACAAAATCCGTTAAAACAGCGCGAAGATACAAAATTATAATTTTCGCCCACATACGGCCGTATGGCCCCAACTCGGCTCAAAATTAGCCCAAAAACTTAGTGTTCCAAATCCGGTTTTTAGTGTGCGGAATCGATTAGGCACATCAAAACTATACAAAATCCGTTAAAACAGTGCGAAAATACGAAATTATAATTTTCGCCCACATACGGCCATATGGCCCCAACTCGGCTCAAAATTAGCCCAAAAACTTAGTGTTCCAAATCCTGTTTTAAGTGTGCGGAATCGATTAGGCACATCAAAACTATACAAAATCCGTTAAACCAGCGAGAAAATATGAAATTATAATTTTCGCCCACATACGTCCATATGGCCCCAACTCGGCTCGAAATTAGCCCAAAAACTTAGTGTTCCAAATCCGGTTTTTAGTGTGCGGAATCGATTAGGCACATCAAAACTATACAAAATCCGTTAAAACAGTGCGAAAATACGAAATTATAATTTTCGCCCACATTCGTCCATATGGCCCCAACTCGGCTCGAAATTCGCCCAAAAACTTAGTGTTCCAAATCCGGTTTTAAGTGTGCGGAATCGATTAGGCACATCAAAACTATACAAAATCCGTTAAAACAGCGCGAAAATACGAAATTATAATTTTCGCCAACATACGGCCATATGGCCCCAACTCGGCTCAAAATTAGCCCAAAAACTTAGTGTTCCAAATCCGGTTTTTAGTGTGCGGAATCGATTAGGCACATCAAAACTATACAAAATCCGTTAAAACAGCGCGAAAATACGAAATTATAATTTTCGCCCACATACGGCCGTATGGCCCCAACTCGGCTCAAAATTAGCCCAAAAACTTAGTGTTCCAAATCCGGTTTTTAGTGTGCGGAATCGATTAGGCACATCAAAACTATACAAAATCCGTTAAAACAGTGCGAAAATACGAAATTATAATTTTCGCCCACATACGGCCATATGGCCCCAACTCGGCTCAAAATTAGCCCAAAAACTTAGTGTTCCAAATCCTGTTTTAAGTGTGCGGAATCGATTAGGCACATCAAAACTATACAAAATCCGTTACACCAGCGAGAAAATATGAAATTATAATTTTCGCCCACATACGTCCATATGGCCCCAACTCGGCTCAAAATTAGCCCAAAAACTTAGTGTTCCAAATCCGGTTTTTAGTGTGCGGAATCGATTAGGCACATCAAAACTATACAAAATCCGTTAAAACAGTGCGAAAATACGAAATTATAATTTTCGCCCACATACGTCCATATGGCCCCAACTCGGCTCGAAATTCGCCCAAAAACTTAGTGTTCCGAATCTGGTTTTAAGTGTGCGGAATCGATTAGGCACATCAAAACTATACAAAATCTAACGGATTTTGTATAGTTTTGATGTGCCTAATCGGCCATATGGCCCCAACTCGGCTCGAAATTCGCCCAAAAACTTAGTGTTCCAAATCCGGTTTTAAGTGTGCGGAATCGATTAGGCACATCAAAACTATACAAAATCCGTTAAAACAGCGCGAAAATACGAAATTATAATTTTCGCCCACATACGGCCATATGGCCCCAACTCGGCTCAAAATTAGCCCAAAAACTTAGTGTTCCAAATCCGGTTTTTAGTGTGCGGAATCGATTAGGCACATCAAAACTATACAAAATCCGTTAAAACAGCGCGAAAATACGAAATTATAATTTTCGCCCACATACGGCCATATGGCCCCAACTCGGCTTGAAATTCGCCCAAAAACTTAGTGTTCCAAATCCGGTTTTAAGTGTGCGGAATCGATTAGGCACATCAAAACTATACAAAATCCGTTAAAACAGCGAGAAAATATGAAATTATAATTTTCGCCCACATACGTCCATATGGCCCCAACTCGGCAAGGTAGGTAGGTAGGTAGGTAGGTAGGTAGGTAGGTAGGTAGGTAGGTAGGTAGGTAGGTAGGTAGGTAGGTAGGTAGGTAGGTAGGTAGGTAGGTAGGTAGGTAGGTAGGTAGGTAGGTAGGTAGGTAGGTAGGTAGGTAGGTAGGTAGGTAGGTAGGTAGGTAGGTAGGTAGGTAGGTAGGTAGGTAGGTAGGTAGGTAGGTAGGTAGGTAGGTAGGTAGGTAGGTAGGTAGGTAGGTAGGTAGGTAGGTAGGTAGGTAGGTAGGTAGGTAGGTAGGTAGGTAGGTAGGTAGGTAGGTAGGTAGGTAGGTAGGTAGGTAGGTAGGTAGGTAGGTAGGTAGGTAGGTAGGTAGGTAGGTAGGTAGGTAGGTAGGTAGGTAGGTAGGTAGGTAGGTAGGTAGGTAGGTAGGTAGGTAGGTAGGTAGGTAGGTAGGTAGGTAGGTAGGTAGGTAGGTAGGTAGGTAGGTAGGTAGGTAGGTAGGTAGGTAGGTAGGTAGGTAGGTAGGTAGGTAGGTAGGTAGGTAGGTAGGTAGGTAGGTAGGTAGGTAGGTAGGTAGGTAGGTAGGTAGGTAGGTAGGTAGGTAGGTAGGTAGGTAGGTAGGTAGGTAGGTAGGTAGGTAGGTAGGTAGGTAGGTAGGTAGGTAGGTAGGTAGGTAGGTTAGGTTAGGTTAGGTTAGGTTAGGTTAGGTTAGGTTAGGTTAGGTTAGGTTAGGTTAGGTTAGGTTATCATCCATAATTGTCAAGATTTGGGTAAATCCAAATTTTAATTGAGGGGTTTTTTTTTTATCGGGATGGGGTCGGATTCCGACTCATCCGTTGGAGGGATTTACGGGCGTTGGCGCGCTGGTCGTCGG